>CM045735.1:15329748-15342248 GCA_024760905.1 Plotosus lineatus | reverse complement strand
ACAAAAAATAAATAAATAAAATAGAAAGCCAGAATGAAGACACTTTAATTGGTCAACCTGAAGCTCACATCAGTTTAATTATAAACATAGTAAATTAGAATACTGTTAAAGCGCCAGGGACTGTATTGACTCAATCCAATCAACTGGTTCAAAAAGACTCATTTTTACAGTCTTACACAAAACAGCAGATAAACGGACAAACTTTAATGGTGCCTTTATAGGTTCTTGGTATTTCAAGTGGTTCAAGTGATTGGCTGGGTGATCGCTTTGGTCACATGTTCTCCAACTGATTATGGAAATCAACTAGTTAAAAAAAAACAAAAAAAACAAAAAAAAAAAACCACTAAAACACTACTCCCTGTGAGAGACCAGACAAAAACAAACAACAAACAAACCAATGTTGACCACGTTTATTAAGAGGGTGCATGATGTCCTGAACTTGAAGAACATTATACTGTCTGAAAGAACACAGTGAACTAAAGGCAGTAAATTATTTATTTTTTCAAGTGGTGACTATTACTTTTTTACAGCAAAGAGTGTTGGATAGCAATGAGTGCTCGTTATAAGCCACATGGTCTGGCTTCGAGAGCTGCTCAGAGTCACAGTTGTTACGGCTGTTGCGTGAGCGTTGGTGGTTTTGTGGTGAAGCTCAGCTGCACTCATTGCCTCTCTCACATCGCTGCAGCCTGACGCTGGTGTTATCTCACCTCACAAGCTCCACGAAGCTTATCGGGCCAATCTGCTCTTGGTGTACCGGAGAGGAGAGTGCAGGATTATCAGTGCCTCCGATATTCAAAGATAAAACCAGGCTCCTGTTTAAACACTGAGGCTAACTAGGGTGCTCGCTGCATCCAGGAAGCCTGCGTTGAGCCTTTTAATCTGCACAAATCAACTGTTTGTTCATGTAATGGTGAAGGTCGTTATAAAATAACACCATTTTAAGATATCTATGATGGAACAGCCAGTTACATCAGTAATTCAACTGGAGCCCAGTGTGAACCTTTCTCGAGTCTGCATTCAAACTTAAAATTTTAGGCTGGTGGGTTTAATGATTTTATGGGCAGTTATTTGAAAATCGATTCTCAAAATGATGCCACCAAGGCCCATGCTACATGGACGAACATAGAATTTTAATACATCCATGCCAATAATTGACATTTGTTCTGAAGATCTTCCAATACTTCGATTAAAATAATTCCCCGTGTTATACTATATATATATGCCATAGATCTAATACATGTGCATGGCATTGCTGATGGAACCACAAATTGGGACACCAAGTCTACATTTTCAAGTTAAATTAAAACAAGATCTAAATCTTTCCATTGTCATATCAAAAACATCCCTCAAAATTATAATGGTTTTATGGTCTAACTTTGTGTATGTTAAAATTGGCAGCCTTCATCAGTTAGACTGCTCACAAATTTTGGTGAATTTCTTGGTGTCCAGCTGCACAGACATTTTTTTGGACAGATGAATGTGGAACAGATTAAAATCCGTTCAGTCTTCTAGAAGTATTCTATCGCACGTGCAAAATTCTAAATCCCACGTCCAAAGGGATAGACACCATAGGGATAGGGTTTTCTCAGGACACCAAAACCCACAAAAACAGAGCATAATCAGAACTGAAAAAGTTGTCTAACATTTGTGATACTCCAATAAAACCTGGCTTGTATTGCCAGAATATTGACGTTATATTGTAATAAATACATGGCAGAAATATTATGGTTTAATGCGTCACGCCACAAAAAAAGAGCAAATATTTGTGCGTTTCTCCAGACACCAACTTTGTCTACACAGTATTCATATTTCAATTTTATTGTCTTTGTGCAAGTAATGTTTACAACGAGAAACTATTTTCATGTACAGTGGGGACAATAAGTATTGGGCAACGTAAAAATGTGCAAGTTCACCCATTTAAAAAGATAAGAGAGGTTTGTAATTTTCATCATAGGTGCACATCAAGCTTGAGAGACAGAATGTAAAAAAAAAAACAAAAAAAACAGGAAATCATATTGTATGATTTTTAAACAATTTATTTGTGAAAATGGGAGGCCAATAAGTATTGGACCGCAAGCAAAAGTTACTTTTAATACTTTGTAATGTAGCCTTGGTTGGCAATGACAGAGGTCAAACGGTTCCTGTAGTTCTTGACCAGGTCTACACACACTTTAGTTGGTATTTTGTCCCAGTCCTCTCTGCACAGATCTTCTCCAGAGTTGTGATGTTTGAGGGCTGTCGCTTGGCAACTCGAAGTTTTAACTCCCTCCACAGGTTTTTGATTGGGTTGAGGTCTGGAGACTGGCTAGGCCACTCCAGAACCTTGATATGCTTTTTACGGAGCCGCTCCTTGGTTTTCGTGACTGTGTGCTCTGGATCGTTATCATGCTGGAAGACCCAGCCATGTTTCATCTTTAATGCTCTGACCGAGGCAAGGAGGTTTTTACCCAAAATGTCACAATACATGGCCCCATTCATGTTGCCATTGATACGGTGCAGTCTTCCTGTCCCTTTTGCAGAAAAGCATCCCCAAAGCACGATGTGTCCACCCTCAAGCTTCACAGTAGGTATGGTGCCCTTGGGATGCAACTCAGCATTCTTCTTCCTCCAAACACGGCGAGTGCTGTTTAAACCAAAAAGTTCAATTTTGGTCTCATCTGACCACATCACATTCTCCCAATCCTCCTCTGGATCGTCCAGATGGTCTTTAGCATATTTCAGACGGGCATGTTTTTTGTTTAGTAGGGGAACCTTTCGGGCAATGCAGGATTTCATCTCGTGACGACGTAGTGTGTTAGTGATTGTCATCTTTGTGACGGTGGTTCCTGCCGTCTTCAAATCATTGACCAGTTCCTGCCGTGTAGTTCTGGGCTGATTACTCACTGTTCTCAGGATCCTTTGAACCCCATGAGGTGAGATCTTGCATGGAGCGCCACTCCTAGGGAGGCTGTCAGTGATGTTATACTTCTTCAATTTTCTAATAATGTTTCCAACTGTTGATCTCTTCTCACAAAGTTGTTTACCAATTGCAGTTTGATTCATCCCAGCTTTGTGCAGTTGTACAATTTTATCTCTGGTGTCTTTGGGAAGCTCTCTGGTCTTGGTCATGGTGAAGACTGCAGTCTGACAGTTTGAAGGTGTGTGCAGGTTTGCAGGTGCCTCTTATACATCTAATCAGTTCAAACAGGTTTCATTCATACTGTTATCGAGTGGGGGCCAAAATAATGTTTGTTTTCTAGCTGCCCAATACTTATTGGCCTCCCAGTAAATTGGTTAAAAACCATACAATGTGATTTCCTGGATTTTTTTTTTTTTTTTTTTTTTACATTCTGTCTCTCAAGCTTGATGTGTATCTATGATGAAAATTACAAACCGCTCTTATCTTTTTAAATGGGTGAACTTGCACATTTTTACATTGCCCAATACTTATTGGCCCCACTGTACACAAAACTAAACAACGGTGCTCTTTGAAATTCCTTGTGGAATTTGCACGGCAGGCCAACTTTAATGTTCCAATAAGCGAACACAAAAATGAAATGCATAACTTACAGCCTGTTTGGTTTAACTGTAACTCTTTCATGCATTAACAATTGCAAAAGCACACGGAGATACTGAGTGATTTATATCAATAAATCCGCCCACAACATTAATTTGTGAAACTATAAAATGCAAGTCAAATTTGCCTATAAAAAGATCATTTCCAGGTTTCCCTGGAATCCCTCACTTTCCGCGGTTAATTGGAACCGAGACTATCCCCCCCCCGGCCACCAAATTGCGCGACGTAGGATCAACCCCCGCCCTGACTGACGTGTACGTACATGTATATGTATATAATATCAATAAATACATATTCAATGCTATTAATGCTTAGAATAACAATTACATATTCAAAAATAATGCACAAGATGTAAATAAAATATAAATACACACACGTACAGACATGTGCGCACACAGATGTGAACCTCACATAAAAATGTAAGTAGTTTGGATGGGGGGTTTTGGGTTGTTTTTCTGGTTTTGTTTCTTTGGGTTTTTTTTTTTTGCATAATTGGCCTTGTTTTGCAGCATTTGTCTTAAACATTCCCCCCCACACACACTTTCTTCCTTAATTTCCTTATTTTTTAATTCGATGAATATTAAAAAAAAAAAAAAAAACCACGATGCACTGAAACTGAATGAATTGAAGCGCGAAGTAGCGAGGGCTCCCTGTACAGGAATATTCAAATCAGGAAAGGATATCAGCTGTGGCACGATTGCTTTCACTACTGCTTTAATAGTTTTTGTGAAACTGTTACCACTGGTGTTAATACAAAAGCGAATCACGTTGCCAAATTATTATTATTACTATTATAAAGCAAAACTTGGCTATTTATCACAAAGCCCCCAGTGAAGCTAACTGGGTTATCAAAGGCCAGCCATGTCTCTCACTGTCTATGGTGAGAGGTTCATGTAAAAGAACCATCGATGACTTTCGTCAAGAGTAGCTGCACAGCCGTCAGCGTGTTTCTGCCCTGTGATGGCCTGGTGAGCTGTCCAGGAGGGATTCTGCCCTTGCTAAGAGAGAGCGGATACATGCAAGGGCCAGTGATGCCAGAAGCATGTCAACACACCAGTATTCATCAAAGTGAACTTCATTTCAACAAAATTTCATACACATTTTATATGCAGTTATACGCTCTTGGGCAGTGGTGGCTGAGTGTTAACCTGACACATTACTGATCCCAAGGTGAGTTCTACCTCAACTACCACTACTGTTTGGCCCTTGAGCAAGGCCCATAACTCTCAATTGTCAGTTGTATATATATATATATATAAAAAAGATAATTGTAAGTCAGTCTGGATAAGAGCGTCTGCCATATGGTGTAAATGTACATGATTCGGGATGTCCTTTGTTATTTCAGGCAGTTCCCGTTATTCGGGCAGTACTCTTAGGTACGGCTATCGTAAGTTTTTGTAGAAATGCAGTATGGGGTGACTTGGTTTTTGTATCCAACTGACCCAGGACGTTTTTTTGGCTTCCCAAATTCTTAACATTTGCATTAAAGAAAAACATTTCAAGATAAAAAAAAAACAAACAAGCAAACAAAAAAACATGTTGTCTGAGGTAGGTTGACACTAAGCTAATTTTGTAAATTATAAACGACAGTGAACCCGAGAAGCACTATAGCAGCCACTCAGGAAACCCTCAACAATAGCATAAACAGCCAGTGAGTGGTGGCTCAGTGATAAGACTGATCAGAAGGCTGCAGTTTCAAAACCCAGAACCACCAAGCTGCCATTGTGGACCCCTTGAACAAGCCCCTTAACTGTTTAGTTGTGTAAATGAGACAAAAATGCAAATCAACATTGATAAGGTAATCTAGTACTACAGTAGGCCCTTGACCATTCGCGGTTCAGCGCTCGCGCCCTCGCATAGATTGCTGACAAACCCGGAAGTTACTGGCACATGATTCAAATTTAGCCAATGGGTGAGAGCTTTCGTTTCTCCCTCTTGCTGATTGGTTGCAGATGATGTATACACCCCCCCCCCTCCTTCTTCGCACACGTCATGAAAGTGATTGCTTGAATTGTGAATTCATGGGTTTTTTAGTGTGTTTTTAATTATTATTATTTAAACCCCATGTTGTCACTCAAAAATTCATGGACGTGGTGAAGGAGGACATGAAGGCAGTTGGTGTAAAAGAAAAAGATGCAGAGGATCGGGTGAGATGGAGGCAGATGATTCGCTGTGGCGACACCTGAAGGGAAAAGCCGAAAGGAAAAGAAGAAGAAGTTGTCACTCAAACGCCCTGCATCTTCTCTCGCTTCTGGTGAGGAGCCTAAGCGCTTTATTCATTAATAAATATTATCAAAGTACAAAATTTAAGTTTTCACTTCAGCATTAATTCTGTATTAATGAGTAAGACTGTCTATAGAATGTGTTTAAGAGGCATATTTTAACGCATGTAATATCATATACAGCGTTTTAAACCTGATCCGCAGGAAGGGCCGAAACCGAAGCCTAATGTACTGTAAATATAAATAGCTGACGTAGCCCCAAATTTCTTTGGTCCAGATATAAACAGTATCTGCTCCAATGTACCCATGATTCAAAGTCCAACATGATGTGCCCACCAAACGATGCACAATTTGACAGTAAATCGCCAAGGGTTTCCCCAAGCGGCCCGATAAAAGTATCGATGTAAAAGCGTGATATGTCCACGTACAAAGAAAAAAAAAAATAAAAATTCTGACTAATCAGAGTCTTATATTCGATGGCACTTTGATTAAAGAGAAAAACCCCAATGCAGTATTGTTCTCAGTACTCTTCTTAGACATTTTGTAAATACGCAACATACTGTACGTTATCGAAACTAAAAAACAGCTGCATCAAATTCATGCAATTATCTTCTTCTTCTTTTCCTTTCGGCTTTTCCCTTCAGGAGTCCCACGGCGAATCATCTGCCTCCATCTCACCCTATCCTTTGCATCTTCTTCTCTTACACCAATGACCTTCATGTCCTCCTTCACCACATCCATGAATCGTCTCTTTGGTCTTCCTCTAGGCCTTCTGCCTGGTAGTTCCAACCTCAGCATCCTATTACCAATATACTCACTATCCCTCCTCTGTACATGTCCAAACCATCTCAATCTAGCCTCTCTGACTTTGTCTCCAAAACGTCTTACATGTGCTGTCCCTCTGATGTGCTCATTCCTAATCCTATCCATCCTCGTTACTCCTCTCAAATGCGAGTCACAACAAATTCAGGCAATTATACCTTTGTATATTAAATATTTCAAAACCTAAATATATATTCCTGGTACAAAAATATCCCCCATTACCCTGTCCAAATGTTTTATATATATATATATATATATATATATATATATATATATATATATATATATATATATATATATATATATATATACATACATACATATATATATATACACATATATATACATATATACATATATACACACACACACATATATATATATACATATATACATATATACACACACACATATACATATATATATACATATATACACACACACATATATTATATATATATATATATATATATATACACACACACACACACACACCATATAGCACTACTTATTGCTTCAGTTATGATCATTGTATGTAGATATGGTACACCATGTCTGTCTGTTGTGTAATTTAGGATCGATAAAGCTCTAATACTAAACTGGCAGGCCTCCAAATATGGCTCTGACATACTTTATATCCTGACTTGCATACCCAAGTTCAGTTGGTAAACAAGACTAACCCAAGATGACCCCTTGGTTACATCATACAAGAATGACCAAAGAATTTCTTTTGCACGAGTTTTCACCCGAATTATTGCTATTCTCGGCAAGCTGATTCTTTTCTTATCAGCAGGTTACTGAAATATTCCATTAATCCTGTCTCTGTGATGTCATGGCACCACAATCTCTGCTTTCCATAGCAAAATAAATCACTGGCCAAGAGCAGAGATTCAACTATGTCGCCGGAAAAAGCTGCAATACTGCTGAAAGAAAGCTGCGATTTAGCCCCAGCAGGAAACCGCGGGTGACTGCAAAACAAACAAACCCTTTCATTTTAGGTAATCCAGAGTCGTATATCTCTCCCTGATTCTGTCACATAACTCGCGAGGTCCATTTCAGCAGGCTGTCTCCTCGGCTCGCTCTTCATCTTGGACCAGTTCCACGTTGGGCCGATTTGCCTGGAGTGCCATGACATATCCCAGGGCCCGGCTGAATAACTGGACCACACTAAATCCATGCAGTAAGCGAGTACTTATTTATACGCACACACACACATATGCGTCTATGGTCCCGTGCCATGTCTGGAAACAATTAAAGCTAATTACGTTGACCTGTTTGTGCGAAATGAGCTTTCAAACAGAAAGATTTTTCACATTGGGAACTGGTGATAGCAGGGTCCCTGGCACAAGACGCTGGGAAATAATGTGTAATTACTCACAAGACCCGTCTCCCTGTGTGCCACAAGCTGTCAGGAGTACAAGCCTGTAAATAGCCTTAGAAAACAAACACGGCCGTCTCTGTCACATGGTAAAATCAGCACTCGTATTCAGTACGGAATCGAATTAGGGTCCGTGCCTTCGCTTGATATTACGAGCAATAAGAGAAGGAGAGAAGCAGCAATTAAAAGAAGCTTTTTAAAAACACCACAGCTGCAGGAATGATTTCCCGTCTATAGGAAATGATTCGAGTTTCAAGCATAATTGAGGCGTAAATATTATTTCAAGAAATGAAATAGGCTATTTATAAACTGGTATTTACAGACAGCGATAAACACCACATTATCCTGTACTGAAAGATACCTAATTCTTTACAGCAATTCTAACCAGAGTAATTTAATCAGGATACTTTTTTAAACACACACACACACACACACACACACACACACACACACACACAATGATACACCTTCAATACTCAGCAGTCTGACTCAGCTCTTCATGATTCACTCGTGCCCCAACAACTTTCAAATCACATAAGCTTGTCAACTGTTACCTCCACCTCACCAAAAAAATTTTTTAAAAATCATTTAAATGTCATTTAGTGTGGCAAAACCTCAAGCTGGTCTTGATCTAATAAGTACTTTTTTCTTGGTTCTCGTCAGCTCGTCCACTTCCCTGTTCCCAGCCATACTTTTAATGGGTCTGAAACTGAATCCTGGACAAATTTTGAACTCAAACCATGGTACATTCCAACAGATTATGTAAAATCTTAACTGACTCAGTCAAGAAAACCACTGAAACTAAGCATGTTGAGAGAAAGGGGAAAAAAAAAAAAATGCCATTTAGTCAGCAAGTGGCACCCAGACAAGTACTTATGTAAGCGAATCAGGAGGGGAATCCGTGTGAAAGAATGCTTGGAGGAAAACGATAAACACAGATAAAAGTTATCTTTTGTCTCTCTCTCAGTGCAATTTGTATCACATTTATGAAATTATAGTTGGTCAAAAAAAAAATGCTGGAAAATAAATGCAGTAAAAGCGCCAAAACCCCGGTGTTGAGAATCCCATTCCTCGACGGCAGCACCCCCTCCAGCTATGCTGACGAGAAGCAGAGGCCATCCGAATGGCCAAAAGGTTACAGCGTGGAGGTCGGCCTAAGCCGTGCACACAGCTCTCATTTCCTGGGTAGGACACTCAGGCCTTCTCATAAAGCTAATAAAAGGCTGCGGCTGTGGTGGGAGGCTCGCCACCGGCCATGCGGTGGGGGTCAGAGGCTTGATCGCAGGCTGCGTCCTGTTAGCCAGCCTTCTCCCCAGGTGTCGCTAATAGACCTGAGCAGCGCCTCTCCAGGAGCTCCCACAGCCACTAGAGCAGATCTGGAAATGATCAACACCCAAAACATTCAAACTCTACCTCAAGCACAAGCAGCACTCAAACGATGCTAACGGGAGCAAAATGAAGGACAGGAAGTTGATTTGATAAACTTGAATGTTGACTTAGAGCAGATGATGACTTTAAAATGGACTCTACACTAAAGTGCAGTCCATGAATCAGAGCCACGAAGGCCTTGTTTGACTACTTCATTGAATTGAATGTGTTTAAACAAAACCGCAGTCAAATGATTTCTGACGGTGTAAAGTTGGAGCTTTAGGGACTAAAGCTCTGCATATCGAAAGAATAGGGAAAATATTACTATTTTAATAATGTGAATAAAAATAAATCTGTTCCCAGGAGGTTTGTAAAATTTGTTTTATAGTTAATGGGATCCCTGGCTGAAAATTCTGAGAGCTTCTGCCACTAAAGGAACGATATAAAGAGCATGCACTCGATTCACAGAACAATTAATTTTAATTTGATTTCTTTTCCGAGAATTTAGAGTACTTCTAAAGACCTAGCGACACTGTTTTTGTGGCATTGATTTGAATTTTTATTTTGGTTGTTTACCATTACGCCCTAATTAGTTTGAATAAACTTGATATCACAGTGCAACACTAAGTGACATTTGTCCATAAATATACTGCATAAAATATTGCAGACTTCATGAATCAGATAAAATTAATAATAACCACCCATACATACATACATACACACACACACACACACATATACATATATATATATATATATATATATATATATATATATATATATATACACACACACACACACACACACACACACACACACACATTATATATATATATATATATACACACACACATTATATACATATTATATATACACACACACTATATATACATATACACACACGTATGTGTGTATATTATATATACATACACACACATGCATAGATATATATATATATATATACATACACACACATGCATAGATATATATATATATATATATATATATATATATATGCGCATGAGTATGTGTCATATATATATATATATATATATACACATACACACACACACCACACATAAAATTCACTATGACATACATTATATTCTTATTAATGACATCTACAGGTTTCAATCGTCAAATAACAATACACAATGAATGTAAATCTTTAAAATGTCCCCCCCGCTCATTCTTAGCCTTTTTTCAATTAAATAATACACTTCTGTATTAAGTCTAATACATGTTGTTAAATACACACTTAGCACTTGAATATAAATCATACCCAGTTGCTATTCAGCAAATCATTACCCTGTCAGTTACAAAAGAACACCTTCACGGTTTTTAAATTGCCTTCCTATTTTTCAGTCAATCTTAAAAACATTAGCATTGACTCATTATTTCATCACTCCATCACATTTGCCAAACATCAATTTCCTGTGTTGATGAAGAACGTATATTTTTATGCCAGAATGAAATACCCGGATTAATTGGTAATGTATTAAAAGTATTACCTTCACAAACATGAAGTAACGGAAACTGACCCCCTAACATAAAGATAAGCAATCAGCAGCCACCTTTGTAAATGATCTTCAACTGGCAGCTTCATTAACCGGAGATCTTTAATCAGGAAATTTACACATACATAGCTTCCATTTCTTCACTTTACTGACCAATAACACTAGTCATAAAGATAATGCACGCACCCTTCCCAGGATTAAAAACAATGAAGCAAATGAAAAGATTAATAAAAACAACAACCTTTGCACCAGTCAAGATGAAGAACTGAGCATGCACACCAGCACCTCCACAATGCGGCGAATCATGGTTCACGAAAAATAATGAACATTGAAAACCACTCACCTGTGCTGCTCTACAGCTTCATTGTCAGGCAGTTCAGCACCGCATACATTACAGTGCTCATTTTGCCCACTGCGCCCGTCAGGCTTCATTCCGGCTGCTAGTTCACCCAACTTGTTGAAGAACTCTCTCTGGATGAAGCTCTGTGGCAGGAGGCTGCCATAGGCGCTGAAGTCCATGGACATTGCAAGAGCTGGAGACATGTGCAGGGTAGAGGCCATGGAGGCAGGCATTGAAAGCAAGGCCTCACTCTTATGGTTGGGTGGCAGGCCGTAGAGAGAGGCCAGATGTTTCTCAGTCATACCTGCCATAGCTTCCAGCCCCATCTGGCTGACCTCGGTTGGATGATCACCTCCCCCGTCCTCGCGGACGTACTGTAACCCACGAGTGCTGGTGATTACGCTGCTTCTGGTGGGGGTGCCAGGCCCGTCACGACTCTTATCGCCATCACTATTGCGGTCCCCGTTGCTCGAGGTGCTGGACTCCATGAGTCTGGGGCTTTCACGACTATTCATGTCATCCACCTGCATCATCTCTGTCTTAATCTCTGGCATTATAGAGTGAGGGTTGCCCTGTAGGGTCTGCTCAGTGCCCAGGGCATGCTGCATGCTGCTTTGCAACAGTGATTGGCCAATGCTCATCAGACTATCCACTGCAGCTTTGGTCGGGCTCATGGTAGAGGGACCGAAGGAAGTGGAGACAGATGGGCTCTGATCTATGACGCTGGATAACGCCAACGCTTGCTGGGCAGTGGATACATAGCCGCTGTCATCCATGGAATGCTTCTTGGAGCTGGCAGTGCTCCTGCTGTGCTTCCCTTTGTGCACATCATCATCCTCTGTACCACCGTCGTTCATGTTGACCTCCGCATCGTTCTCGTCTGAAGACTGGATGGTCTCCAGTATCTTCAAGCATTGCTCCTCAAGGTACTCTATTTCGAGTATCTCGGCTGCATATAGCAGGTCATCCAAGTCTTCCACTTTTGCTTGAAGAGTGGCAGTGTAAGCATACTCAAGAATCTGCTGGAAGGTTTTTGGCGAGAGAAAGTCAAGGGTATAATGCTGGCTATTGCGGTGAAAAAGGATCTCAAACATCTTGCTGGTGCATGCCAGTACAGTCCGGTGAGCATGGAACTCCTGGCTGTCCACCATTATGACCACATCACACAACGTGCCGGCGAGGCGCATCTGATTGGCCTTGTGCAGCAGCGCGGCGGGGTGGTTGGGGTTCTGGAGTTGTATCATACCCATTTTAGTCAGATCCATAACGTCTCCGTAACTCACCAGGCCAATTCATG
>CM045735.1:15322248-15324748 GCA_024760905.1 Plotosus lineatus | reverse complement strand
AATGTAATGAGCTAACGGAGAGATGGAATTTTCTATTTGTTGCCAATTTCAATACAAAGCTTCTTTAAATGTACAAATAGACATGATACTTACTCATACCCAGGAGTAATGCGGCTTATTGCAGACATGCTCTATAAGTGGCATATCTGCTAACTATACAGTACATGTGGCATACATCTGCTGTCCCGGTTTTGGTCCATCAGTGACTAATACTCTCCAGATGAAAACAAATTATGCTTTCACTGTTCAGCGCTCTTTTACACAATAGGCAGACGAGGTATATGTGGACCGAACAGTTGAATTTTAAGCTCCTGGTCTGAATAGGCTCTTTTTACACTCGTATAATCCCAGTGGTGCCCTGAGACTGAGGCCCTGCCTCCACGACCTCTGACCTTTACCTCTGACCTTGGCTGGATTTCCTCCTGTACAAAACCCCCTTCTTTGTGGCCAGTGAATGATTCCTTTTCCAAGCTGTTAAGTGCATACATTTAAAAGCGACACTTAAAAGTTAACACGTCGGGAATATACAGGTTAATAGTGGACGGATTTTTGAAGATAGAAATATTATTTGTTGAAAATGTAAAGGTGTGACATTATTTAGAAAACTGATATTCCTTTCTGATTGAGATTTTTACTTACTGAAGAAATAATAAGCACTGAGCTGAGCTCTGCTGCCATAAGCCGATGGAAATCGTGACCACACCATGGCACTATTATTTATTTATTTATTTTTTGCTGGTGATGACCGTCATAAGGAGGTTTCCCTGTTTAATACAAAAATGGTGTCGTGGTTACACAGTGGTTCACCACAAGAAGGTCCTGGGTTGAAGTCACATGCTTGCGGAGGGCATTTCGGTGTGGAATTTGCATGTTTTCCCCTTGCTTTTGTGGGTTTCCTCCAGGTGTTCTGGTTTCCTCCCATATGCCATAAACGTGGATATGAGGCTATATTATTTTTTTAACTTAATTTTTATTTTTAGCAATTTCCCCCCAACATGTGAGTATAAATGTGTGTGTGTGTTCGTGGGTGTGTTGGCCATGCAATGCACTTGTGAGCTGTTCAGGATGTAGAATGCTTTTTGAGTTGGCTGATATAGGCTCCAGTCTCCATATAACCATAGCAAGATTAAGCGGTTTGTTAAATAAATTAATGAATAATTAGTTTAATAATAGGGAAAGGCCGTGATTACAAAACACAGCCAATTCATTCAGTCCTTCCAACTGTTAAATGGTGTTGAAATCTTTATTCTGATTGGTCGGAAGGTTTTGATAATGAATACTTTTCTATAGCAGGACCCCCCCGACGGTGCTGCAGGCTGTAATTCAAGTGATTCACAAGTTAGTAAAGTAATTTGCATGTTTATTTTAATGCATGTATGCTAATATATTAGCATCCCTACAGTAATCATTTACACAGGTGGATACTTTATAGAATGTTTACAAAGGTTTTTTTTAAAATGAATGACATTTTTTGTTTGGATTTTTTGAGATAAAATTGTGGAAGGAGTCTCCAGCGTACGCAGATTGAGGTAAAACTATTTCTTGAAATCTTTAGACAAGGAAAAGTTTTCAGGATAGAAGGCTTTTCTATTTCTCATTAGCATGAATATCTGCATCTTATTAACTTCGAGACATGGAAAAAGGAAAAAAAGAAAAGGCTGGTGACAAAAAGACTATAAAAGACTTATCGAGCTACTCAGTTATGATTAACTTCATGGCATTCCACAACATTTAACAGTATTACAGATGGATAAAAAAAAGGACAATATAGAACGAACAATGCATGAAGACTGTCGTGGTATTTAGCATATTAAAGCTAATGGAATTATAACGTTAAAAGAACGAAGTTTGGAGTGGGAACAGCACCTCAGCATCATCATACCATGCACTCTTTGTGTACTCTCTCTCTCTCGCTCTCTCTCTCTCTCTCTCTCGTTCTCTCTCGCTCTCTTTCTGATTGTTTTCTTATAACAACACACATCCCTATGTGTTCTACCTCGAAGATAATGTGCTCACGCTGACTATTTTATGTTTATGTTTCAAATGACAGGAAACGGTGATTTTTTTATGAAATGGCAATACCCTTTGGAACTCCAAATCAAGCTCACATTGGCCCACCCAACATGTGACAGCTGAATGAAACCAGCCGCGCTCTCCTTCAGCTCCGGAGAAGAAGAATGGCCACCGTTCTCATTGTTAATGGTTTGAAATGGCAATGTTGACTGAGCACTTTTATTTACTGAGTGCATGTGTCTCCCCACCCTCTCTCGCTCTCTCAGACTCTGAGCCTGTTTGGTCAGATGCCAAGGTGATCTCCTGATCAATATAGATCTGGTATCAGCAAGCAAGAGGTAGAGGAACTGGCTCATTAACCCTGCTGCTTCCAGGTAACACAAGTCTTCTAATCAGAGCTCGCTGACCTTACAAACACCGAGCAACACCTTAGACATTACGAGAGACAAATACCAGAAAAAAGAATGCAGTTATTCTTTAGGTCTAA
>CM045735.1:15284748-15317248 GCA_024760905.1 Plotosus lineatus | reverse complement strand
CTCGGCCAACTCTGGGTGTGGGCCCAGATGAGGTTGATCAGTCAAATTCGTTTTAAGTCTGAAATTCTTTTAGTTTAACACACACACACACACACACCCACACCTTTTCCTTTTGGCTTTTTCCCTTTCTCAGGGGTCGCCACAGCGAATCATCTGAATCGCACATTTGATTTGGAATAGGTTTTTACGCCCTTCCTGACACAACCCTTTAGCAAGGGGCAGAAACACGCTGACGGCTATGCATGGAAACGCACCCAAGCACATACAAATGCCACACAGATACATTTGAGCCTGGGACTTGAACCCAAGACCTTATTGTGAGGTGAACGTGATAACAATGACATCACCGTACCACACCACAGTAACTATATAATATTTAATCTATATATATATATATATATATATATATATATATATATATATATATATATAGATATTTTTTTTGCAGTAGACCTTCCATGCAATTAATGCAGCCGTGAGGGGGGGCACAAACAAGTGTCCACCCTCACGCCGGTCCCAAGCCCGGATAAATGCAGAGGGTTGCGTCAGGAAGGGCATCTGGCGTAAAACCAATGCCACAAATAATATGCGAGTCAAAACTAAAACACATACCGGATCGGTCGAGGCCCGGGTTAACAACGACCGTCATCAGTGCTGTTAAGGCTAGAAGCTTAGGAGTGGGGTTTAAGCTGTTTTTTTCATGGTGTGGATGGGAAGAGAAATGGAATAGGAGTCATCTTGAAGGAGGGGTTTGTCAGGAATATTCTAGAAGTGAAAAGAGTGTCAGACAGAGTGATGAGTCTCAAGTTAGAAATTGAAGGTGTGATGCTCAATGTTGTTAGTGCTTATGCCCCACAGGCAGGATGTGAGCTAGAAGAGAAGGAGAGATTCTGGAGTGACTTAGATGAAGTGATGCAGAGTATCCCAAGAGGTGAAAGAGTGGTCATTGGGGCAGACTTCAATGGACATGTCGGTGCAGGAAACAGAGGGGACAAGGAAGTGATAGGCAGGTTTGGTATCCAGGACAGGAACACAGAAGGACAGATGTTGATAGATTTTGCAAAAAGGATGGAAATGGCTGTGGTATTTTCTTCCAGAAGAAACAGGAGCATAGGGCTGACTTATAAAAGCAAAGGTAGGAGCACACAGGTAGACTACATCTTGTAGAGGCGATGTAATTTGAAGGAAGTCAGTGGCTGCAAGGTAGTAGTGGGTGAGAGTGTTGCCAAACAGCATAGGATGGTGGTGTGCAGAATGATGCTGATGGTGAGAAAGGTGAAGAAGGCAAAGGCAGAGCAGAAGACAAAGTGGTGGAAGCTGAAAAAGGAAGAGTGTCGTGTTGTCTTCAAGGAGGAGTTGAAAATAGCTTTGGGCAGGAAGAGCTTCCAGATGACTGGACAAATACAGTGAATGTGATCAGGGAGACAGGTAGGAGAGTACTTGGCGTGTACTCTGGAAGGAAAGTAGATAAGGAGACTTGGTGGTGGAATGAGGAAGTGCAGGAGTGTGTACAAAGGAAGAGGTTCGCTAAGAAGTGGGACATTAAGAGGACCGAAGAGAGTAAACAGGAGTACAGGGAGACACAGCGTAAGGGGAAGGTAGCGGTGTCAAAGGCCAAACAGAGGGCGTATGATAACTTGTATGCTAGGTTGGACAATAAGGAGGGAGAAAATGATTTATACAGGTGCCAACATGTCATCAGGACATACCGGTGGAGGTATGGAAGTGTCTAGGAGAGGTAGCAGTAGATTTTCTGACAAGAACATCAACAAGGTCTTAGAGAGTGAGAGGATGCCGGAGGAATGGAGGAGGAGTGTGATTGTGCCCATATTTAAAAACAAGGGAGACGTGCAGAGTTGTGCCAACGACAGAGGGATAAAGTTGATGAGCCATACAATGAAGTTATGGGAAAGAATAGTGGAAGCTAGACTAAGGACAGAGGTCAGCATTTGTGAACAACAGTTTGGTTTCATGCCAAGAAAGAGCACCACAGATGCAGTGTTTGCTTTGAGGATGGTAATAGAGAATTACAGAAAGCTCAGAAGGAGCTTCATTGTGCCCTTGTGGATCTGGAGAAAGCATATGACAGGGTGTCGAGAGAGGAATTGTGTTATTGCATGAGGAAGTCTGGAGTGGCAGAGAAGTGTGTGAGAGTGGTGCAGGACATGTATGAGAGATTTAAGACAGTGGTGAGGTGTGCTGTCGGTGTGACCGAAGAATTCAAGGTGGGGGTGGAACTGCATCAAGGATCAGCTCTGCGACACTTCTTGTTTGCTATGGTGATGGACAAGCTGACAGATGAGGTTAGACAAGAATCTCCATGGACTATGATGTTTTCAGATGACATTGTGATCTGCAGTGAGAGCAGAGAACAAGTGGAGGAAAATCTAGAGAGGTGGAGGTATGCCCTGGAAAGGAGAAGAATGAAGGTTAGCCTAAGTAAGACAGAATACATGTGTGTGAACGAGAAGGACCCAAGAGGAACGGTGAGGTTACAGGGAGCAGAGATAAAGAAGGTGGAAGATTTTAAATACCTAGGCTCAACAATCCAGAGCAATGGAGAGTGTGGAAAAGAGGTGAAGAAGCGTGTGCAGGCAGGTTGGAATGGTTGGAGAAAAGTGTCTGGTGTGATGTGTGATGGGAAGGTATCGGCAAGAATGAAGGGAAAAGTGTACAAGACGGTGTTGAGGCCAGCGATGTTGTATGGTTTAGAAACAGTGGCCCTGGGGAAAAGACAGGAGACTAAGCTGGAGGTAGCAGAGATGAAAATGTTGAGATTCTCTTTGGGAGTAACGAGGATGGACAGGATCAGGAATGAGTACATCAGAGGGACAGCACATGTTAGATGTTTTGGAGACAAAGTCAGAGAGGCTAGATTGAGATGGTTTGGACATGTACAGAGGAGGGATAGTGAATATATTGGTAGTAGGATGCTGAGGTTGGAATAACCAGGCAGAAAGCTTAGAGGAAGACCAAAGAGAAGATTCATGGATGTGGTGAAGGAGGACATGACGGTAGTTGGTGTAAGAGAAGATACAGAGGATAGGGTGAGATGGAGGCAGATGATTCGCTGAAAGGAAAAGCTGAAAGGAAAAGAAGAAGACCTTCCATGCAATTAGCACGTCAAGCCTCCCAGCGAGAAGGTCCTGGGTTCGATTCCCAGCTCGGGAGTTTCTGTGTGGAGTTTGCATGTTCTCCCCTGTGTTTACCTGGGTTTCCCCTGGGTACCCCGTAACAGTCCAAAAATATGCACAGTAGGCTAATTTGCTGTTTGGAATCAAACCAGGTGCGAGTGTGAATGGTTGTGAGTGTTGGCTCTGCAATGGCCTAGTGAGCTGTCCAGGGTGTACCCCAGGCTCACCCAGAGTTGGCCAAGATGGATGCGAACCTCTCTGGGACCATAATTAGGATTAAGCGTTTCAGAAATGAATGAATAAAGCCGTGTATACAAACAAATTAGTACACAAATAAATAAATATGTGACATGTAATGTTTTAATTCTTAAAATATTTTAATTATTTCTGATATGAGATTTATATTCTCTGAACTGAACTAACAGAAATATGACGCATTCCTCCATACAGACGTCACTAAAACCTTGATCCTGTTTACAACCCTGGTGAGGTGAAAATATTGAGAAACTTGTCCTCCGTATGGACTAATAAAATGTGCCTCAGAGTGCAACCCCACCCCACCCCACCCCACACTCCCGAGAAACAGTAGGTGTGTAGGAGGGGTTGTGAATCTCTGCGGAGATCCAAAGAGTCCCGCTGACCCAAGCTGGTGCACCTCTGCTGACCAGCGCATTACAGAAGCACTACACAGATGCCTTCCATTCAGCTAAAGAAAAGAGTCTCTCTCTCTCTCTCTCTCTCTCTCCCCGAGTGTAAAACCCCAGCTGTCCCCAATGGAGCAGAATTCCAATCTTCCCTCCAAAAACTTGCGCTCTGTCTCTTTCTCTCTCTTTCTATCCCTGCCCCCATTGTCCATCCGGGAGCATAGTGTTTAACCACTGGACCGGGTGCAAACAACAAAGTAATCATATTACAGTGTCCCAGGGGGAAAAGGGACAGCTATCCGTAGGGAATCTCCCGCAGCTAATCCCTGCAAGAGAGCCGCTTTGCTTCCCCAGGGCCGAACCCACCTTTTCACAACAGCTCCCGAAGCACAGTCCTTTAACCGCTCAAGGATATCGACTCTGTGGCTGTGCTCCTGCAGCCCTGTAAATGCCACCGTCTGGGGACAGTCAGGGGGCTAACATTATATTGGCAATGTATTCAGTAGTCTCTTTCTCTTTCTCTCTCTCTCTCACACACACACATACACACCCACAGACACACACATTGTCTCCCTCTGCCTTTCTCATTTGTTCTGTTTTATTTCAGTCCTTTCATTACCTCACCTTCATTCCCTATTCCACCATACCTCATTTTTTCCCCACTCCTTATGACCGTAGACGCGATTGCAGCTTTTTTATCAATTATTAATGCACCACAATAAATCACCTCTAATTAAACACGTTCGGTGGCTGGGTGTGTAGATTTACCACCCCAGATCCTCGTCCAGCCACATTAATAGCAGCCCGGTGCACATGAATGATGCACTATAAACACAAGTCTCCATAGATTCAGTGCAGCCGCTCTCTGTAGAATGAATCACTCAGTAGTCGGGTTTAGTGTAAATAATCACACTAATGCTTATGTACATTTACACCATTATGAATATTGTTGACTTTTTGAAGTACAGCATAATAACCTTCTGTAAAAATCTCTTTTTTTTTTTTTTTTTTTTTTTTTAATTCTGGAGACATTTCAGCTCCAACCCTCTTACTTTAATCTCACAAGTTAGACTTTTAACTTTTACTTGAAAGACTGATGTTACACGATTCAACATGGCAAAGAACGACCTACATTTACAAGAAATTGTGGTTGATTGACATGGGAAACGTTCTATCGTGGTCACAGTCATGCTGGGAAAAAAGGGACAGAAACGTCAGGGTAGAAGCCCAGATTCCCAGTCAAAGGTTTTGGCACCACCAAAGCCCAATTCAATAAAACACTGTAATCTCTCTGGAAGGTATTACCTACTTTCAGACCTGAAAGTGTTTCTTTGAGAGTGTTCTATTAACAGCAGGTGCACTTGGAGGCTAAAGCAATTAAGTTTAAAGATAAAACAGTGCTAGTACTTATTGACATTTTAGCCTCGTCTGATTAGATTCACTAAACAATGAACAATAAACATTTCTCAGTTCATTTATTCCTTCTTCCTTTTGGGCAGTGGTGGCCTGGTGGGGGCAGTGGTGGCCTGGTGGGGGTAGTGGTGGCCTGGTGGTATAGGGTGCTGGATCGCTGATCCTAAGGTTGGGGGTTTGAGTTCCACTCACCACAGGGTTGTCACTGTCCCCCCCCCCCAGTGCGGCTAACTGGGTTATCAAAGGCGGGCCATGTCAGTCACTGTCTATGGTGAGAGGTTCATGTCAAAGAACCATTGCTGACTTTCGTAAAGAGTAGCTGCAAAGCCGTTCACGTGTTTCTGTTCCTTGCTAAAAAGGGTTGTGTCAGGAAGGGCATCCGACGTTAAAACCTACGCCAAATCAAACGTGCGAATCATTTGCTGTAGAGACCCCTGAGAAAGAGAAAATGCCAAAAGGAAATCTCTCATCTTTTCGAAACACCAACATCTAAAATTCCTGTAAAAATATACATAATTTTGTTTTATTATAGTAAAGTATGTAAGTTTTGGATTTCCTATTTCATGACTACACCAAACCGAATACAGCATAAAATAAATAAACCAATGTTTTGCCAATTTCAGAGTTGAAATCCTCTTGTTTGATTGGCAGATCATTTGTAAGTGTTTATATATGGAAAGAATCAAAATGACCTGGAAATAGAAGAAGAAGAAGAGTAACCTTGGAGTGCGTAACAATATCCTAAAAAGCTAAATATGCTTCTATTGTATTTGTTTATTTAATTCATGAACCAATATTTGATTAATTAAAGATATTTCCAGTAATGTTTTGATGATTTTGCTGTGTATGACTGGTAGCGTGACAAGATTTAGCAATGTTTCGTGTGGAATGTTCATCTTTACAATTAAAGTACGTAACCCTCGAACACAATTAAGGAAGAATCTACTGCAAAGCATAGAGCTGAGAGCTTTTGTATTATCGACTTTAGCCAGTTATATTATTGAGCCACATATCCTTATCCAGTTTAAGATTACGTATTAGCATTACAACTTTCTGGTTACTGATTAAAAAAAACTGGAAGAGCCACCACTGACCGTTTTCTACATACAGAGCGGTTCAATCAATCAATCAATCAATTATGTCTATTTAATATGCTAAATCTGATTGGTTGGGTGTCTTGGGAGCTGAGCTGCATAATTGTTTTATTCTATACCACAATGACATCTGAGCAGAAAAGCACATTAAAATGAAAATTAAGTGGTTTAAGTTATTTATTTATTTTCAGGACCGATACAGTCGTCCTCCCAGCACAGGCAGATGCGAAACCAAGAGTTTTGGTCGTACTTTGTGGACATAATAAAAAACGTACAAGAATGAGAGTTTTATAGTTTATATTAATTGATTCATTTTATATAACCACTTAATCCTAATTAGGGTTGCAAGGAGGCTAGCACCCTTCCAAGCTGAATTTGGGCAAGGGCAGAGTACACCCTGGACAGCTCGACAGGCCATCACAGGGTGGAAACACGCAATGGTTATATAGCCTACTCTTGTTGAAAGTCAGCAATGGTTCACTTACAACCTCACACCATAGACAGTCAGAGACATGGCCGGCCTTTGATAACCCAGTTTGCTGCACTTTTTTTTTTGGGGGGGGGGCAGTGACAACCCGTGGAGAGTGGGGCTTGAACCCCCCAACCTCAGGATCAGTGATCCAGCGCCTTTACCACAAGGCCACCACTGTCCTAGTTTATATTTACATATTTTAACCACAATAGAAGCGGGTCAGTTGATCCGAGTTCGTAAGCACTGTGCAGTATTAAACATACTTTTCTAGAATTGGTACATATTACACAGACACATGACAACAACAGCTCCGCAAATATGTATTCAATCAATTAAAAACTATAAGGAAAACAAACCATTTTTTTATATTTCCATATTGTAACCATGTGAGTGTTCAGATGACTTAGTTGACTGGTGCTCCATATGTACTGTTGGGTTAATTTTAGCATCATCATCAGTGGTTACCCTTCAAACACAATAAATTTGGCTTCATAAAACATGTAAACAATACAAAATTTGAGTATATACTACAAAAAAAACAGGCGAAAATGGATGTTTATATTTCATATGAACATATTTTAACCATGATAGAATCTGTCCCGGTTATCTGTGCGCTTTGAGAAAGGTAATAATGTGGAACTCCCTATGGGTTGTAGAGCTGGCAGAAGTATATTCTCATTTCAAGTTTAGCGTACTACAGGAACACAGAAGAAATCCAGCCCTTGTAAAAGTATGCTTACTCAAAAACTAATTTAAAAAAATACACGAAAAACAAATTAAAACTGGATTTTTGTTTTAATTTTCTTTTTTAAACCACCATTATAATGCTGCTGCTTGAGACCACAGAACAGTTTTTTATTTTGCCTCAGTCCTTTTTAAGTGAACTTTGACCCAGAGATGATGTTGGAGTTCCTGCATCATGTTTATATATAGCGTCTTCTTTTCATGAAGTTTCATTTAATTTTATTACAATTTATTTGATTTATATTATATAAAATATACTGTATATATAATGTACTGTGTATGTGTGTATGTATATATATATATATATATATATGATTTGATTATGCAAATCATATATATATACACACACACACATAAAAAGCACACCACAATTTCCGGACTATTGAGCGCGCCTGAATATAAGCCGCACAATCCAAATTTAAAAAGAAAAAAGAATTTGGACATATAAAGGCTGCACCTCTTTATAAGCCACAGGGGTCGGTCTCGCTCTTGTGCTTCCTGCTAGAGCACCCCTGGAGGTCATTATCATGTAAAAAAAAAAAAATCTATCGACTAGCCATGTTTTTTAAGCAGCAGGGCTCAAAGCGTGTGAAACAAAGTAGCGGCTTATAGTCCGCAAATCAAGGTGTGTGTGTGTATACACTCACTATCTGAATTGCAATGTACGTGAGTTACGACCACCTGTTCTTACAATCACGTCTAGCAGATGCCTATTATGCATTTACTGTATGAGTCTGGCAGCGCAGCGCTTAAGAGAGCTGTGGCAGCTCAGCATCTCACAGTCACAGCATTCTACCACTACACGCAGTGACTCGATACCATCATAGTAATATCTCTTACAGTACAATTTTACATTCATTTACCATACACCGTTACCATGGCTCCCAAGAGGAAGTCCCGATTCATCGGATGGCAATTCTACCAAGAAAGTGAGGAAGTCACTGTCGTTGGAGACTAAGATGAAGGTGAAAGTGAAATCTCCATCTCTCCCACTCCACGGTGTCTACAATTTTGAAGGACAAGGACCACATTAAGGAAGCAGTGAAAGCAGCAGAAAATTAAGTCAACTGTCATCACAAAACAGCGTGAAGGACCGATTGCAGAGATGGAAAAGTTGCTATACACGTGGTTGGAAGATAATAGGCAAAGAAATGTGAACGTGATGTTGCGAGCAGTGCAAAGTAAGGCTACACATTTATTTCGATGTTGAAAGAACGCGCAGGTGAAAAATACGTTTCACATGAATTCATAGTGAGTGCTGGGTGGTTTCAGTTTTGTTGTGTTAAATATCCGACTTTTGACCAATCCGACTGGTTGGTCGGAACAGATCTCGGTCGTAACTCGGATAGTGACTGTATATGTGTATATGTATATACTGTGTGTGTGTGTGTGTGTGTATGTATATATATATATATATATATATGTGTGTGTGTGTGTGTGTGTGTTAATATATATGTGTATGTATATATATATGTGTATGTATATATATATGTGTGTGTGTATATATATATGTGTATATATATGTATATATGTGTATATATATATATACACACACACACACACACACACAGTGGTACCTCACCTTAGGAAATTAATCCGTTCCAGAACTTTTTTCGTAAATTGAACTGCATTTTACATGTAAAATGCTTGATTCGTTCCAAGGCTCTCAATACTACCCCCTAAACCCTTTAAAAAAATTATAAAAGCATACCTTTAAGACCTCCTTCTGCTTCAGTATCATACCGATGGTAAACGGGTTTGGCCATATTCCTTTGTGATATCACTCGAGCCCATTTCTTCTTCTCAGTGTGTGTGTGTGTGTGTGTGTGTGTGTTTAGGCGCGCGCGTGATGTGTTGACCATGTCTTCTTAGCAGAGTTATAATCTTACAAATGTTTATGGAAGGTTAAAAGCCTGAGTCAAGAAAAAGAACATAAAACAACCGTAACTCTGTCCTTTACACAAAAAGCATCATGGTGGATTCAGCCCTATAATAGGCAATGGGAGGTAGATGCGTCATCAATGATGTTCAAGATGGCGGCAGGTCAAGATGGCGTCTCTGTCCAAGATGGCGTCAGGTGGACCTGTCCAAGATGGCGCTTGAGTGAAGGAGACATGAACGACAGCTCAGTTGTTAGCCAATGGGAGGCCAGCAGGCCGGGATGTTTGAACGTCATTGATGGGAGAGCAGCTCGTGCATTGTTTGAATGGCGCATTTTAATGTTTGAATGGCATGTTTGAATTTTTAAGATGGCGCTTTTGTAATGTGAACTTGTTTCATATCCTGAAACAAAATTTTAGGAAAATGCTTTTCAGAACCTGCATTTTTTGTTTGGTGAGACTTTCATAAGGTGAGGTACAACTGTATGTATGTATAATGTACATACAGTGTATCCCTACCTGAGTTTGATGGTATACATAGTCTGTGTTCGAACAAACCAGTACAGGAATATATTCACTGATTGAGACTTTAAAGCTCTGGATATGAGCCTCTGCTGAATGCTGTAAATGTAAATGTAGTACGGAAAAATGTATTTTTACTGAAATGAGTATAATTGAAAGAGGCCCAGCAGGGTAAAGTACAGAAAGGTCGTGGCACTCTGGTTAAAGAGTTGCACCTGCAGAGTAGCAGATGAGAGACACCAACAAAACCAGGAGCTGGGCTGATGTGTCAAAAGCAAGCATGGATATAAAAAGAAAACTTTGAAACGATGGGAATTTTCATCACCTACGAAAGTCAGTTTTAATGGAAATGCCATCAAAGCCAAGGTTACGTTTTGAAATATATACCGGTATAGGCTCTGCTTTGTGTTTAGAATTTTTTGAGAAATAAAACCTCAGATAGATCTATATACAGTAGAGAGAAACATTTAATAATGGGCACACAAACGTCTGTGGGTGTTGAAAATACTTTCCGCAAGCATTTATTCTTCCAGATATAGGGATATTATGACAGTGTATAATAAAATTCTGAAAGCAGATTGGACAGAATGTGTTGATTCATTTTCTATTACAGTAGCACTGAGCCAGTGTTGGCTGCAAAGCATATTACAAATGTATAACAATGCACATGTTCGAATACATTATCTGATTGACACTTGTACAGTGTACCCATGACATTTTAAAATACTATTATTACATGCATTCGAAATGAATTTATATATAATGATATAATAATAATAAATATAATAATACTGTATTTATGGTGAGGGGTAGTTACTTGTTTGGTGGATGTCCTACAATGATCATAACATTAAATCTGTGGATAAATGGATTTCCTAAAGTATGATGTCAATTTTTCTCGGCTTTGTGGTGTCGTGGTTAGCCTCACAGCAAGAAGGTCCCGGGTTCGATTCCCCAATTTGGGTTCGGTCCCAAATTGACCCAATGGGTGAGTGATAATTGTTATGTTTGTGGCTCCCTTGCAATAGTCCGGCGAGCTATTCGAGGTGTACCTCGTCTTCTCCCAGTATCGGCTGAGATGGGCACCAGCCTCCCCGCAATCATAGTAGCATGATGCCGTTCAGTAAATGAGTAAGATTGAAATGATGATATCAGTTATTAATAAATTAAAAAGTTAGCTTTGGCAAATTGCTGTGGTACAATAAAAGAAATGAAACATTGCGTATGTGTTGTTTTGGAATCGCTCTCGTCTCATCTACTTTGGGGTAGCATCTGTAACTCCTTCAGGCACTGACATGTTTTCTTCCTTGCTTAAGTATAAGATAAATAATAGTCTCTTGGGGGGGGGGGGGGAAACGGCAACCAAAACTAATGGTATAATCTATAATAGTTTACATGCAAGTGGGAAGATACACAATAACATTGCACAACTATTGGCATTGGCTGGACAAACTGTGTGTTCAGAATTGCAACACAGTACAAAAAAAAAAACATTGTATAAATTAGATTTTTTTTTTTTTTTTTTTTTTTGCACAACCAATGTTCTACTTCCTTCATATGAGGTCAATGAGTCAAGCTTGATTTATAAAACAATGCACTAGAGCTGCAAGTCTAATAAATCGTGCAGAAAGATGAAAGTTATCCGAAGTCTATTAAAAATATGACACATTCTACTTTTTGTGTTACATTACTTGTGACTTGCTGTATTTAGGAAGTTTGTGAATGAAAACTCAAAATTCAAGAGCGAAGAGTGACATTATTATTATTATGATTATTATTTACCTGCCTACAGGTGGAAGGATACAGAACTGCACTAAAATATTGCTCCTATTTTCTGCCCAGTAATCTGAATGCTTTTATGTAAAAAAATTATAGAAAGTTTCACAGCATCACAGACTACATCAGTAACATTTTTACTGAGGAATTGAATGTAATTTGCTGCAATCTTTTCTTCTTTTACTTTCTGCTATTCCCTACAGGGGTGGCCACAGCAAATCATCACCCTGTCCTCTGCATCATCATCTCTTACGCCAACGGCCTTCATGTCTTCCTTCACCACATCCATAAATCTCTTCTTTGGTCTTCCTCTAGGCCTTCTGCCTGGTAGTTCCAACCTCAGCATCCTACTACCAATATACTCACTATCCCTCCTCTGTACATGTCCAAACCATCTCAATCTAGCCTCTCTGACTTTGTCTCCAAAACATCTTACATGAGCTGTCCCTCTGATGTACTCATTCCTGATCCTATCCATCCTCGTTACTCCCAGAGAGAACTTTACATTTTCATCTCCGCTACCTCCAGCTCTGCCTCCTGTCTTTTCCTCAGCGCCACTGTTTCTGAACCATACAACATCACTGGCCTCATCACCATCTTGTACACTTTTCCTTTCATTCTTGCTCCTGTCACACATCACACCGGACACTTTTCTCCAACCATTCCAACCTGCATGCACACGCTTCTTCACCTGTTTTCCACACTCTCCATTGCTCTGAATTGTCGAGCCTCAGTACTTAAAATCCTTCACCTTCCTTATCTCTGCTCCCTGTAACATCACCATTCCTCTTGGGTCCTTCTCATTCACATACATGTATTGTCTTACTGAGGCTAACCTTCATTCCTCTCTTTTCCAGGGCATACCTCCACCTTTCTAGATTTTCCTGCACTTGTTCTCTGCTCTCACTACAGATCACAATGTCATCTGCAAACATCACAGTCCATGGAGATTCTTCTCTATCTTCATCTGTCAGTTTGTCCATCACCATAGCAAACAAGAAGGGGCTCAGAGCTGATTCTTGATGCGGTCCCACCTCCACCTTGAACTGTCACACCGACAGCACACCTCACCACTGTCTTACATCTCTCATACATGTCCTTCACCACTCTAACATACTTCTCTGGCACTCCAGACTTCCTCATGCAAGTTCCTCTCTCGACACCCTGTCATATGCTTTCTCCAGATCCACAAAGGCACAATGAAGCTCCTTCTGACCTTCTCTGTACTTCTCTATTACCATCCTTAAAGCAAACACTGCATCTGTGGTGCTCTGTCTTGGCATGAAACCAAACTGTTGTTCACAAATGCTGACCTCTGCCCTTAGTCTTGCTTCCACTATTCTTTCCCATAGCTTCATTGTATGGCTCATCAACCTTATCCCTGTGTAGTTGCCACAACTCTGCACGTCTCCCTTGTTCTGAAAAATGGGCACCAGCACCCTTCTCCTCCATTCCTCCGGCATCTGCTCACTCTCTAAGACCTTGTTGAATGTTCTTGTCAGAAAATCTACTGCTACCTCTCCAAGACACTTCCATACCTCCACAGGCATGTCATCAGGACCAACTGCCTTTTCACTCTTCATCCTCTTCAGTACCCTCCTCACGTCACCCTTACTAATCTTTGCTACTTGCTACTCAACGGTCACCTCTTCTACTCTTTTTTTTTTTTCTCTCTCTCATTTTCCTCATTCATCAAATGCAGCTATGAGGTGGGGGGGCACTAACCAGTGTCTCTCCCCCTCATGCCGGTCCCAAGCCCGGAGAAATGCAGAGGGTTGTGTCAGGAAGGGCATCCGACGTAAAACCAATGCCAATTATTGATGATGCAAATCAAAAGTATTACCTCCATACCGGATCGGTCGAGGCCCGGGTTAACAACGACCGCCATCAGTGCTGTTAATCAACAGGGTGCTGATGGAAATTGGACTACTGTTGGTCGAAGACGTCGAAGAAGGTGAGGTGGGAGGCGTGTCCGTAGGCAGAGAGAGAAGAGGAAAGGCATGAGTCTAGGACTGAGAGTGGGGACTTTGAATGTTGGAACTATGCACAGAAAAGGTAGAGAGCTGGTTGACATGATGCAGAGGAGGAAGGTGGACATACTGTGTGTTCAGGAGACCAGGTGGAAAGGTAGCAAGGCTAGAAGCTTAGGAGCAGGGTTTAAGCTGTTTTATCACGGTGTGGATGGGAAGAGAAATGGAGTCGGAGTCATCTTGAAGGAGGAGTTTGTCAGGAATGTTCTAAAAGTGAAAAGAGTGTCAGACAGAGTGATGAATCTCAAGTTAGAAATTGAAGGTGTAATGCTCAATGTTGTTAGTGCTTATGCCCCACAGGCAGGATGTGAGCTAGAAGAGAAGGAGAGATTCTGGAGTGACTTAGATGAAGTGATGCAGAGTACCCCCAGAGGTGAAAGAGTGGTCATAGGTGCAGACTTCAATGGACATGTTGGGGCAGGCAACAGAGGGGACGAGGAAGTGATGGGCAGGTTTGGTATCCAGGACAGGAACGCAGAAGGACAGATGTTGATAGATTTTGCAAAAGGATGGAAATGGCTGTGGTGAATACTTTCTTTGAGAAGAAACAGGAGCATAGGGTGACTTATGAAAGCGGAGGTAGGCGCACACAGGTAGACTACATCTTGTGTAGGCGATGTAATTTGAAGGAAGTCAGTGACTGCAAAGTCATCGTGGGTGAGAGCGTTGCCAAACAGCATAGGATGGTGGTGTGCAGGATGACTCTGATGGTGAGAAAGGTGAAAAAGGCAAAGGCAGAGCAGAAGACAAAGTGGTGGAAGCTGAAAAAGGAAGAGTGTCGTGTTGTCTTCAAGGAGGAGTTGAAACAGGCTTTGGGTGGCCAGGAAGTGCTTCCAAATGACTGGACAACCACAGCAAATGTGATCAGGGACACAGGTAGGAGAGTACTTGGTGTGTCCTCTGGAAGGAAAGTAGATAAGGAGACTTGGTGGTGGAATGAGGAAGTGCAGGAGTGTGTACAAAGGAAGAGGTTAGCCAAGAAGAAGTGGGACATTGAGAGGACCGAAGAGAGTAAACAGGAGTACAGGGAGACACAGCGTAAGGCGAAAGTAGCAGTGGCTAAGGCCAAACAGAGGGCGTATGATGACTTGTATGATAGGTTGGATAGTAAAGAGGGAGAAAATGATCTATACAGGTTAGCACAGCAGAGAAATAGAGATGGGAAGGACGTGCAGCAAGTTAGATTGATAAAGGACAGAGAGGGAACTGTATTGACTAATGACAGAAGTGTGCTGGGAAGATGGAAAGAGTATTTTGAAGAGCTGATGAATGAGGAAAATGAGAGAGAAAAAGAGTAGAAGAGGTAACCATTGAGGAGCAGGATGTAGCAAAGATCAGTAAGGGTGAAGTGAGAAGGGCATTGAAGAGGATGAAGAATGGAAAGGCAGTTGGTCCCGATGATATACCGGTGGAGGTATGGAAGTGTCTAGGAGAGGTAGCAGTAGATTTTCTGACAAGAACATTCAACAAGGTACTAGAGAGTGAGCAGATGCCGGAGGAGTGGAGGAGAAGTGTGCTGGTGCCCATTTTTAAGAACAAGGGAGACGTGCAGAGTTGCAGCAACTACAGAGGGATAAAGTTGATGAGCCATACGATGAAGTTATGGGAAAGAATAGTGGAAACTAGACTAAGGGCAGAGGTCAGCATTTGTGAACAACAGTTTGGATTCATGCCAAGAAAGAGCACCACAGATGCAATGTTTGCCTTGAGGATGTTAATAGAGAAGTACAGAGAAGGTCAGAGGGAGCTACATTGTGCCTTTGTGGATCTGGAAAAAGCATATGACAGGGTGCCAAGAGAAGAACTGTGGTATTGCATGAGGAAGTCTGGAGTGGCAGAGAAGTATGTTAGAGTGGTGCAGGACATGTATGAGAGATGTAAGACAGTGGTGAGGTGTGCTGTCGGTGTGACCGACGAATTCAAGGTGGAGGTGGGACTGCATCAAGGGTCAGCTCTGAGCCCCTTCTTGTTTGCTATGGTGATGGACAGGCTGACAGACGAGGTGAGACAAGAATCTCCATGGACTATGATGTTTGCAGATGACATCGTGATCTGTAGTGAGAGCAGAGAACAAGTGCAGGAAAATCTAGAGAGGTGGAGGTATGCCCTGGAAAGGAGAGGAATGAAGGTTAGCCTCAGAAAATCAGAATACATGTGTGTGAATGAGAAGGACCCAGGAGGAACAGTGATGTTACAGGGAGCAGAGATAACGAAGGTGGAGGATTTTAAGTACTTAGGCTCAACAATCCAGAGCAATGGAGAGTGTGGAAAAGAGGTGAAGAAGCGTGTGCAGGCAGGCTGGAATGGTTGGAGAAAAGTATCCGGTGTGATGTGCGATAGGAGAGTGTCAGCAAGAATGAAGGGAAAAGTGTACAAGATGGTGGTGAGGCCAGCGATGTTGTATGGCTTAGAAACAGTGGCGCTGAGGAAAAGACAGGAGGCAGAGCTGGAGGTAGCGGAGATGAAAATGTTGAGGTTCTCCTGGGAGTAACGAGGATGGATAGGATCAGAAATGAGTATATCAGAGGGACAGCCCACGTAAGATGTTTTGGAGACAAAGTCAGAGAGGCTAGATTGAGATGGTTTGGACATGTACAGAGGAGGGATAGTGAGTATATTGGCAGTAGGATGCTGAGGTTGGAACTACCAGGCAGAAGGCCTCGAGGAAGACCGAAGAAGAGATTTATGGATGTGGTGAAGGAAGACATGAAGGTCGTTGGAGTCAGAAAAGAAGATGCGGAGGACAGGGTGAGGTGGAGGCGGATGATTTGCTGTGGCGACCCCTGAAGGGAGCAGCCGAAAGTAAAAGAAGAAGAATTTTCCTCATTCATCAGCTCTTCAAAGTACTCTTTCCATCTTCCCAGCACACTTCTGTCATCAGTCAGTACATTTCTCTCTCTGTCCTTTATCACTCGAACTTGCTGCACGTCCTTCCCATCTCTATCTCTCTGCTGTGCCAACCTGTTTAAATCATTTTCTCCCTCCTTACTGTCCAGCCTAGCATACAAGTCATCATACGCCCTCTGTTTGGCCTTTGACACTGCTACCTTTGCCTTACGCTGTGTCTCCCTGTACTCCTGTTTACTCTCTTCGGTCCTCTCAATGTCCCACTTCTTCTTAGCTAACCTCTTCCTTTGTACACACTCCTGTACTTCCTCATTCCACCACCAAGTCTCCTTATCTACTTTCCTTCCAGAAGACACACCAAGTACTCTCCTACCTGTCTCCCTGATCACATTTGCAGTGGTAGTCCAGTCATTTGGAACCACCCAAGCACGTCTGTTTCAACTTCTCCTTGAAGACGACATGACACTCTTCCTTTTTCAGCTTTCACCAATTTGTCTTCTGCTCTGCCTTTGCCTTCTTCACCTTCCTCACCATCAGCGTCATCCTGCACACCACCATCCTATGCTGTTTGGTAACACTCACCCACTACTACTTTGCAGTCACTGACTTCCTTCAAACTGCATCGTCTACACAAGATGTAGTCAACCTGTGTGCTCCTACCTCCGCTTTTATAAGTCACCCTATGCTCCTGTCTCTTCTGGAAGAAAGTATTCACCACAGCCATTTCCAGCCTTTTTGCAAAATCTATCAACATCTGTCCTTCTGTGTTCCTGTCCTGAATACCAAACCTGCCCATCACGTCCTTGTCCCCTCTGTTGCCTGCACCAACATGTCCATTGAAGTCTGCACCAATGACCACTCTTTCACCTCTGGGGGTACTCTGCATCACTTCATCTCAGTCACTCCAGAATCTCTCCTCCTCTAGCTCACATCCTGCCTGTGGGGCATAAGGGCTAACAACAGTGAACTTCACGCCTTCAATTTCGAACTTGAGACTCATCACTCTGTCTGACACTCTTTTCACGTCTCGAACATTCAGAACAAACTCCTCCTTCAAGATGACTCCTACTTCATTTCTCTTCCCATCCATACAATGATAAAACGACTTAAACCCTGCTCCTAAGCTTCTAGCCTTGCCATCTTTCCACCTGGTCTCCTGAACACAGAGTATGTCCACCTTTCTCCTCTGCATCATGTCAGCCAGCTCGCTATCTTTTCCATTCATAGTTCCAACATTCAAAGTCCCTACTCTCAGTCCTAGACTCATGCTTTTCCTCTTCTCTCTCCACCTACGGACACGCCTCCCGCCTCTCCTTCTTCGACCAACAGTAGTCCAATTTCCACCAGCACCCTGTTGGTTAACAGCACTGATGACGGTCGTTGTTAACCCGGGCCTCGACCAATCCGGTATGGATTTAGTATTTGTGATTTGCATTATAAAGTTTGGCATTGGTATTACGTCGGATTCCCTTACTGACACAACCCTCGGCATTTATCCGGGCTTGGGACGGTGTGAGGGAGAGACACTGGTTTATGAATGTAATTTGCTGCAATAATTTACAAAAACAGATTCTGGGAGAGAAAACCTTCCATTGAACTGGTTTATTAAAGGCTGGCCAGTCTCTCACTGTCTATGCTGTGAGGCAGTAAAAGAACCATCGCTGACTTTTGTCAAGAGTAGCTGCATAACCGTCAGCATGTTCTACCCTGTGATGGCCTGGGGAGCTGTCCAGGGTGTACTCTGCCCTCGCCCGGAGTCGGCTGAGATGAGCACCAGCCTCCCTGCGACCCTAATTAGGATTAAACGGTTCAGAAAAAAGAAATAAATGAATGAATGAATAAGCTTCCATTATTTCTTGGCAACATTAGCCAGACCTGACTAAACAAATGCATGATGAAGTGTCCCTCACAGTAAGAAGATTCTGGGTTCGAGAAAGAACCACACCTTTCTGTGGGGTGGTTTTTGTGTGTCTGTGTGTACCCAAGCTACTTGCATGGGTTTCGTTAGGGCACTATGATTTTTGTCCCGCAGTCCAAAGACAAGTAAATTTGGTCAACTGTCCACTCTAAAATAGTCATAAGTGTGAAAATGTTTTGTGTTTGGCTCTTTGTATTCTTACAGATTGAAGAATATTAAAGACACATGACAGTTTACTGTGAAGATATTTATGTATATTGGAACCAATACCAAATTTGCAATAAGATAGAGAGTGATGTAACAGTGTGACTTAGAGTTGGGATGGGAATGTGAAGCACAATGTACTTGGCTAGAATTCTAGCTGGCTAGAACTGCGGTGATTCAAAACCAGAAACACTTCAGCTATTCAAGCCAGTTTTCTACAAGCAGTTTGTTAACTACAGGGATCCCTCACTCTCCGTGGTTAATGGGGACAGAGACCCCCCCCTGCAACTGCCAAATTCCTCGTAGGATTGATCCCCCTGACTCATGTATACAGTATGCCCTTGACTATTCGCGGTTTTGCACCCACGGTTTGAGTATTCGCTGACTGCTGAGCAACCGGCACGTGATTCAAATTCAGCCTATGGCTGTCCTCCTTTCTCCTGATTGGTTGAGCTGATGCCACGACCCTTTTTTTTTCATTCGCGCACAAGTTTTCAATGAGCCTCTTTTTTTGTGTGCGTTTTAATTACCAGTTCAGCTCTATACCACTCAAACGCTCTGCGTCTTCTCTGGCTAAGCGATAGAAAACTCTGGATGTCTCTTCTGAAGAAATAAGACTTTCTCTTGAGAAACGACGGTTTTCTCTGAACTGTTGTATTAAAATCTTTTTCAATTATTATTCCAGTACAGTATCTAAGTTCATGTTTATGCGTGAGATTTTATGTTCTGTGGCATGTTTAACAAACGATACCAAAAGGAAAATCTTTATTACAGTACTCTTCATGTCCTTTTACATTGAAGTTGGAGTGACGTCTCCAAGATGGCGCTGCCCCAAGGGTGACATCGTGGAGTTCTCAGAGTCAAATTGTTTCTTTGTTCATTTTATTTGCTGTTTTGTTTGTTCATGTTTTGCACTATGCTCCTCTACGACCAGTCGACTCTAGTACAGCTATAAGATCGGAGTATCTTTGGGCATGTATAACTAAGCAGAGCTAACATGCTATTAGCAGAGTTAACATGCTATGGTTCATTTTAATTTGATTTATTTGTTGTTTTATTTGTTCATGTTTTGCACTATGCTCGTCTACGACCGGTCGACTCTACTACAGCTATAAGATCGGAGTATCTTTGGGCGTGTATAACTAAGCACGTTCAACTGGGCTGGTTAGCCGGGCTGCGGCTAGCAGAGCTAATATGCTATGGTAGGCAGCTCAATGCGAGCCGCACCCCAGCTGACACGAAGCCCAGGCGGGAAGGGGCCGAACGATGACTTCGGCGCTTGGGATTGCAGGGGATGAAGGCCATGTAGCCGGCTGGTGCAATCGCCTCGAGCCATGTTTCACAGAAACACAGTCCTGTAGATCCCTCTGTGCTGCAATCTGAGCAGGAAGCTCGTCCATCTTGTTTCGCAGGGACTGGACATTTTCAAGCTGTATGGCCGGAAGTGCTAACCAAGCACCGGAGACTGAAAACTCTGCCTGGGCTTATTGTTAAACGGAGTGAGATTAGCATTGAGCTCCCATGTGAGCATAGCTCACAATAGAAGTTGTTGCGTGCTTAGTTGCCCGAAGCTGAAGCTGCCCATAGCTATAGTAGGGTCGACCGATCATAGACGAGCATAGTGCAAAACATGAACAAACAAATAAAACAAATTAAAACGAACAAAGAAACAATTTGACTCTGAGGACACCGCGACGTTGCCCTCTAGGCAGCGCCATCTTGGAGACGTCACTCCAAGTTCAATGTAAAAGGACATGAAGCGTAATAAAGTTTATCCTTGTGGTATCATTTGTTAAACATGCTACAGAACATAAAATCTCACGCACAAACATTCTCAGAATTAACTTAGGTACTGTACTGGAATAATAATTGAAAAAGACTTTAATACGAGTGCTTTACAACAGTATATGCTGTATAATGTTTATATTTTATTATCAATAGAAATAAGAGTAAAAATTGAAAAGTTTTTCTTAATCATTACTATATTTTACTACATTAATACGGAATTAATGAGTAAGACTGTCTATAGAATGTGTTTAAGAAGCGTATTTTAGCGCATGTAATAGATACACAGTATTTTACTTCCGGTTGATCATTCGCGCATGTGACATGATACATGGGGTTTTACTTTAGAGTACAGAACTCGCGGATTATCTCGATTCGCGGGAGGGCTCGGAACCGAACCCCTGCAAATGTTGAGGGCCTACTGTACGTACATGTATATGTATATATATAATATCAATAAATACATATTCACTGCTATAAATGCTTATAATAAACATTCAACAAACAATGCATAAGATGTAAACAAAATATATAAACACACACATACAGACGTGCTCTTAACATAAAAATGTAAGTAGTTTTGTTGGGGGGTTTTGTTTGTTTGGGGTTTTTTTTTTGCACAGTTGGCCTTGTTTTACAGCAGTTTCCTTAACTTTTTCCCTATTTTCCCTTATTTTTTGTATTTCTCTATGAATATATTTGAAAAACCCGCGATGCACTGAAGCCGCAAAAACTGAAGCACAAAGTAGCGAGGGATCACTGCATCATGCTACCTAAATAATGTTAATTAATCAATTAATTTTGTGAGCAAGTTTTATATATTATTGCGTGTGTGTGTGTGTGTGTGTGTGTGTACAAAATCCTCATATTCTGATTCACTGTATTAATGTATACAACCAGTGCAAATGCAACATACACTCACCCATACATGTTTACCATTCACAGCGTGGTCATCATCATCATCATCGTCTTCCGCAAAGTCCGGGGTCGGGTCGCGGGGGCAGCAACCTAAGCAAAGAGGTCCAGACGTCCCTCTCCCCAGCCATCTCCTCCAACTCTCCCGGGGGGACACCGAGGCGGTCCCAGACAAGCCAAGAGACATAGTCCCTCCAGCGTGTTCTAGGTCGACCCCGGGGTCTCTTCCCGGTTGGACATGCCCGGAACACCACACCAGGGAGGCGTCCGGGAGGCATTCTGACCAGATGCCCGAACCACCTCAACTGGCCCCTCTCAATGCGGAAGAGCAGCGGATCTACTCCGAGCTCTCCACGGATGGTAGAGCTTCTCACCTTATCTCTAAGGGAGAACCCCGCCACCTGGCGAAGGAAGCTCATTTCAGCCGCTTGTATCCGTGATCTTGTTCTTTCGGTCATTACCCAAAGCTCGTGACCATAGGTGAGGGTTGGAACGTAGATCGACTGGTAAATTGAGAGCTTCGCCTTGCGGCTCAGCTCCTTCTTCACCACGACAGACCGGTACAGGCACCGCTTTACAGCAGAGGCTGCAGCGATCCAGCTGTCGATCTCTCGCTCCATCCTTCCCTCACTCATGAACAAGACCCCAAGATACTTAAACTCCTCCACTTGTGGCAGGCGTGGTAATGAGAATATCCAAGTGGTATTCTGCACAGATTATTTCAACTGTGGGAGAAAACCAGAGTACCCAGAGGAAACCCAGCACAGGGAGAACCTGCGAACTCCTTGATGGGAACAAGTGGTCAAACCTTGAAACTTTTTGGTGTGAGGTGCTAATGCTAGCCACTAAGCCACCCTGACTATAGCAGTGTGTCCCCAGTGCAGCTAACTGGGTTATCAAAGGCCGGCCATGTCTCTCACTGTCTGTGGTGTGAGATTCATGTAAAAGAACCATTGCTGACTTTCGGCAAGAATAGCTGCATAGCCGTCGGTGTGTTTCTGCCCTGCGATGGCCTGGCGAACTGTCCAGGGTGTACTCTGCCCTTGCCCAGAGTCGGCTGAGATGGGCACCAGCCTCCCTGCGACCCTGATTGGGATTAAGCGGTTTAGAAAATGAATGAATGAATGATGTAGTTTGTGTTATTAAGAAACGTCAAGGCATAGTAAGCATGACTGAAGTCCTCGGCACTGAAGAATTTCCCAGTGCCGAAAACAGAAAAAGCAGAAAAGCTTTACAAAAACACTGACACTAGATATTCCTGCAATCAAAGCTAAACATGCTTCATCGAAAATGATTTAAAAATCAAAAAAACACACTTGAATTTCAACCCGCCATATAAATACAAGTTGTTCCTATCAGAAATAACAGGTTTGAACGAGCTCATCAATTAAAGGCACATTAATTAACTGCCTTGTAACTATTGTCAAAGCTGCTAGTATAGAACATTAACCAGTGACCAATCAGAATTTAGAATTTAACTGTATTGGTTGTTAGTCTGAGACTTCAATCGGTTTCTCAGTATTAGTTGAGAAGACAGTTGGACAATGTTATGAGGACTTGCTGGGTGAAAGATCTAAACAAGGCTGTGACTTCGTCATGTGGTCACAGGTCAGGCCGTTGTTATGTGTCTGGAAGGTTGGGACAGCCGGGCTCAGGGTTTCTGCTGGTATGTGTTGGTTGTTACTGCAAGACCACATGATTGTCCGTCCTGGTTAAAGAATGGTGCTCATTGATCATTTAATGGCCGAGGTGTGATTTAGCCCATGAGACTCTTGTATTGTATTTAAACTTAAACTATTTTCAACTATTTCAAAAACAATTTAAGAGCAGCTACTAACATTAATAAAACTGACAACCACTTCAACTGGGTTATCTTAGGCGAGTGATACATTTAAAAGTAAAAGAGTTGAGATTTTTCGCATTTCCAGTCCAGTGATCTCGCGCTACTTCGTGCTTCAGTTGATGCGGCTACAGTGCATCGTGCATTTTTCAAAATATTCATCGAAAAATAAGGAAATTAAGGAACAAATAGGAGAAAAAGTTCAGGAAAATGCCACACATGCCAATTATGCAAAAAAAAAAAAAAAAAAAAACAAACAAATAAACCCAACAAAACTAATTACATTTTTATGTGATGTGCGCGTCTGTGTGTGTGTGTGTGTGCACGCGCATGTATGTGTGTATTTATATTTTATTTACATTTTATGCATTATTTTTGAATATTTAATTATTATACGCATTTATAGAGTTGAATATGTATTTATTGATGTATATGTATATGTACATGTATATGTGTATATAATATCAGTCAGTGGGGTCGATCCTACTTCGTGGAAATCGGCGGTTGCGAGTGGGTCTTGGTCCTCATTAACCGTAGAAAGTGAGGGATCTCTGTATTCAACAAACACAACAAAATGTAGTTAATTCACATAAAGTTAATTCATATAAAATTAACTTAGATAACTTATATAACTTAATATAACTATAATATAATAATATAATATAATATAACTTAATAATAATATAATATAACTTATATAACTCTGTCTGTCTGTCTCTCTCTCTCTCTGTATATCCAATCATATCATATATTCATTTTTCATTCATTTTCTGAACCACTTAATGCTAATTACATTCGCGGGGAGGCTGGCGCCCATATCCCAGCTGACTCCGCGCGAGGGCATTCACCCTGGACAGCTTGCCAGGCCATCGCAGGGTAGAAACACGCTGACGGCTTTTGCAGCTACTCTTGACGAAAGTCAGCAATGGTTCTTTTACATGAACCTCACACCATCGACAGTGAGAGACATCGCCGGCCAGCCTTTGATAACCCAGTTAGCTGCACTGGGGGGTGGGGGGGGGACGGCAGTGACAACTGTTGGTCGTGGGGCTTGAACCCCTGACCTTAGGATCAGTGATCCAGCACCTTTACCACCAGGCCACCACTGCTCGGTCAGGTAGTTATTTTAATTCTCAACCAAACATCAAATTCTAAATGGATTCAAACCATAATGGGGAAAAAAACAAACAAAAAAAACTTTGACACACACTTACTGTGAATTGTGTAAAAAGGTAAAAATATATTCTAATGACTTTTTTTTATAGTTGTTAAAAATCTCTAAATAGGTAAACTTTACATAGTTGTAAATGTAAGGATAATGATCGTCCATGTGCAGCTCTGTTAGAAAATCAGTCTCCTATATGCATAGCACTTGTTCACAACTTTAACCAGATGGCATTTTCATCCCCAGCATAATTCCATCCTTTGTAAATTCCTTAAAATCAACATCTTGAAAAGTTTAAGGCCAGAGCATCTAAACAGGAAATATCAAAAACAGTTCAACGAATGAACACATGCCCGATGTTTGGATGAGGGAGTGAGTCACATACATAATTCGCACGACCAACATTACATAATCTACTTAGAGTGAAAGAGGACTCGGGCGGCCTAACACTGTAGCCCAGTACTGCATAATCCAACCAGACACCGCAGCTTCTCAACAAGGACCCAGAGGACTTGAGAGACAAATTTGTGGCATTTGAGGTCATTTTGGGACAGTACATGTTTCTGGCTGTCCTTCCTGTGTATTTTATAACCAGGCAACAAACCGCAGCCACAGAAAGGCCGACAGATGTGGCCTAACTGCAGGCTTAAAAAAACAAAAAAAAAAAAAACAAAAAACATAAAAAAAAGGGAAAAAAATAGAAAAGCAGAACAATCAGCTCCAGTTCATATCATATTCCTGTCACCATAAAGACCCATCATCTGTACACTCATCCAACATTGTGTGTGTTAATGTGGTGCAAGGTAATTCTTTTTAAAGATACAGCGAACAGATATCATTTCTGTAATTCAGTAAAAAGTCTATAAGCTGAATTAAGTCTCCATATCAGATATAAAGTTATAACTGAATAAAAAGCTGTTTGCTGGTTTAGATGCCAGGATGATAAAGATTATATCAAAGATATTTGAACATCTGCCCGGAGATAGCGCTTTTCTGCCATCTAGTGGTAATGATTGTGAATTGCCACCTTTTCTCTGACTATTATTATTTTTTTAATTTTATTATTATTATTTTTTTTGTCAGCAATCTTTCAGTCTTGCAACATTTGATACTAAATGCATCACACCACTATGTATCACACTATTTTACATGAATAAACATTCATTCATTCATTAGCCAAACCACTTACCCGCATAGTGGCACACGAATTAATTAATATTAATACACCATGAGCTTTATCACAATCTGTCATGTTACAACCATAAAAGGAAATGTATTTTCTGAATTTATGTGCTCAACCAACACAAAATGGGGTATAACTGTAAAGTGGAAGGAAAATTACTAAAGCATGAGTCAATCCTTTGATTTTTTTTTTTTTTTGCTGCAATTACAACATCAAGTCTTTTATGGCATGTTTACCAACTATGGCTCATTCTTCTTCTCAAAATGGTTCAAGCTTACTCAGATTGGAGAGCATCGGTGAACAAATATTTTAAATCTTGCTACAGACGATCAGTCGGACTTCATTCTGGACTTTGATAAGCATTTCATTTCGGTGAAAAAGTTATATTTTCAAAACTGCCAATGAAACTTCTTACAGCTTTCTTATAACAATGGCTTTCTTCCTGCCTCTCATCCAGAAAATACTGATTTTGTGGATCGCACAACTAATATTTACCTGTGAACAGCTCCACCCACCCTCCCTCCTCCACACACACACACACACACACACACACACACACACACACACACACACACACACACATGAGTTGTGGATCTGTGCAGTTCATCCAGGGTTACCATGGGCCTCTTGGCTGCTTCTCTGATCAATGTTCTCCTTCCCAGGCCTGTCGATTTAGCGCATATTTTGTCAGATTTGCAGTTATGCTCTACTTTTTTATTTTCCAATGATGGGCTGAACAGTGCTCACTGAGATGCTCAAAGCTCAGGATCATTTTTAGAACCTGAAACTGCTTTTAACGTTTCCACGGTTTTATGCCTGACTTGTCTGGTGTGTTCGTTGAGCCGTGTGAAGCTGATTCTTCACTAATGTTCTCTATAACAAACCTCTGAGAGCGTCTCAGCACAGCCGTATTTATACTGAGTAGATGACACAAAGGTGGACTCTATTTACTAATTAGGTCAGTGGCCTCCAACTATCGACCCGGTACCGGTCCGTGGCTCAATTGGTACCGGGCTGCAGAAGAAATAATGACTTATTTCAGTTCTATTTATTATTTGAGCCAAAAAAGGTAAAGACCATTGAGCTTTTCCACACCCGAGCCATAGTGAGTCATTGGACCGGTGCTTGTCCCCGGTTTCCATAGTGTGAGCCGACCAGGAGTTCATCTCCTCCTGGATGGGACGCTAGTCCAACACCGTTACCTTCCCAGTATATTTTTACTGGTACCAATTTATACTGTTGGGTGAACAAAGGCACACTTGTGGTTAAGACCCTGCCCAGGGGTCTTAGCACAGTAAGGGTCTAACTGGGATTTGAACACACAACCTCCTGATGACGAGCCCAGCACGCTAATCACTACATCACCGGCTCCACTATGATCTGAGTCTGAACGATCTTTATTTTTGAAAAATATTTTATTTTGAGAAATGACCGGATTCTCTTGGTTGAATGTCGGTCATTTGAGCGCTAAAATGTAGCCCACAAGGGGACGGCACATGAACAGAGGTGAGCTGGATATGCTTCAAACAATTGCAGGGATTTTGGGTGAGACTGAGCCTGAGCCTTCATTCTCCCAGCTGGTGCACCATCAACTGTGTTTTTTTTGTTTTTTTTTTAAGAAAAGTTCAAGCTCTACTTCCCAACCAACTATATTTCAGCTGTTGAAAAATAACATTCATGGAGTGCTTATTATTATTATTATTATTATTATTATTATTATTAAGATATGATACAGCTTTATTAATCTTAATGGAGAAATTTATTGTTACAGGCTCTTGAAGTACCATCAGTAGGGGGTGCAAAATAGCTCAGAAAGGTGTAACATCATTGAGTCATAATTAGAACTAAACAATAAAATATAAAAATAACAAAAAAAACCCCAAAACATTCCAAATAAATAAATAAATATATATATATATATATATATATAAATATATATATATATATATATATATATATATATATATATATATAAAATAGCCAGTCTACAAAGTTTTTTGTTGTATAATATACAAATGTGCATATATCTTGAGGGCGGAGTAGATGGATGGATCTGGTTCACAGTGGGGTAGATGTGGTTGATTAAAGTTCACGGGGTTTTTATTGCACATAACCGGTATTTTCACAGACAGTTACAAAGTGGCGTTGTACAGTCTGACAGCGGTGGGAATGAACGACCTGCGGTAGCGCTCCTTCCTGCACTGAGGATGCCTCAGTCGTCCACTGAAGGAGCTGCTCAGCTTCTCGACAGTCTGGTGCAGTGGGTGAGAGCTGTTGAACAGGATGGATGTGAGCTTTGCTACCATCCTCCTCTCACTCACCTCCTCCACAGAGTCCAGTGGGCAGCCGAGGACAGAGCTGGCCCTCCTGACCAGCTTGTTCAGTTTCTTTCTGTCCCGCTCTGTGCTGCCCGGGGCCCAGCAGATGGCAGCGTAGAGGATTGCAGAGGCTACCACAGAGTCATAAAAAGTCCTGAGCAGAGGTCTGCATACTGCGAAGGACTTAAGTCTCCTCAAAAGGTGGAGGCGACTCTGGCCCTTCTTGTACAGGGCGTTGGTGTTGTTGTGTCCAGTCCAGTTTATTGTTGAAGTGAACACCCAGGTACTTGAAACTGTCCACTGTCTCAATGTCCTGTCCCTGGATGTTCACCAGTGAGTGTGTCGGTGTGCTTCTCCTGAAGTCGACCACCATCTCCTTTGTCTTCCTAGTGTTCAAGCACAGGTGGTTGCACTCACACCAGTCCACAAAGTCGACGATGACCGACCGGTACTCCAGCTCATTCCCCTCTGACAGTGGGAATGCCACTGACACTGGAGCTCACACTGGACCTTCTTATGCTCCTTAAAGTCCCCGCTGATCAGAATCATGGCGCGGGGGTGACGAGTCTGCGTCTGACTGACAGCGCTGTGGAGACGCTCACATGTGGCCGCCGCATCAGTCGAGGGCGGAATGTACACGCAAAACACAATCACGTGTGAAAACTCCCTCGGTAGATAATACGGCCACACGCTCACCGCGAGCAGCTCCAGGTCCCGCGTGCACAGCTGTTCCTTCACGTGCACGTTGGCCGGCTGGCATCACCGTTCATTAACGTAGACCGCCAAGCCCCCTCCTTTCTTCTTTCCGCTTTCCACTACACTCTGGTCTGCGCACGTGAGTGTAAATTTGTTCAGAGAAACCACAGAGTCCAGTGTGGGCTCATTCAGCCATGTCTTTGAAAAACACATGAGGCTGCAGTCCTGGTATTCCTTCTGCTGCCGGGTCAGCGCAGCCAGCTCCTCGGTCTTGTTGACGATAGCGCGGACATTTCCCATGAATACAGATGGTACATATGTCCTTTTGCGTCTTTCGTCCCCCTCTGCAGCTTCTTTTTTTCCTCCGTATTTCCACGGGAACAACAGGCTTTTCCGCATGAAGGTGAGAGGGGCCATGCAGGCCGAGGAGGGGCTCACGTGTGTAAGACTTGCGTTGTCCAGAGCTGCCGGTGAATGAGTTTCCTGACGCCGATCCAAAAAGTAAAAGTGCAAAGCAAAACAAAAGCATCATAAAAGTGGGCTTCCCAAATGCAGGATTGAAAAAAAGATAAAGAAACACGCCTATATATAAAACAGAAAAGAGAAAAAGTGGGAAAACAAGGTGAAGAGCTCCTGTAACTCGCTGCAGGTCGCCCAGCGCCATCTTGGAAGACTATTATTATTATTTTTATTATTAAATAATGATGATGATTACATAAATAAATCAATTATATTTACAATATAAACAGTCTATAACCCCCCCGGTCCGCGGTAAACTCGTCAAGCGTTGACCGGTCCGCGGTGATAGAAAGGTTGGGGATCACTGCATTAGGTGACTTCAGTTCAGTTCATTTTCTGTAACTGCTTCATCCTAATTAGGGTCGCGGGGAGACTGATGCCCATCCCAGCCAACTCAGGGCGAGGGCAGAGTACACCCTGGACAGCTCGCCAGGCCATCGCAGGGCGGAAACACGCTGACGGCTTTGCAGCTACTCTTTACGAAAGTCAGCAATGGTTCTTTTACATGCCTCACACCATAGACAGTGAGAGACATGGCCCGCCTTTGATAACCCAGTTAGCTCCCAGTTAGCTGCACTGGGGGGGGGGGACAGTGACAACCTTGTGGAGAGTGGGACTCGAACCCCCAACCTTTGGATCAGCTATCCAACGCCTTATACCACAAGACCACCACTGCCCCCTATATGAAGGGGCATTAGGTGACTTCTGTATGTAATTGTTTGCACTGTATTTTATTTAGGGATATCAGAGTAAGGGGGGTTGGGGGTTCGAGTCTCACTCTCCACAAGGTTGTCACTGTTCCCCCCCCAGTGCAGCTAACTGGGTTATCAAAGGCCGGCCATGTCTCTCACTGTCTGTGGTGTGAGGTTCATGTAAAAGAACCATTGCTGACTTTCGTAAAAAGTAGCTGCAAAGTCGTCAGCGTGTTTCTGCCCCTTGATAAAAGGTTGTGTCCGGAAGGGCATCCGACGTAAAAACCTCTGCCAAATCAAACATGCAAATCGGATGATTCGCTGTGGCGACCCCTGAAAAAGAGAAAAAGCCGAAAGGAAAAGAAGAAGAAGAAAATAGAGTGTGTGTGTGTGTGTGTGTGTGTGTGTGTGTGTGTGTGAATTTAATGCATGGCTCATTTGTCAGTTTTTTTTTTAAATTTTAAAATATTTTGAAAATCATGCATCATATTCTTTGCACTTCGCAATTATGTAAAAGTTTGTGCCGGTCCGTCATATAAAATCCGAATGAAATACATTTACATTTGTGGTTCTGATGTGGCACAAACGTGGCAGAAGTTCATGTTGGACTTTTGTGCGTCACAGTTTTAGGATCACGAAAAGGTCCAGGAGCGAATGTGCATGTCTTCGGCCTGTGGAAGGAAACCGGAGCACCCAGAGATTACCCACACAAGCACGGGGAGAACATGCAAACCCCCACACAGAAATGTCCTTTTCGAGCCTCAGACTCTAATCAAGTACCTTCTTGCTGTGAGGAGGCGGTGCTAAAAACTATGCCGCGGTCCCACCCAGAAACATTATCGTTATTTCATGAAATTGAGTAACTTTAACAAGTAGGGTATAAGAGGATGTGTAGCGGATATCTCTGCCGTCCAAGCTTGATCCTGTTATACTCGTGTGAGGACTTTGTGTGTGTGTGTTCTCCTTGTGGATTCTCCGGTTTCCTAAAACATGCCAGGCTCAGAAACACTCAGAACCATACAGAGCGTAATGTGCATTTCCTTGTATTGGGAGATTAACTGCAAAACCACACAAGCAGAGAGAAAAGATGTGAACTTCACTCAGAAATGCCCAAACCAGGGACTCAAACTTTGCACCTCCTTGTGTGAGGTTGCCGTGCCAACCATTACACCACCTTGCCGCTAGTACTGTAAAACCCGTCCATTGGATTGCAGGAACAGTGGAAACAATCATAGTGATACAGGACAGTGGTGGCCTGGTGATAAAGGTGCTGGATCACTGATCCTAAGGTTGAGGGTTCAAGCCCCACTTTCAACGGGTTATCACTGCCCCCCACCCTCCCCCCAGTGCAGCTAACTGGGTTATTAAAGGACAGCCATGTCTCTCTCTGTCTATGGTGTGAGATTCAGGAGAACCATTGCTGACTTTCGACAAGAGCAGTTGCAAATCCGTCAGCATGTTTCTGCCCTGCGATGGCCTGGTGAGCTGTCCAGGGTGTACTCTGCTCTTGCCCAGAGATGGCTGAGATGGGCGCCAGCCTCCCCGTGACCCTAATTAGGATTAAGCGGTTCAGAAAAGGAATGAATGAATGTCCTCTTATAGTAGTAGGCCTCCGTCAGTCTTGAAGGACTATGGAGCCACGCTCTGGCTGGTATCCCAGCTGGTCATGCTCTTGCATCACTGTCATGCAGTGCTTCTCAAGTAGTGGTGTCAGAGGGGGTGTGGTGTGATGCTGGAGGAAGCGCGTATGACCCTGGGGAACATGCTTTTCTGGAATCGCGTATGAGAATTAAATGTAATTGCACCTCCACTCCAGGAGTTGGCAGTGGCGCTCTCACTGTCGTGCTATGGTGTAGCGGTTTTCTGCACAAACAAACAATATGAAGTGCAGTAAACAACCCCTTAAGAAACAAAGCAAAAAAATTTCTAACGAAAATGAAGAGAAAGGTGGAGAGAGACGGAGATATTAAGACATAAATAAAAGTTAAATGAGTTTAAATAAGGATTTTTTTTTTTTTCCAGGCACATTGGTGCACTTTAAATCTTTTCTGTTACAGATAAAAAAAAAAACAGTTTTCTGCAGAAGAAGTTTTTCTGCATTGTAAGTTGAACTATATTTCTTTCTTTTGTTTTTAATGTTAATAAAGATACAATTTTAAGCAGAGGTGCACTAATAACAATTTTATAGACAAATAATACCGTTTATAGTCGCTCGCGGGGCATGGAATCTTTCTTCTTCCTAGAGGGGGCGCCACAGAAAATAATTGAGAAGCACTGCTCTCATGCCATGTAGCGGAACATCTCGGAGCATCCTTGCTAACATTATCAGACTGTACAAGTGTCTCCCCGTTGCTAATCGCGGTCCTAACCCAGTGTTACGCAGCAGCACCGCGCATTGCACGCTGTTGCATTTAACACGTTTTATTTACGATACTCTTTTCATTGCTAACATTGCTGCCAGCGTTGCTGCTTTATTTATTGCTGCTGTCTACGCTCGGTAGTTTACAGCCGGTCGATGCAGTAGCGTTCGCTCACAGCTCTGCGCTGTTGTTGGTAGACTGTGTATCTTGTACCGTGAGCTCACCGCTCGGTGTCCTTATGGTCTGTTGTCCTCTCGCACTCGTGGACTTAGACTGTCTGTTGCCGTGGGTGCATTGCTAACTGTACTGCTAGGTGTCGCGCCATGTTTTTGGGTAAACAACATTTGAT
>CM045735.1:15262248-15282248 GCA_024760905.1 Plotosus lineatus | reverse complement strand
TCAGTCATTCACAGTGATGGAAGAGTGGCCTTTGTGCCTCCAAGCTGCACTGAATACTGCCTTGAAGTTCATGCCTCCCTCACCAAAGTATGAATGGCTGTCATAGGTAAGGAGGCGTGACCTTTTAGTGTCTTAGTGCTCGTCAGTCATCGTCAAGAGAAGACAGTAACAGTGATAAATGACTTGGGCCTCAGTTGAATACTTATATTAATTTTCATATTCTTAATATGCAAAGCCAAGTATGTAGTATTTCAGAATACATAGTACGTGTTTTATTCCTGTCAAAGGCTACTCTGAGCTCAGAATAAATTATACTACAGCATGTTCTCCCATAATTTTTTTTAAAGTCTCCAAATAACTGAAAATCTTCCCTGGGAAAAATAACAGTGGAAAAAAATGCCGGATGAACACAAAGACAAATATAACACTACGGTCTTTGAAGAATAAACCAACGTTAATACAGTGATCCCTCAAGTTACGCGGTTAATGGGGACCGGGGATCCCCCCAGCGTCAGCTGATTTCCTCGAAGTAGGATCGACCCCTCCTGACTGACATATATGTCCATGCATATGTGTATATAATATCAATAAATACATATTCAATGCTATAAATGCATAGAATAACAATTAAACATTCAAAAATAATGCATAAGATGTAAATAAAATATAAATATACACACATACAGATGTGCCCACACACGCAGATGTGCACCTCACTTAAAAATGTAAGTAGTTTTGTTGCCGGTTTTGGGTTGTTTTTGTTTGTTTGGGTTTTTTTTTTTTTTTTTGCATAATTGGTCTTGTTTTGCGGCATTTGCCTTAACTTTTCCCCTAAATTTCCTTCTTTTTTTTTTTATTTTTTTGATGAGTATTTTTGAAAAACCTCCGATGCACTGAAGCCGCAGAAACCGAAGCACGAAGTAGCGAGCATTGATATGGAGCTCGGTCTGTGTGCCTGTATGTTCCAGCGAAGGAGGTGGTGCCTTGGTACAGCATATAGAATCTGCAGTATATTCATGCTCTGCTTTGCTAATGCACTTTCGGAAATGACTGCTATAAATATCTGCTCTAATATCGAGTTCTTTCCACAACAAAACTTCCATTCCTAATGAGGTGAACTGCACTTTCAGGGCATTTTTATGAGTTATCAGATGCCACCAGGCGAAGTGAAAGCTAAATGAAGTGTATCATTTAATTACTTAGCTGGGCCTCATTAGGTCCTGGTAACTGCTCATTGGCTAAATATTAGCCTCTAGGAATGACATTTGGATAGAACATTTTACATTTCATCAAGCAAATGTACTTTTCCATTAAAAAAAAAAAGACAAAGCAGACAGATAAGATCTTATTATTTCCCATTTTATTGAACACTAGAATTTCAGAGGGAATGAAAAGTCAAAATGGTTTGAGTTAGTATTCAGTATTTACACCAGTCAAAGAGAGAGAGAGAGAGAGAGAGAGAGAGAACGAGAGAGAGAGTGGGAGGAAGAAGGTGGCACTGGTGCATGATGTGGTAAAAAATCTGTATACAAATGTAAAAAGACTGCTCCAGCTGAGGACAGATGAGTGGATGAGTGTGAAGAGCGTGCTGGGAGGAGAGCTGTGATCGATGAAGCAGAACATGTGAGTCAGCTCTCACCGAAAAGACACCTTCAGTTATGTATGGACTCGTTTGCTCGGCTCAGAGTACAAGCTATTGGAAACAAACTTTTCTGCCTTTTTAAGTGATGGAATGGCACTTGAGTACGTTGGTTAACCGCCAGTGTGTAAACCTACATCGAAATTGGTCCCACATTTAAATGGTGTCGATACTCATTTCAATCTCCAACACATCTTCAATCAGAGAACGTCATGAAGGGGGTGAAGTTTCTGGTTTCATCATGTACTAGAGTTCTACCAATGAAGAAACTCGTAAAGGAATAGTTCGGATTAAAACGTACGTGTTTGGTGTCTGAAGTTGCTTCTTTAGTTTCGCACTGGAGCAAAGGGCTAATGTAGCTAATTCTATTCGGGTCACAGAAACACTGGGTGAAGGCGAGGTACACCCTGGACAGTGCATGTAATGGTTGTGTGTTGTCCCTGGGCCCAGGGCCAACACACAACCATTCACAATCACATCCACACCTACATGCAATTTTAAACAGCTAATTAGCATATCGCGCATGTCTGAAAATGTTGGGAGAAAATCTGAGCATCTGGAGGAAACGCATGAAAGCATGGAGAGAACATGCCAACTCCACACGGAAACGCCCTCGCCGAGCATCGAACCCACCGGACCTACATGCTGTAAGATGGACATGCTAACCACTATACTCCATGCCGCCCTGTCATGAAACCATCTCCTAAGACAGACAGTCCTTCATCCATTCGTCAAACTGCTTTGTAGTGGGTTAGGCGGGGCAACTGGCGCCAATCTCAAACACTGGAAAAGGCAGGGTACACTCTGATAGCTCATCAGACCAGGGTGGCCAACACGCACATAACCGTTCACACTCACATCTAAAGGCAATGTGGAATCTTCGGTTAGTCTCGGCACATCTTTGAACTGTGGGAGGCAACTGGAGTACCTGGAGGAAACCCATACAAGCACAGGGATGGCAAGCATTCACTCTCACATTCACACTTGAGGGCAATCTGGAAAAGCTTGATTTTGAACATGTTCCACAAAAAGCTGCAAATTTACATCCCGAAGGATTCTTCAGGATTTGCGATGACTTCTGGGCTTTTTACAATCTTTTCTCTCTTTTGTAATCACGAACCGTCGTTGGAAATCAAATAAGTAATTGGTTTGAGATCCTGGACGAATCACTGTAGTCTGAGATGAGTGAGTAATGAGTTCAACAAAACTAGCAGCTGTTTTTTCTTTTTTCTTTTTTTTAAAAACTCCGTACTTATTAGCCACATTAGCTTTTTGACTCCTACAAAAAAAAAAAAAAAAGCAAACTTCCGATAAATTGTTGACTGGTTGAGTTGGTTTGTATTAAAATGGTGTAGCTTTTCTGAGATTTTTCCAAACTATTACTTTGGCCTGTAAGTGCAAGAGTATTACCAAAAATACAAAACAGCAACTTAACTAAAACATCAGCATCGACTCAAAAATAGAACATTTCTATTTTTATTGAACGTTACATCCCAATTGCTAAAGGGCTTCAGCACGCCACAGTCTAACAGATGGTGGAACGTAGAGAATGGGAGGATGTGTAGTATAAGAGGAAATACAAGCCGGGGTTATTTATTCTTTCATTTTTTTCAATGAAAACTGTTTTGCTCAGACAAAATAACTAGAAGCAGTGCACAACAGTTAAATTTGTGGCATCTGCTATAACTCACAGCATATTACCGTAAACTATGGACTATTGAGCGCACCGGAATATAAGCCGCACCAACTAAGTCTAAAAAAAAAAAAAAAAAAAAGTTGTTAGCCCATAAAAAAAATTTAGATTAGCCTCATTGTTGTTTAATTGGGGCTGGTGGCGTAGTGGTTAGGGTGCTGCGCTCATGATCGGGAGGTTGTGAGTTTGAATCCCACTGAGACATTCACTGTGCAAAGACCCCTGGGCAAGGTCTCAACCGCAAGTGTGCCTCTGTTCACCCAGCAGTATAAATGGGTACCAGTAAAATATACTGGGAAGGTAACCTGCGATGGACTAGCGTCCCATCCAGGGGGGAGTTGAACTCCTGGTCGCTTCACGCTATGGAAACCGGGGATAAGTACCGGCCTGATGAGCCACGAGGCTAAGCCACTAGGCTTGGGTGTAAAAACCCAACAGACTTACCTACCATTGTTGTTTAAGCCGCAGAATTCAAGGTGTGTGAAAGAAGTAGTGGCTTATAGTCCGGAAATTACGGTATCTCATTCTTACAACTCTGTAGCTGAAGGTTAAGTGCCTTGCTCAAGGGTCCAGCACTGGCGGTTTTGCATTACTAGGGTTTTAACTGAAGAAGTTCTGATCAGTAACCCAGAGCCTCAACCACTAAGTCAGCACTGCTCCCAAAGTAAGCAGGTGGGATGTCCCAAGGAAGTTCACATTTCTGTGGCCTCACAGAGTTTGTTGAGGTCATTGAAAGTGTAGGCCATGTGACACACTGGTGGGACACCATCCCACAATTACAACTCACTAAAATAATAACACTGTATTGAATTTTTATTGTTCCCTATTTTCTACGAAGAGTTATCTTTCCATTCTGAGTAAACACTGATGTTTCTGTACTTGCTGCTGTGTTTTTGGTATTGTTGATGCATTTTTGGTTTGTCATTGTGCTTTGCACTTGGCGGCCACCACACCTAAATGTCATGTAAGTGAATGACAAACAAGCAAACAAACAAACAAACAAAAAACTTACATTACTAACAGACCACATTTGGACAGAGCACTGGATTAGACCCATAAACATCAATGAAAGTCTTTTGCCACTTTTCTTTGATTAACAATTTACTAGCAAACCTCGACACCAATGACATCTAGTTTATACATTGCATGCCTGTTTCAGCTTTTCAAAAATAGTCGTTATGGATGTGATGCTTACATTTTCTTGACTGGACCACAGCAATGTTGATAATGAAATCGGGACTCAGGCAGCTCAGCCAATTGATGTGAGGATGATGTTTCTGCATTAGTGGTGAGCTTTTCTGTTCCTGGGGCACCAAACGACAAGGTGGTAAAACATTTCTGATAGTGAACATATGATTGTTTTGCATCAGGTAAAGAGAGGCAAGTCATGAAGGTCTTGAGTTTGCTACTAATCGATCATACCCACATACACTCAGGCCTCAGAAAGTACGCAAAACAAACACGCTGAGAAAAGAAACGATTCACAGTTTACAGAGCAAAACTGTTCCCCAAACACAGGACTGTGATTCTGGTCCCAGACTACACCTGCTAAACCCCCCCCCCCCAGTGGTTCGAACCAACTAAACCACTCCCACTACACTCCCCTTAACATTGAAGGCACCTTCTCCTTTGAATCGTGACAAGTTTTCAGCTATATTGGTTTGTGTCATAGTATTTTTTAATGTAATTTTTTACGACAATGGAACATTATCTGTACTAAAAGCTACACCTTTCACAACCTATGGATATTTCAAGTCTATGACAAAGAACACACTGTATTCACACTAGGATATATCACGCATTCACAGTGCACAAACTTGCAGACTAAAGGAAACGAAATAAAGCAAACAAATGTTTTTTTTAAACATTTTTGACTATTCATTATTTTCAACTGGAGTACTATGGCTTAAATAACGCAACAAAAATGGCCATTGATTTATTACGCATACAAAAAAAGGGGGTCTTTTATAAAGTAAAATTCTATTTTTTAAGTTTAAATGGGACATTAGTGGTACTGATTTCCAATTATCAAAGCTATGACCATTCCGGCCGTGGTTTTGTACCCTTTAAGGAGCTGTTTGTTCATCATGTCCAAATGCTCCCTTTTAATTCTATCAAAGATTAAAAAGGGGAGGGTAACAGCAAGCTCCTTTTCTGATAAAATAAATAAAAATAATACCCCCCTAAAAATACAGAAAATAAAAACGTTAGGCATGAGAACAAGGTGCCGCTGTAAAATGATTACAATATCTGAATCTGACCCGACGCTAGTTGGGTCTCTCAGTCATTCAACTGTGCCTTCATTCATTTCACTGGGTTTAAATGGGAATTTTTTTTTCTTCATGTTCCTCAACGTAGAAAAATATAAACTTAAGGTCATAATGAAAACAACAACGTGAGGCATTATGGGACAAATCTGCAAAAGCATAGTACGCAAGCAATCTGCTTCAAATTATCAAAAAAAAACAAAAAAACAACAACACAAAACAAAACAAATAACCCTGTAAAAATAATAACATAAAAGCCAGTTACTTTTACACATTATTTTAACACAACAAAATGGTTAAAAATTCCGCAAAAATCCATGTGTAAAATAATAAAATAGGGCAATACTGCATGTAATAAAAGAAAACATAACTCAAAGATGGTATAAGTATTGACTACACGTGTGTGCACAAAAGTAAAAAGGCATTATTCAGGAATAAAGCTAACATTCGCCGTTATTAACTATTCACACTGCTATTACGTTTCTCTTCTGAGTAAAAGACAGCCGCGAGTGTGCTGAGGAGGTAAAGATAAAATAACCAATGGAAAAACGTCCTGCTGTATCTGAATCCGTAAAATCAGACATTCAAGAAGAAAGATACTAAAAAAAAAAAAAAAAAAAAAAAAAAAAAAACAATCAGACAAACAAAATATAAGGCATGTACACAAGTTCTTTAGGTGCTCTACACATCTACAAATTCTTTTTCTGCAAACTGATAGAAGACACTGACTGAACAAAGGAACCCTTTTTAATTAACCCATTTGTTTCGATGTGGTAGCGACACTCGTAGGCCCTCGGCTCACTGGATCACGCTTTGCTCTCGTTGCCGTTTGTCTGCGGGGCTTCGTTAGGAACCATCTTCACCTCTGTCTCGGGTGCTTTACTGTTCCCGTCTTCGACAATCTTACTGCTATAGAAAGAAAAAGAATGATAGAGAGCCACTTTGTGAGCTATAGCAATCAACGTCCTAAGTACACTTGAGTGTTTTAGGAAATTTATCCCAAGAGAAACAACACATTTCACACATTTATCCTGACGTCAGTGATGGACCATTACAAGTCGCTTTATGTGAAGATGGAGCAGACAGAGTGATGGGAGATGGGAGTGATGGCAGAGACATTTACTGCGAGCGTATAATAGCCAGATTATAATGGTGAGTCTCTGGCAGAAGCCCAGAAGCATCGACACAAATGTTAACCTTCCTTTCGCTGTTTGTTCAGTGTACAATAATTTATTGACACGTGAAATGACTTTCTCTGGGGGTGGGGGAGGGGGATGAAACAGCATATAAAAGCAGTGCAGAAATTGTGTATAAGACATTATGGAGGCTTTTTTTTTTTATCTATGTCTGCTCAGAGAAGTTTTTCTCCCTCCATGATTTCTCAATAGACCAATTCATTGGCAGGCTAAATTGGCAGTAATGGAATTGACTAGCCTTGTACCAGTGTGCCAAATCATTCATAAATGGATAATGAATCATGAAAATGAATGACGAGCCTTGCAAGAGGAAAATTGAGGCAGACGCCACTAATTGCATGTCTGACATGTTTCCTCTCTTCAGACACACTGCTCTATTTTTAGGTGATCTGACCTGCAGCTATTAGCCAGTTATGCTTGGCTGCTCATTATACACAATCAAAGCAACGTGAGTGAGACGACTGTTCAGTATCAGCTCCCTTTATTTTTTATTTATTTATTTGGCTTTCCCTCCCCCATTTTCACCCTAATTTAGTGGTATCCAATTCCCACCCATCAAGTATTGCCTACCCTATCACACGACCAACCACCACTTCTAGGGAGGGGTGAAAGCATGCACACACCCCCTCTGTCACATGTAATGCTAGCCATCCACCTCTTTTCAAACTGTGCTGAATGCGTACAGTATTTGGGGACGATGTAAGAGACGCGCTATCTGCCTTCCTGTATGAATGAGGTCACAGACGTCCATGATTAGCTGGCGATCGCTGTGAGTGACATGGAAGTGAGCATATGCAATCCTCCCGTGGGAGTTCAGCTAATTAGCTCCCATGGATTCCCGGCCACGGACGGCTGAAGCATTAAACTGGGATTTCCAGCAAGCTCTCAACCTCTCAACCTCTTTGCTTTTTCCACATCCATGTGATCAGGCCACAGACGGCTACTGTTGTAAAGAGAATGGGATCGGTGGACTGTAGGAATACTCTGTTACCATCTACACCATTTCAGTGCTACAACACCTCAACATCCAGGGGCATTGCTGGGCTCACTGGGATGAGTTTTGTTTGCTATCCCAAACTGATCTGCAGTGCTTGGGACCAAGGCTGAGTTTCATTAAGTCCATCATAGCTGGCAATTGAGTACTATGACCTTCTTCATAACAAAGTCTGACACTGCTAGCAAGTAGAACTGTGAAGAGGCACTGGGTGACAGTAACTCAATAACATGAATTGTTTAGAGCCATTAAAGGAAGAATGCTATCGAGGAGGTCGTAAAATAATCAAAAGTCAGAAACGATACTCTAATATGTAAGCCACCAGCGTATGTACTGTCGCTCAAGGCTAACAACATACATGAGAATCAGCACATTCCAAACTTAACAGCTGGCACCCAACCAAGATTTATAAACTTACAAATTAAAGTTCAACCAAATAAAATTTATACAAAGCCAATATTACCACCAACCTGAAGCAAATGTGTCGCACTCATCATGTGTTCTTTTGCTTCAGTAAATGGCTTTTCTGCAGCTTGATTTTTTTTTTTTTTTATATTTCCATTGACTGTTGATAGTTTTGACAGCTAAAAAAAATGATGTTTTACAGGTTATGGCTATACTAATACGATTAGCCTATTAGGATGACATAATAATGAAAAAAGACTGAACCCAAAATGTTTTCTTTAAAAAAAAAAAAAAAAACAACAGAGGAAATGGCCTCCCTTTGCTCTCTTGGGATTCTTCTGTTTTTCAAATCCAGTAAAGATACCATATACAGACACTCCACGCTTTACGTTCATTCGATTTACATATTTTTCGATTTTACGTTAAAAAAAAAAAAAAAAAGTCAAATTTTGAGTTTAGCGTGCTCTCTGTAATACGAGATGTACCTACGTAGTACACTGATATAATACGCTACTTCTGTATGACGCTGCGTCCATTGTTTACAAACGACAGACTGAACGTGCCCTCCTTCCCAGTTCACCGCGTGTTACCCTTGTGTTAAGACATCGTCTCTGTGATCTTTGTGTTTACACTGTTTTGCGGACTTTTGTAACCCTAAGCAAATATGGTTGGTCAGAAGCATAAGCGTACTAGTGATAGTGGTAATCAGAAAAAGCAGCAAGCCATCTCGTTAGAAACGAAGATGGCTATTATCAAGAAAGTCGATGCTGGTGAAAAACGTGAATGTTGCACGTTTCTTCCAAATGGCTCCGTCGACCATCGGAACCATTTACAAGCAGAAAGATTCCATCACAGAGCATGTTAAAGGTTATATTTGATACTGTATTTGATATTTGATTAGTGAATTTGATTAAAATGTATCTATTTGAAATTATTTTGCTTGAATTTAATTTATTTGAAATTAATGTTGATATTATTTGATATTATTTTACAATGTTATGTTTATAGTAATTGATTTAGGGATGTTTTATGAGATACGGTAATGGTATTTATGGATGTATAGTACAGTTTGAATGTCATACGTCACTGGAACATACAGTAACAACTTACAATTTTTTTTCCACCTTACGTTCGGCTGTCCGGAACCGAACTAAAACATAAGTCAAGGGGAGCGTCAGTATGTTCATATAATACAAATGTTGTTGTAATGCAATATGCACATATAAAGCAGTAAACAGTAATAAATGAATTACAGTGATTCATCACTACTTCGAGCTTCAGTTCCTGCGGCTTCAGTGCATTGCAGGTTTCTCAAAAATATTCATTGAAAAATAAAAAATAAGTAAATTAAGGAAAAATAGGGGAAAAGTTAAGGAAAATCTGGCAAAACAAGGCCAATTATGCAAAAAAAAACCCACCCCAAACAAACAACCCAACCCAACCCCCCCCCCCCAACAAAACTATTTACATTTTTATGTGAGGCATGCGTCTGTATGTGTGTGTATTTATATTTTATTTTCATCTCATGCATTATTTTTGAACATCTAATTGTTATTATAATCATGTATAGTGTTGAATATGTATTTATTGGTATTATAAACACATGTACATGTACGTATACGTCAGTCGGGGGGGGGTCGATCCTTCTTTGTGGAAATCGGCGGCCACGAGTGGGTCTCGGTTGCGGAAAGTGAGGGATCCCTGTAAAGGCAATATTTAGTATGACGACCATTAATATTAAAACTATAATAGTCTTAGGTACAGTTTGTGCAGTTTTACAAGGCAGCGATCTATAAGTTTACTGAGTATTTTGCAGAACCATCCTCAGTTCTATTGGACCTTTTAACTGTTACACTTGCTTTTTCAGCCTATGTTTTTATCTGAAAGGTGGCCTCTTGAGTAATATTTACATTTACAGCATTTCGGAGACGTTCTTATCCAGAGCGATAACATACTGCCTTCTTTATTTTGTGTAACACTGAGTTTTGTATTGGAAAACTAATGCATGGAAATCTAAAGGTTTTTGTACTGATGTACTTATATACATCTCATAAAAAAATCTGTATCAATGTTTGCTATAAAAAAGTTTAAGACTTTGGGAGATGTGAAAACCAAGGATGATGAGCTACAGTATACCATTTGGGATAGTGAGTAATCCTGATTATTTAAATCTTATTTACTAATAAAATGTTTAATCAAACTCACCATTTAAATCATAATTTTGAGCAATTTATCCAAATGGAGCTCATACATAAAACCCAGAAAGTGCAAATGCACCCATTTTCCTTAATCTCAATCTCATTACTCAAAACACTGTAGGGAGTCTGAGAAGCATATACTAGTGAAGGTACCTATCCGTTCAAGCCACATTAGACAACAAACTCCCCTTATGAGGGGTACTGATACATCGTTAATGAGATGCATGCTCACTGCAGGCCATCATCCACACACATTCTCACCAGGCACCGAGTTCCAATTTTTGAGGAACGATGAGGAAATCCACAGACACATAGGAAAATCATGCCAGCCCAAACTGGGACTGAACCAGAGATTCTGAAGCTGAGAGACAAGCATTATGTTGCATAATCACACAATCCTTTGTCCCAATGAAGCGACCAGCTCCAAATGGGGCCAAAGGTAAAACTCCAAGAGAGAGAACGAGATATTTACAACTTCTATAAATTTGATATTGCAAATTATCCCGGTTTATTCCATCTGCATTCACAGACTGACTCCGTATTCGAGTCGATCTTCTCAATAAGGTGGGATCAAAAGGCCTCAGAAATAAAGAATAGCTGAATTCTCATCAGGAATCTATTTGTTCTATTAAATCCACCCAGGTTTTACTGCCTGTGACTTTATCAAGACTCAGAGCTAAGGCAGGCTCAATTCCTTCTGTCATCAGAGGCAGGTGGTGAAACTCCCCTCCAGGGAAATCTCTTGATACTATCCCTTCTTGGATCAGATGACAGAACCAGGGTAAGAGGGAGGGAGAACAGGTGATGTACACTAACTAGACACACACTTGAGATGTCCGAGACAACAAAGTGCTCCACAGCAAGAAGATGAGAGAGTTCGCAGAAAGTCTGAAATTTTAGTATTTCAAAACTTTTTGTTCCTTTGTGGGGTCTCCAAGCAGCCTGCTCCCTTTGGCCTTTCAAAAGTATAATCGGGTACTCTCGTTCCATTTTTGTAGCATTCAAATTAACTGCTTATTGGTGTTAATGTAAATATAATAAGCATAGAGATGTACAGTGATAGCTCAGCTCACAAACATAATTGGTTCCCAGAAAGTGTGTGTGAGGCGAAAAGATCGTCTTCCGAACATTTATTTCCCATAAGAAACCATTAAAATGAGAATAATCCGTTCCCAGGTCCCCATAAAACATAATTTTCTACTAAATAAGCCTTAAAACTACACAAAAATATACCTTATTTTATGTATAATAAATGTGCTATTGTATTGTAATTAAAGAAATAAACTGTACTGTATAATAAAGTGGTTTTATTTACCTTTGTGATGGTAGTTGATGGCTTGATGGAATGGAGTGGGAGGAGGAGGGAGGGAGGGACTTACTGTTTGGAAGGAGAGTTTGGAAACGCCTACTGTTTGGAAACACCCTTAGCCACACACGCACCCTTAATAGCTTCCTTGTTCTTAAGGATGGGAGCAATGGTAGACTTAGCGTACTGGTACTGGGACGCTGAGTCACACAAACGCACACCTCGTTCGTGTTTTTCAATGATCTCCGCCTGTGGTGGGGTCTTTTTCGGTCCCATAATAGCAAAAGTACACTCAATATGGTCCAAAATGTCTATCAAACACAAGCCACGTCCGCACTCAAAGAAAGGGGGGTGACGAACTGGGACGCCGTGAGCGTGCGTCAACTTCTCGTGGCCGCCACCGTGGCGCTGTTCGACCGCGTGGTTTGGTTCGTCCGCCGAAAACTAGTTCGTCAGCAGAGACTATATGCTCGCAAATTTAATGTTCTTGAGGCGAAAAGTTCGTGAGCTTAAGCGTTCGTCAGCGGAGGTTTTACTGTATTCGCTATCTCGTGGCTGTTTCTGTGTGGAGTCTGCACGTTCTCCCTGTGCTTGCGTGGGTTTCCATGGGGTACTCCAGTTTCCTCCCTCAGTTGAAATACTTGCACATTTGACTATTTGGTTGTTTCACATTGACTCTATGTATGGACATGAGTTCAAATGATTTTGTTTCTGTGTTGCCCTGCTACGGTCTGGCAAGCTGTCCAGGGTGCAACCTGTCTTCACCCGGCGCCAGCTGTGACAGGCTCCAGCCTTCCTGCCACCCTAATTGGATTAAGTGGTTCAACAAATGAATGACTGAGTGAATAAGAATATGCATGTTCTCAGCGTTCTGGCAGTCCAATTCATTTTTCAAAATCTAGTAGACGGAAAATATTAAAGATCCAACTAGATATGTTTGGCTTGTTTTGTTTTTATATATATATATATATATATATATATATATATATATACACAAACGACACACAGAAAACCAACACCACACGTTTATGTAAGCTGACACAGCAGGCACATTCTGACAGTAGCAATTGTGGACACGTTGACAACGAATCACCTGAGGGAGCACAAATAGTATCCCACCTCACCGTCTCACTCATTAAGACAAATTTCTTCCTCCATCAAGCTTTAGCATCGCCTCAATCACAACTTGCACAGGAGACACATTAAGACCACATATTGACTTTTTTTTACTGTGCTTGTCCGTTTGTGAATGCCGTGGGCATGAGGGAAGCTAAAGGAGAGGAAATGCTCCAATTTATTTATGGCAGGAGCTTCCTGTTTGCAATCACCTTTTTTCAGATAACAATTAGTTTGTCCCTGAACACAACACCCACCCAAAGGGTCCTTCCCCCCCAAGGCAACCAATTTCACACTTTTATAATGGAATCTGTGTTGAACGTCTGCTACAAATGATCCAATTTTCACCAATGGAACAGATAAGTGATGCAGAGCAGCTCTGCTTCCAAACACTGTACATCAGAGCAGGTAAGACCAGACAGTAATGGTGGCTACATTAGGATCCAATATAGTTGCTCTGATTAAGCCAAGTGACATGTGCCTCTGTGTCTACAAGTGAGTGAAATTAAGGTACAAAAAACAAGCCTGATTACCAATAACCTGAACAATGATCTGATTTGCATTAAAATAATGACTTCCTGACCTGATATCCAGTTGCTCAGTACATGGCAATTCAAAAGCTATTTTTAGATCTAGTTTGCTTGAAGACGAGATATTTTTAGGCTAGCTCCATCAAAGCTCATGAATATTTGTCTATGTTAAGTTTTAGCTGATGCTAAATAAACCGATGTACCAGATTTTATTTATTTGATTTGGCCCTAATTGAACACGGGTTAATATATTTGCCCCCTCCATTTTCTCGCGTAACAGTTTAATTATGTTGTTTTCCCAGGAAAACAATGTTTGTTTTTTTCTTGAGATAATGAATTACTTTCATTTGTTTTCCTGTGATCTCCAGTTATTTATCTCGTTTTCTAATGTCAATAACAAAGCTTGTTCTCTCATGATAGCGAGCTCATTTTCCGAAGGTCTTAAGCTAACAAAACTTTATTTTCCTATGATAATGACAAAATTAATACCTAGAGACCTAGAGATAACAAAACAAAGTGTAGAGGAGCATGTGTATAGCCCCCGACATCACATTTCTGTTCAATCAAGTCCTGATACAGGCTGAAATAACTTTATGCCTTGCCATAAATAACTCATTAGCATGGGAAGTCAAATGAAATTAACTCATTATCTCAGGTATATAATATTTGTTATCATAAGAAAACAATATAAATAACTTGAGTTCAAGTGAAAACAAATTATATAACTCATTATCACAAGAAAACAACATTACTTTTCACGAGAAAACAACATAATTCATTATCTTGAGAAAATAATTGGAAAAGCTGTATGAACTCATGTCCGCTTACAGTTTCTGTAATTGTTAACATATCGTTAGGAGGAGCACAATGTCTACCATTTCCACAGTTTGTCATGATGAGTGTCGAGGATCATGAGATCGAATCATGATAATCTTGGTTTATTCGTGATGATCTTAAGGGAACTTTGTATAGTGTACAGTGATCCCTCGCTACTTTGTGCTTCAGTTTCTGTGGCTTCAGTGCATTGCAGGTTTTTCAAAAATGTGAGGCACTCCACTGAATGTAGGCGCTTGTTGCAAGTGACGTATGGTGCTTGTGAGACAAAATGGCTTATTCGGACTTCCGATCTTTCAAGTGAGCAAGTGTGCGTTGAATAATTGTTTAGTACTCAACCTTCACTTGCTCAGTTGAAAGATCGGAAGTCCGGATAAGCCGTGCTTTGTCTTCCAAGCACCAATACATCATTTGCGACAAGCGCCTACATTCGGTGGAGCGCCTCACAAATATTCACTGAAAATTTTAAAAATGACATTAAGGAAAAATAAGGAAAAAGTTAAAGGAACATGCCGCAAAACAAGGCAAATTATGAACAAAAAAAAAAAAAAAAACAACCTACAAAACTACTTATATTTTTATGTTAGGTGTGCATCTGTGTGCGCGCACGTGTCTGGATGTGTGCGGTTTATATTTTCTTACATCTTATGCATTATTTTTGAATGCTTAATTGTTATTATGAGCATGTATAGTGTACAATATGTATTTATTAATATTATATACATATACATGCACATATATGTCAGGCGGGGGGGGGGTCGCTCCTACTTCACGGAAATTGGTAGTTGCGGGGGGGGGGGGAGGGGGGGGTTGTCCTCGGTCCCCATTAACCGCGGAAAGTGAGGGATCCCTGTGTTACAATTTGACACCTAGTGTAATATAATGTGGGAAGTATATTAAGGTCATGTCTTTTTCTGTTAAATTTCAACTAATTATGTGAAAACAGAACAGAAAAGCCTGTCATAAACTTTCAAGGTCAAATTCTGCTGATGGCATGGCCATCTGTGGCCTTCAGCTGAGTCCAAAAAAATTGGCCATGCCCTCTGAGTGGGTGTGATGGCATAGTTAATGCTGTCTATCATAGCAAAGCTAGTCAGTTGAGAGTGTCTGTGAACTCATGGATGCAGAAGAGAGCTGACAACAACTATGACACAAAAATGAGCAACTGTTGAAAAAAATAAGATGCGGTTGGCTAGACTGAAGCTTCTCTAAGGAAATCTGTGTTAGACTTCAGCCTTCTTTGGTATATGACAGGAAATTGCTGGCTGATTGTTAGAAACTGCCAGTGACCAAATTGGAAGAATGTGATGAAAAAATATATACTGAACAACAATATATATCCCCCAGTGCAGCTAGCAGGCCGGCATGGAAAAGAACCATTGCTGGCTTTCTTAAAGAGTAGCCTGAATAGCTGTCAGTTTGTTTCTGCCCTGGCAAGCGGTCCAGGGTGTACTCTGCACTCGCCCAGAGTTGGCTGAGATGGGTGCCTCCCCATAACCCTACTAAGGATTAAGGAGTGCTGAAAATGAGGGGCAGTGGTGGGCCAGAGGTAGGGTGCTGGATTATTGATCCCAAGGTCAGGGATTCAAGCCATACTATGAATAGCTTATCACTGCTGTCCCCGAAGTGCAGCTAACTGGGTTATCAAAGGCCAGCTGCGTCTCTCACTGTGAAGGGAGACATGTAAAAGAACCACGGCTGACTTTCGTCAAGAGTAGGCTGCCTAGCCATTGCCATGTTTCTTCCCTGTAATGGCCTTGCAGGCTGTCCAGGGTCAGAAAATGAATGAATGAACAATGTTTTTTGTTTATGCTAAGTACTACGAGCACTCATATACTACCCAAGCTGGAGAATACGGTTTTGGAGCTGTAACCTGGTTCAGTTTGTGTTTGACCTGTCAAGTCTTTGGCTGAGGTAGCCATTGCTTGGAAAAATCTGAACATACATCCAAGATACCCACATAAGCAGCAAATGTTTAAGGCAACATTTCCTCATGAAGCACACTGAGTTTGGTGAAATGAGGGAAAGAAAAGCAAGTGAGTGATTGGAATGTAAGTGTGTGGATTATCAGGGGACAAGAAAAACAATCACTAGCAAAGAAGATGAAACGTGGTGAGGACAAAGACACACACAAACACACACAACTAGAGCCATACTCGTCCTGGCTGGGCACAGCTGGTGCGCTGGTAGAGTTGGAGTCATTGGCCAGATCAGCATCAGATACATGGTGTGCTCCTCCATCTACCTGCGAGTCTGTATTTTGGATGACATCTGTAGCATTTTTGGGTTCGGATGAAGAGGGAGTGGATTTGGGGGTTTCTGATGGCCCAAAAGGCTGGGTAGAGGGACCATCGCTCAGGTCCACGAGTGGGGTGTCAGCATTCGGGGAGGTAGGAGAGATTATGCTGGCTTTGGGGGCACTAGACTGAGATGGGGCAGTAGTTTTGGGGTCAGGCACAGGGGCAGTGCTGGAGTTGAGGGTGGTAGACTCACTAGCGGGACTGTCAGTGATTGGCTCTGAGTTAGTGGTTAAAGAGGGGAGCAAGTCCACTACTGTAGCAGTGGTGTCAGCAGCATGCCTGAAAGGACAGGGGAAGATGAAAGAGAGGGTAAGATACAGCGCCAAAGAGAGACACAGAGAGAGAGAGAGAGAGAGAGAGAGAGAGAGAGAGAGAGAGAGAGAGAGAGAAATGGCCATATTGTCAGAAAAAAAAAAAGAGTGGAAGGGAGGCCAAAGCACATATGTATACTGTGTAAGTGGGGGGTTGATATGGATGAATCATATCATGATACTTGAAAACATTGTCACAGTACACAATAGGTATCATGTTATTTAGGTTTGGAATAGAGTAGCAGCAAACAATAGAACCACATAAAATGGTGATGACTAGTCTCTGAAGTCCTGAAACCTGAGAATTTTTCCATTCATGACCCCCTGCTTCACACATTAGTTGCAGAGAATATGAGTGGGCCATGATGAGTCGAGTGTCTCTGGATCAGAGTAGAAGCTGAGAGAGAGATGGATAGACAATGACAAGTGAGCCACATCTGAGTGGGAAAATGAGTGCGGCTAAGTATTGACCAGTGCCAGTGACACTGAGACACGAGTAAAAAAAAAAAAAAAAAAAAAAAAAAAAAAAACACTTGTAGAACAAACACATCATTGAATTACAGATTTGGTGGCTGCATTGCTAGCTGTCAAGACATAAATGCTAGCTTCACCTCTGAACTGTCTACACTGAAAACCAATTCAGCTTTGGGGAAAAAAAAAAAAACCTGCTAAATGTTCTCATTAATATCCAATTTAAGTGATTTATGCCTTGTTCATGCATAACTAAATCATTACTATTAAACATGACTAGTTAAATTAGCAAACTAATACTTTGCTTCTCACACTACTGCCTTTCTAAATAGCTATATTTTTCTAGCCACACTGCTTCCCCATCATGCCAGAAGGCCATTTTTGCACATGTGCCAACTTTTAAACTGTCAGACATCGTATGAGAATTTGATTTTGTGTGAAAAGATAAGATTAACTATTCAATTAGGGCAAAAACAATGAGCAATTTATAACAAGAGGAAGTGCTTCCAGCTCATCACAGCTTTGCGTAGATCATTTAAAACTCTTCGTGAGCTTTTTCTTACGCATGACGTAACAATTCCACTTTAGAGTCTACGGTTTTCTTGGTGTAAATAAATGGGAACCAGCTGTGCCGTGAATATGGCTGGAATATACAGCCGATTAGCATCAGCAATATTTCCATGTTAGCATGAGGTAAAGTCAGAGTATAAGCTCGGTGTAAATTTCTAGATAAGCTCAACTTATTTACTTATTAGAAGATAATGAATTGAATATTAGTGATAAAACAGAAAGAGATTAGGCCTGAATTGCCAACAGTATGAATATAATCTTCATATGGCCCACTCCCCAAGCATATGTGAGCAACATGCAACTTAAAATAAATAAAGAAATACATATAATGCACCTATTCTTGCACCTAGTCAAACAGTAATGCCTATAAACATACACAGATAAAACACACCGTGCTGTGTCCATGATAAAGACTACATGACCGGAAAGGCAAACACCAGACTTGGGAGTGTTCTTTCCCCACAACGAGCAAAACTAATCACAGTAACAGCAAGATGTCTGAATCATTTGCAGCATTCTGAGCAAAGCTTCTTCTCATTCACTGACCATGCTTCACAAATAGCTCTCCAGCAGGTAATGCATTAGCTTCTATTCAAAGCACTCCACATACTAACTATTCTGACATTGATTTCATTAGCTGCCTATTCTCATAAAGTCACTTCTTTCAAAATAAGCCTTAATGCATGCCAAGGTTTAGTGATCACAAAACCATTAACCGCCTGAGAGCCCTCAGCCGTGCATGACTTAAGACTTCTGAGCATAGCCCTCAGTGAGTGTGTTTGTGGGTATGTATGTGCACCATGCGTGCAGGTATGTATGAGAGACTCACTCGGGGTCAGTGAGTGGGGTTGTCTCATTGGGCTCTGTGGGGATTCCTCCTTCATGGTTGGGGGTGCGCTCTTCTTCTGTCCTCACTTCTACAATAGGCTCTTTAGACTCATCCTTCCTGTACAAGGATAATGGGGAAAATATTTATATTTGTCAGATCCTGGAAAGTGTCTGTGTTTTCCTGTAACAAAACCAAATATTAAATATTTTATATGTAATCCATGTACAAGAATTCAACTTATATGTTATGTTAGTTCAAAAATGTTTAGATAACTCTTCATTCATTCATTTTCACAAACGATTAATTCTACGGAGGCTGGAGCAAACTTTGAGTGAAGGCGGGATAAACCTTGAACAGATCGGTCCATTGCTGGGCCAACACACAGGCGACCACTCGTGTCTATGGTCAGTTTGGAGCAGCCAATGAGCATATAGTGTTTTTGGACTGTGAGAGAAAACCAAAGTGTCAGGGGGAAAAAAAACCCCAACAAACAAAGAAACACCAATGCAAACACTGGGAGAATATACAAACTCCACATACAAACACCCTCTAAAGCCCAGGACCTCTATGCTGTGATCTGGATGTCCTAACCACTACATCACCATGACACCTCATCTTCTGGAAGATGGATGACATCCTTCCTGTACGTCATGCAAGATAAAAAAAAAAATCATAATAATCAAGGACTTCCATTCAGTAATGATGTCCTAATGCGCTTTTTTAACAGAATACATGACGTACACTGTGAGGGCAGTAATGGCCTAGTGGTATAGGGCGCTGGATCGCTGATTGGGGTTGGGGGTTCGAGTCCCTCTCTCTACAAGGTTGTCACTGCCCCCCCCCCCCCAGTGCAGCTAACTGGGTTATCAAAGGCCGGCCATGTCTCTCACTGTCTATGGTGAGAGGTTAATGTAAAAGAACCATTGCTGACTTTCATAAAGAGGAGCTGCAAAGCCATCAGTGTGTTTTTGTCCCTTGCTAAAGGGTTGTCTCAGGAAGGGCATCCGACATAAAAACCTATGCCAAATCAAATGTGCGAATGAGATGATTTGCTGTAGCAACCCCTAAAAGAGCCAAAAGAAAAAGAAGAAGAATGAAGATGATTCATGAGAAAATCTGATTTTTCATTTTGTTCACACAATCTTGAGTTAGATAAAAAAAAAAAAAAAAAAAATAGTAAACAGAAATAATAATAAAAAAAAATGCTTCAGTGAGCAGAAAAATGTTCTTTGGAGGTTTCTTTTTTTTTTTTTAATTAAAAAAACAAACAAACTATTTATTACTATTTAATTGGTACATTTTCAATCATACACAAAAGTATAAGTACTAGAATACTTACAC
>CM045735.1:15219748-15259748 GCA_024760905.1 Plotosus lineatus | reverse complement strand
TTTATATTCCTCTCCTTGGCAACTACTTGCAACTGCGCTGTTGACAAGCCCCTCCCTGCAGCACATTGTTCAAACACCCATGTGCAAACTTGTTCCTCTAGCTATGGCCATCTAGCTTTTAGCCCGCGATTAGCTTTTTGTTTTCTTCATTGCAGTAATAATAATCTCTGCTTTTTGCCAGTCGCTCACAAGTTTCTCGTTCACGCCAAATTGTCTTTCTGCTGCTGGATTACCATTTTCAGCTGCATATTTCAGTACAGCCTGGTGGTGAAGGTGCTGGATCACCGATCACAAGGTTGAGGGTTCAAGCCCCACTCTCCACGGGTTGTCACTGTCTCCCCCCCCCCCCCCCCCCCCCAGTGCAGCTAACTGGGTTATCAATGGCCGGCCATGTCTGTCACTGTCTATGGTGTGAGGTGTCAGTGAACCATTGCTGACATTCAACAAGAGTAACTACATAGTCGTCAGCATGTTTCTGCCCTGTGATGGCCTGGCGAGCTGTCCAGGGTGTACTCTGCCCTTGCCCGGAGTCGGCTGGGATGGGCACCAACCTCCCCTTGATCCTAATTAGGATTAAGCGGTTGCAGAAAATGAATGAATGAATGAATGAATGTATTTCGCTACTTGCAGCTTGTCATCTGCAGAATAGGATTTTCTTTTTGGAGCCATTTTTGTTCAGGTAGTTTTTTTTAAGGTACCATTTATGTTAACATTTTTGAAAATTTTCAGTGGTACGGGATTGGCAGGTACTGGTACACAAGCCTAGAGTGCCCTCTTGCGGTTGTGAGTCTGAAAATAACGTTGTTAACCCGGGCCTCGACCGATCCGGTATGGAGGTAATACTTTTGATTTGCATAATCAATAATTGGCATTGGTTTTACGTCGGATGCCCTTCCTGACACAACCCTCTGCATTTCTCCGGGCTTGGGACCGGCATGAGGGGGAGAGACACTGGTTAGTGCCCCCCCCCCCCCCCACCTCATGGCTGCATTGTGAGTCTGAAAATAACGAACATGTGAAATTATGGTCATTATTATTATGACAAACAAAATTATACGTAATAATTTCATATGTAAGTCGCCATGTTGCTACAATGATGCACAAAGGTTGTGATTTGTTATTTGGAGACTCAAAAACACACAAAAAAAGTTATTCCAGGTACATGTGTACTGTGGTTTTCTTTTTAGTACCTGCACAATTCTCTAAAAGAAAACCCCTATACAGATGTGCACAGTTTTTCATAAACACTAGATGTCTTGGTACCGGGAGTTTGGATGTGTGAGATCTTGACAATCTCAAAACAGCATTGTGCATAAAAGTTATTTACATATTCTCGACAGACATTATGGTAACAATGTCACAATGTTCGAATAATGCATTGTGCAACCAAACAAATTCTGATCTTCATGCAATGCCGCGGCACTGCTGTTTTGAAAGCATGCTTACACTTGTTATTTACATTTTCTGGACAAAAATTAAATTTTATTTGCACATCTGTACATAGCATCAACGACGACAAACCCCCACCCGATTTATCATTTAATTCTATTCGGGTCACAAGGAGGTTGCAGTCTAACTCAACTGACAGAGGACAAAGGTGGGGTATGCCTTGAACAGCTCACCAGACTATTACACTCAATTTGAACAGCTCACCATTTCAACACACACAATTATTCACTGTCACATTCACACCTCGGGACAATTTAAAACAGCCAATTATCCTAATGTGCATGTCTTTGGACTGTGAAAGGAAACTGGAAACCCATGCAAGTGTGGAACGAACTTGCAAACTGCACATAGAAACGCCTGAACCCAGGACCTTCTTGCTGTGAAGCGAACACACTACCACTACGCCATCATGCTGCGTAACCGGAGCAAGGAATCAGAAACGGTAAGATTAAATATTCTGCTTCAGTACAGTACTCATTTAGCCAAACAAAATTTTGAAAAATAATAATTACTGTACTTATTCTTTGTTAAATAAAGAACAAGATTTACAGTTACACACACACACACACACACACACACACACACACACACAAAATGTACAGGATAGCACTTTCTTGAACAACTACATCATATTTTTAATGCATAATATGATATGATGCAACTCAGAAAGCTGAGCACCTGATCATCCTGCATGGTTCATCTGGTCCACATCCAGTTTTACAGGCAAGGATGTTTTCTATCTTGCAATATATATATATATATTACACAATACTGTATCTACACTGGCATGAAATTGAGACTCAAATCTTATTATTGTAGGTTTGCTGTATTAGAGCATTGCTATTCTAGAGAACTTATAAATGTAGACACATGCTTACCCAGTGACAGCCACATAAATTAGAGCATGTTATGCATCTCAACAGAAAGAAAAGACTGAACAGTAACAGGAACAGCTGTAGTACTTAACCAGCATTTAAAAATGTTCACACCATGGACACAATCCACTAGTACAAGCTTTTATTCAATATACGAACACAATTTGAGACTTATTTATATGCACACAATACTTTGACTGACTGAGTGGGTAAAGAAAACATAGTGAGAATATTTGCCGTTGGTCCAAGAGATCAGAAATGCGATGTGAGCTCTAAAGATCTTGTTAATATTCTGTTAACACTATTGTGGCCTTGAGCAAACCTGCGCCCTCAGAGCACTCCAATGGGAATGGACTGGTAACCAGAATGTGTGTTCAAAGTAAAAAAATATCAACTGTCCATAATAATGTGAGCGAGTATATCTATAGCAAATACATTTATATCACAGCTATAGAAATATATAATAAATAGAGATATTCTACTCCCTTCTGATTCTTTCAGAGGTGGTGATTAAGTAAAGGACAACGAACAATAAGCTAGTCATTATAGTGAAATAAACTCTTGACAGGGGACCAGGTTTCTTTCACCATAATAACAGGATGATGTTGATTTAAAAAATTATTTGACAGACTTTAAAATCATAGCAATCTCTCGCTGAAATGTTCAGTCATATGTTACTTCATTGTTTATGCTATTGTAGACATCAAGATGTGGAACTGTGCAGACCTACGTTTGTCAATCATCACATAATCACACAATTTCAATGCAATTGAAAAATCAGAACATGCATCACATTTATTTATTTATTTTTTTAAATCTCCCACAAAATTTGGTATTTTATACCAATAAAATCTGCTGAAATATCCTGTAGGGATAATGATGTACTTCATAGGAACAGTCTGTTATAAAATAAAACAATATACATGTTTGGTATAACTGACTGGTGTATACAGTAGCTGACAAACCAGAATCACATATTCAAATGAGCAATGTAATTATTTGATTTGCATAACAGCATATCAGAGTTTTATTCTAGCTACAGTATATGATGTACTTTATCAATTCTATAGTAACACTGGGGGATAATGGATCAGCGTTCACGTCGCATCCCTCGTCAGTACCCATCTGGGGAAACTAATGATCCAAACCAGCCGACTGAATTCTAAAATGAATCCCAGTCCTCAGCCAAACAACAACAATAACAACAATAATGGACGCCACGACTTTCAAGACGTCGGCCCCACTATGCGACTCCTCCAAATCAATGTGGAGGGCCTATCAGCTGCCAAGTGAGAAATACTTTCTGAAATATGCCCTACCAACAACATAGATGTGATCTGCATCCAGGAAACACATGTTGCTGCTGATGCACCTGCATGCCACCTCAAGGTAAATGGATATGATCTTATTTCCTTGTATGGCTATAACAAGCATGGACGTGCAACATACGTACGCTCAGACATGGCAGATGTTGAAATGGTAGAATCAGCAGAATACTATGACACAATCCGTATTGGAAGCTACACCGTCACAAATGTGTACAAACCTCCGCCTGCCCAATGGTCTGATGCACCACTTCCAAACTATCAACACCCAGCTATTTATTTGGGGGACTTTAATAGCCACCATACCATCTGGGGATATGATAGAGAAGATGAGAATGGTGACTGGCTGATAGAATGGGCTTCATCAAACAATCTCCACCTAGTCTTAGACCTGAAGCAGCGCCGGTCTTTCCACTCAGCACGATGGAACCAAGGATACTCCCCAGACTTATGCTGGGTTACAACCTCAGAAGGCCATCCTCTCCAAGCTACACCTCAGGTGCTAGACGATTTCCCAAAAAGTCAGCACAGACCCATTGTGATACACATTGGACTCCGGATACCACTCACCAAATCTGTTGAGAAACCGAGATGGAACTTTAGGAAGGCTGACTGGGAAATGTATACTGAAAAAACTGAAAAGAGCATTGTCTGTATACCCAAAACTGGCATCCCCATTGAGAAATGCTTTCAAAGATTCCGCTTTGCAATCTACAAAGCTGCAGGAAGTACCATCCCAAGGGGGTTCAGACCAACATACACCCCATGCCTAAACGAAGAATGCCAACAATTCTTGACAGAGTACCAGGAGTCTGGAAGCACTGACATTGCCGACCACCTGATAAGTGCACTAGATAACGCACGTCGGGCAAGATGGGAAGAGCTTACTGAAAAACAGAACTTTACCCACTCAAGCCGCAAAGCCTGGAAGCTTCTTAGACACCTCGGAACAGGACAGCAACCACCAAAATTGTCACGCCCAAGTGTGAAACCGAATGCTGTTGCTAACCATTTAGTGAAGCTTGGGAAAACTCCCATTGAAAAGACCCAAAAGAAAAAAGTTGTGAAAGAGCTTCGAGACTTTAGAAGGTCTGCCCATACAAATACAACCCAAGCTGAAACAGTTGTAAGTGCAGAGGTCACTACTGCTCTGAAGTCACTGAAATCTGGGAAGGCAGCAGGATATGATGGAATCTTTCCAGAATTCCTTTGTCACCTTGGACCATGTGCACAAACCTGGTTAGCAGCCTTCATGTCCCGTATTATACGTGAAAGACAACTGCCAAAGCTATGGAGAGAAGCAAAGGTTATCGCTATCCTGAAACCCGGGAAGGACCCAAAACTAGCATCTAGCTACCGACCCATATCCTTACTCTCAGTCTGCTATAAACTACTGGAACGCATTATCCTACACCGAATTAAGGATGATGTAGAAGCTGTACTCAACATTGACCAAGCCGGCTTTAGACCAGGTAGAAGCACCCAAGATCAGGTGCTAGCACTCACCACCTTTATAGAGAATGGATTTCAGGAGAATAAAAAGACTGGTGCAGTTTTCCTAGACTTGACAGCTGCATATGATACAGTGTGGCACTCAGGTCTTCTACTGAAACTATCAAAAATTCTTCCTTACTGGGTAGTAAACACAGTTGAGCTATTGCTACAGCACAGACGGTTCCGTGTTCATCTTGGTGGATACAGCAGTGCATGGCGAACACAGAAGAATGGACTACCCCAAGGTTCTGTCCTGGCACCAACTCTATTTGCACTGTACACCAATGACCTACCCATCACACACTCTCGTAAGTTTGTATATGCAGATCGACATATGCTTTGCTCTCCAAGCAAAAACATTTGATGAATTGAATGAGAGATTAACTGAGGACATGAGTGATATGAGCACCTACTGTAAACAGTGGCGGCTTCAACCTAGTGTGAAGAAGACCGTTTCTAGTGTTTTCCATCTACACAACGCTAGAAGTAAACAAGAGCTGGATATAACACTCAACAACAGCCGCCTGTCTCATGATGCAAAACCAGTGTACCTTGGAGTCACCTTGGACAGGACTTTGACATACAAAGCCCACCTGCAAAAAGTAGCCAAGAAAGTTCAAACAAGAAACAACCTTGTGCAGATGTTGGCTGGTACTACATGGGGAGCCAGTGCAAGGACACTACGTTCAGCAACATTAGCACTGTCATACTCTGTAGCGGAATACTGTGCTGCTGTCTGGAGGAACTCAGTTCACTGCAAACTAGTTGACACCAGATTGAACTGTGCTATGCGGACCATATCAGGTACACTAAAATCAACACATACAGACTGGCTACCAGTTATGTGTAATCTTGCCCCGCCAGATATCCGCAGGGAAGCTGTCACTGCAAAGTTACTGGACTCTACACTCCAGATCCCAGGCCTTCCCCTGCTGAATGATATTGAGCACCACCCACGATACCGACTGACTTCAAGAAAACCCATCTGGTCTAACCTGCCCACAACAAACTACTCCATGGTAGAAAACTGGCAATCCAGATGGAATAAGGGAACAGCACCAAACAGGGACATCGTGAATGATCCAACAACTGCACTAAATGGTATGGATATTCGTCGAGACCTGTGGTGTAAATTGAACCGTTTTCGCTGCGGTACTGGCCCGTGCCGATACATGTTGGAAAAATGGGGATACATTGACTCACCAAATTGTGATTGTGGAGCTATCCAAACTATGCAGCACATACTACAAGAGTGCCCTGAAACAACTGACAGGAGGCCTCTATGAACTACATGAGGCCATGGATGTCGCAGTTGAATGGCTGAGAAACAACAGCATACGATAGAAGAACAATAGTAACACTTTACTAGATGCAAAGAATTATATGGCAGATGCCTTACATCTTCTTCTACGTAACCTGAGAAAATAATGTGCGATTACTGGTGTGATACAGTATATATTTATACAAGGAGTTACAGTGATCCCTCGCGACTTCGAGCTTCAGTTTCTGCGGCTTCAGTGCATCGCGGGTTTTTCAAAAATATTCAACGAAATTTAAAAAAAAGAAGGAAATTAAGGAAAAATAGGAGAAAATTTTAAGGAAAATGCTGTAAGGCAAGGCCAATTATGTAAACACCCCCCCCCCCCCAAAAAAAAAAAAAAAAAAAAAAAACCCAAACGAACAAAAACAAACAAAAAAAACCCAACAAATCTACTTACATTTTTATGTCAGGTGCGCAACGGAGTGTGTGTATTTATATTTTATTTACATCGTATGCATTACTTTTGAATGTTTAATTGTTTTATAAGCATTTGTAGCATTGAATATGTATTTATTTATATTATCTATACATATACATCAGTCGGGGGGGGGTCGATCCTACTTTGCGAAATCGGCGGTCACGGGGGGGCTTGGTCCCCATTTACTGCGGAAAGTGAGGGATCCCTGCATTTATTAAACATTACCGAAGGAGTTTAAAGTGTGAGAGATTTTTTACAATCAGGATAAAACCTATTTTTTGTGCAGTCTTTCACAGAACCAAAGACTTTGTGATTTATTACACTGCCGTATAACATGACATCAATGCGTCTGGTCTTATTAAAGCCAAGAGAGAGAAAGAAGCATCAGAAGCTGATAAGAACTGGCAAGTTATAGCTGCTATACTACAAGCAAAATTCTTACTTGGAAGTATTAATACATAAAAAAATGCTATCTCTACTTCTATCAAAAATAATAAATAAATAAAAGGGGTATGATTCCAAAGTAATATAAACTCCAGGGTGGAAACAATAATGCCATCTTAATCCAGGGTATCGAAATACTCCTGAGTATTTGCTTATAAGAATACATCCCACACACATTCTTCAAAATCTATTATAAAATATGAAATCTATTAATAACTTGATGCCAAGTTGCTATTAGAGTAACAACAGCAGGCACGAGAAACTCTATTTTGTGCAGAATGGTGAGGAGCACAGGATATTATAGGTACATCCCGTAATGTATGAAATTTGTAAAAATATATCAAATAACACTGTGCAAAGTCATTTTAAATAATATATTTGTTATTTAGAGCTTTTTTAATATTATCTTGTTTCCAGCTTTAAAAGTACTGTATTACAGTAAATTAAATACAGTCAGGTGGAAAGACTGGTTGAGTCATGAGGATTATGCCAGGAGGAAAAACACAAATGTGAGATGTAGGAGCATGTAGATAGAAAATAGGAATATAAGTCCTTTTTTATATATATATATATATATAAAGCATTGGGGCCGGTGGCGTAGTGGTTATGGTGCTGCACTCATGATCGAGAGGTTGTGTGTTCAAGTCCCAGTTAGACCCCCACTGTGTAAAGACCCCTGAGCAAGGTCTCACCCACAAGTGTTCACCCAGCAGTATAAATGGATACCAGTAAAAATATATTGGGAAGGTAACCTGCGATGGACTAGCGTCCCATCCAGGAGGAGTTGAACTCCTGGTAGCATCACGTTATGGAAAACGGGGATAAGCACAGGCCTGATGAACCATTGGGCTCAGGTGTAAAAAGCCCAAAAGGACTTTACCTTTTTTTTTTTTTTTAAGTTTATATACTCAGAAGCTCAACATAGTTCTGTATAAAGATTTGCGACGTGTATACCTGACTGGAGAAACTGAGAATCCCAGAGTTGTACATAAAGTCAGAATATTTTAAATAGAAAATGAAAACGTTCTGCTAATTCAGCCTTCCTGCTGACATAATTTTAATTGGCATTAATGGCTGTTCCTTTTACCCCAGAACAGCCTGTGTGAAGCCCTATTATCTCTTTCTAGCATATGCTTTCCAGTCAGCCATCATTGCCAGGTTCTATGCTGTTTAGGGTTGAAAACTTATGCTGTATGTCTGATTGGATCATGGAGCTGAATATGAACACTTCTTTCTTTCAAGTTGCCTTATTATTTCTTAGCCTTTTTTAGGTCGGATTTCTACATTAAAATATTTCCTGTGTAACTACTTAATAAAAGACCCTGTACTTTGCACTCAATAAACAATTTCTTCTGAACGCTAATGAATTTTCATCAGCGAGCATACAGCTCAGGAAGTGAAGCCTTAACCAAAGTGCACTCAGTGTTGTACTGGCTGTGCAATTAATTATCATTAGCTGACATTCTGTCAGGGTCTGAACTAAAATACCTATATCTAATGAAATGTGCCCCTAATTTAAAGCCTTATAAATAAAGTAAACACATTTAACTGTGTCAGGAGACCATGAATTATTAATATATTCAAAGCAGAGTCAAGAGAGATATACATGCAGATGAGAAAGAAAACAATGCAGTGTTCACACTTCTGTATTAATTAGTCAGGAGGACATATAAAGCTTCTATTAGAAAGTTACATTAAAAAAAAAGTTTCCTAACTAACATGATGCTTTAACAACGTTGCACAGATGTTGTGATCACATTACCTGTAGCCTCCCAAGAACAGTTTTAAACTGTTACAGGTAAAGATTTGCAATAAATGTCTTAAAGATGCTGCATCATGCGTATGGTTTCCTTTTCAGTACTCGTGTGATTGACTGAACGGAAACTCCAGTATGGATGTGGACAGCTCTTGCTCCATGCTGGATGGGTCTGTACCGAGGGCCTGGATGTGTGCAACATTTTCTCAAAGGTAAGACAATGTTGTAATTTGTGTTAGCTGTATATGTAGTTTCAACTGTATTCATTCATTCATTCATTGTATGATCTGCTTAATCATAATTAGTATTGCTGCAAGGCTGGCACCCATCTCAGCCAACTCTGGGTAAGAGCAGAGTACACCCTGGACAGCTCACCAGGCCATCGCAGAGAAAAAAACACACTGACGGTTATGCAGCCTACTCTTGATAAAAGTCAGCAATAGTTCCTTTAAAGCCTCTCACCATAGACAGTGCAAGACATAGCCGGCCTTTGATAACCCAGCTAGCTGCACTGGGTGAACAGTACTGAAAATCCTTTGTGAATGGGGCTTGAACCCCCAATCTTGGGGATCAGATATCCAGCACCTGACCATCATGCCACCACTGCCCAATTTAAACAATATCTGTCTTCATAATAAACTTTTTTTAAATCAGTCTTTTTAAGAAAATCTTCCACCAATGGGGATTCTCCACTTTGTCGTCACTTTGTGCCACTTTTAGATTGATCTTGTTTGGAAACTCAAACCCTTAATCATCCATTCAGGAAGCAACAAACTAAAGCATTACTTTCAAAACAGGAGTTATAAGGTACAAAAAAAGTCAGTATGTAACATGGACAGAATGAACAGCCTTCCATTCTCTAATAATAGCTTTAGCTAATAATTGTGTAATTAGTTACACTGTGCCAACTCATAGTGCTTGACATGTCCAACTTACTTTATTATCTCATGTTAATAAATGCCAGTGCATCAGTGATTGGGGGATTCACAAGATACACTTTTGTAACATGGACAGGAAAAGTAACGTATATCATCGATCCCGTTTTAAGTCTGGTGCTTAATTACCAATTTTGCCACTCACATGCAAATTCTGTGGTTCATTATGTGTACACCTGTGCTCTGAATCATGTGGTTATTGGGCCTGTTGAGACGTTATCAGAGGCTCAGCGGGATGTGAAAATAATGAGGTCTTTCTCTTGTCATAAAATTGAGTGAGAAATATGTGCAAACGAGAAAGTATTTGAATTATGTCAGAAACTCTGTTCACCATATGTACTTAATTTGATATGGTATTATCTTGCAAGCATGCAATAAAGATCCTGATTCACAAGTAAACTTAGGCATGGAAATATTTACTCAAGTTTGAAATTGGGTAGTTGGACAATGTACCAGTCTCATGATCAGATCCATATACATGCGTATTCTTTCATTCATTCATTCATTTTCTGAACCACTTGTTCCTCCACCTGACGGGGAGGCTATATATATATATATATATATATATATATATATATATATATATATATATATATATATAAACACACACACACACACACACACACACACACACACACACACAGTAGTACCTTAACTTACAAATTTAATCCGTTCTGAGGGCAAGCTCTTAAGCCGAAAAGTTCGTGAGATAAAACAACTATTCCCAGAAGAAATAACAGAAAAACAATTAATCCGTTCTAACCCCCTCCCAAACTCATGACACTACTTATAATCGCGCGCAAGGTGCTGAAGGGTGTGTGTGTGTGTGTGTGTGTAATGTTTTTTTTTTTCTTGAGTAGGCGTCATTGAAAATAATTGAGAAGCACTGCACAGGCGTTCCTGGAGCACGGAGGATACATACATGCGGAAGAATACAACGCTAATCGGCCTAAAAACATTTCCCCAGCAGAGCTCGTAATCAATGTTGCTCGTTGGATGGGGCAGATTTTTGGTGTGATCAAAGCTCGTATCATGGAAAATTCATTATAAAGGAAACTCGTAAGTCAAGGTACCACTGTGTGTATATATATATATATATATATATATATATATATATATATACACACATATATATACAGTAGGCCCTTGACTATTCACGATTTTGCATTCATGGTTTGCATATTCGTGGACTGCCAAGCAACTGACACGTCATTCAATTTCAGCCAATGGCTGGCCTCCTTCCTGCTGATTGGTTGAGATGATATCACGCCCCCTTTTTCTCATTCGCACACAAGTTGTCAATGAGTCTTTTAGTGTGTTTTAATTCCAGTTAAGTTCTATGATGCCACTCAAATGCTGTGCGTCTTCTCTGGCTAAGCGATAGAAAAGGTAATGACGGTGGATGTCTCTTCTGAAGAAATAAGACTTTCTCCTGAAGAAACGACAGTTTCCTCTGAAGTGTCTGAAGAGGACTAATCATCTGAAAGCACTCTAGTATTGAAGTCTTTTTCAATCATTATTCTAGTACAGTACCTAAGTTAATGTTTAGAATGTTTGTGTGTGTGATTTTATGTACTGTGGTGTAGCATATTTATTGTTTTGTTTATCCAATTTTGTTATAGTCTGTGTTTTTGGGGGACTTTGATTTTGACGGCTGTGTTCTCTATCTCTAACTGTCCACTCCGGCTGAGGGGAGTGGCTGAGCTGCTCCGTGGCTCACACCTGAATTTCACTCTTCTCATCTACTCTCAATAAACACAAGCATGCTTACCTCTGCGCCAGAGGATTAACTCACAAGTTTGTTGCAGATGACAAATGGAGGTTGTGAGATGAAGCGCAGCTAATCTGAACTTCTGATCTTTTAAGTGTGCAAGATCAAGCTCCGTGTGTCACCTGCAACAAATGCCTCACATTCAAAGGGGAAGGACTTAAGAAGCACGCTTTAATTGAGGTGAGCGTGCGGTTTGTGTTTATAGGGAGTAAATGAGATTACTTAATTCAAGGATGAACTGCATTCAGTCCAAGCAGCTCAGCCACACCCCTCAGCCGAAGCACACACACACAAACATTCTAAACATTATCTTGGGCACTGTACTGGAATAATCATTGAAAAAGACTTTAATACTACAGCTTTACAGCAGTTCAGATGATTATTCCTCTTCAGGCACGTCAGAGGAAACTGTCGTTTCTTCAGGAGAAAGTCTTATTTCTTATTACTTAACTGGATAATATATTATACATACAAAATGAAAACAAAGACATACTGTATGTATGTGAATGCATATATGTTTTTCTTTCTTCCTTTCAGCTTTTTCCCTTTCTTGGGAGTCGCCACAGCGAATAATCTGATTCGCACATTTGATTTGGCATAGGTTTTTACGTCGGATGCCCTTCCTGTCACAACCCTTTAGCAAGCGACAGAAACACGCTGATGGCTTTGCAGCTCTCTCTCTCTCTCTCTCTCTCTCTCTCTCTCTCGCTATATATATATATATATATATATATATATATATATAGAGAGAGAGAGAGAGAGAGAGTCGGCCCCCAAGTTATGAAGACCCCTGTGTATGAAATCCCCGGGTTATGAAAACATTTTCCTGAGTTTCTGTCCCAAAGATTCGAAACAATCACCCTTACGAAAAGAAATTCAAAATTCAAACGCGCCAATCAAAATTTCACACGATGCGCGAGTTGCTCTCTCATTGGCTGTCTCTCAACATCCTGCCCCGCTGGCCTCCCAGATAGAGACAGAAGGAAGCTTCACTCTTTAGTTTTTAGTTTAGTTTTTTAAGTTGTTTAATTCAGTAAATGTTTAATAAATGTGGGCGCATTTGAGCTCATCTGGAATTCCGATCCCTCAAGGAAACAAATTAAAGTTGAGTTTGTCAAGCAGGGAATGCGCTTTGAATTCCACGTCTTGTGGGCGAGGCCCGCAGCACGCGCGAGAGAGAAATAGAGAGATAGAAAAATATATATAGAGAGAGAAATAGAGAGAGAGAGAGAGAGAGAGAGAGAGAGAGGTGTGCGTGTTTGTGTTAATTAAAAATGTTTGTCGCGAAGTAGGATCAACCCCCTGACTGACGTATATGTACATGTATATGTGTATATAATATCAATAAATACATATTCAACACTATAAATGCTTATAATAACAATTAAACATTCAAAAATAATGCGTGAGATGTGAATAAAATATAAATGCACACACACAGGGGCAGTGGTGGTCTAGTGGTATAGGGTGCTGGATTGCTGATCCAAAGGTTGGGGGTTCGAGTCCAACTCTCCACAAGGTTGTCACTGTCCCCCCCAGTACAGCTAACTGGGTTATCAAAGGCCAGCCATGTCTCTCACTGTCTATGGTGAGAGGCATGTAAAAGAACCATTGCTGACTTTCGTAAAGAGTAGCTGCAAAGCCGTCAGCGTGTTTCTGTCCCTTGCTAAAAAGGGTTGTGACAGGAAGGGCATCCGACGTAAAAACCTCTGCCAAATCAAACATGCGAATCAGATGATTCGCTGTGGCGACTCCTGAGTCAAAGGGAAAAGCCGAAAGGAAGACAGACAGACAGACAGACACAGCTGCGTGCGCACACACTCAGATGCACACCTCACAAAGAAATGTAAGTAGTTTTGTTGGGGGTGTTTGGTTGTTTTTTGTTTATGTGTGTTTGGAGTTTTTTTGCATAGTTGGGCTTGTTTTGCATTTTCCTGAACTTATCCTTTATTTTTCCTTCTTTTCTCATTTTACGATGAATTTTTCTGAAAAACTCACGATGCACTGAAGCTGCATGAATTAGCGAGGGATATATATATATATATATATATATATATATATATATATATACACAGCATTCACCTCTATGACACCACTGTCAGAAAATCCAGCTCCATCCCCGTTACCAGCCTTATGGATCAGTTTGTTCAGTCTGTTAGTGTCTGCAATCCTCAGCCTGCTGCCCCAACAGGCAACAGCATAGAGGACAGTGCTGGCCACAACAGAATTATAGAACATCTTGAGTAGTGTTCAACAAGTTAAATGACCGTAACGTCCTCAAAAAATAGAGATGGCACTGGCCCTTCTTGTAAAGTGCAGTAGTGTTCTTAACCCAGTCAAGTTTATTGTCAATATAAACTCCAGAGTATATGTAATCCTCCACCATTTCCACATCGTCTGCCTGAATGGAAACGGGAGTTGCTGCCTCTGCCTAATATTCTGTCTCATTACCTGCACTGATACGTCCAACTAGAGCAGAGTCATCAGAAAACTTCTGAAGATGTCAGGTCTCTGTGCAGTAGCTGAGGTCCCTGGTGTCGAGGGTAAAGAGGAAAGGGGAGAGGACGGTTCCTTGTGGTTTGCCAGTGTTGCTGACACCTGCGTCTGACACGCAGTGCTGCAGGCCCACATACTGTGGTCTGTCGGTTATGTAGTCCACAATCCATGACACAAAAGAGACTGGTCCAAGGTGAGTGTAGACATGATTACACAGGTATATGATAGTGTCCTCAACTCTGAGACGAGACTGGTAGGCAAACTGAAGGGTGTCTATATGTTGTCTAACCATGGGTGAGAGTTAATCCAGTATTAGTCTCTTGAGGGTCTTCATGACATGTGAAGTCAGTGACACGGGTCTGTAATCCTGGGAGCCACTGGGACGTGGGGTCTTTGGTACAGAAACGTGGCATGATGTCTTCCACTGCACTGGGACCCTCTGTAGACTCAGACTCATTATGAGATGTAGTGTAAGACTTCACATAGCTGGGGGCACAGGTTTTAAGAACCTGGGGGCTCACACCATCCGGTACTGCTGCCTTGTCTGAGTGGAGCCTTTTCAGTCGTTTCTCAACTGGATTGTAAGTGAAGTTGACAGGTTTGAGATTTGTCTCAGGTCTGTCATAAAAAGCAGGGATGCAGTGAGGAGAGAGGGAGAGAGGGTGGTGAGGCTGGGGGGTTTAAGGCTTGCTCCTGATGAGTTAGAGGAGTGCTGTGCAGTAGCCATAGTGTCAAACTGGTTAAACAGCCACTAAGATGACATGGGAGAATTCCCTAGGCAAATAATGTGGCCTGAGTCCAACAGCACACAGTTCACTGTCTAGTCCACCACTCCACTCTTATGTGGACGGTTTTACACCAAGAATGGTAGACCTTCCTCCTTTCCACTCGAGGTGCAGGATCTGTCAGCCCTAACATGATGGATACGTTGTCATGAGGGATATCTTGATACAGCCATGTCTCCATGAAGTACATTAAACTACACTCCCAATACTGCCTCTGATTCCAGGCTAGCACTGTCAGCTTACCCATTTTATTACCCAGTGACCTCACATTCCATATTAAAATAGACTAGGGAGACTTGGCTTGTACCTTTTTTCTCTGTAAGCCTCCGTTGCCTCGCCGCCTCTTTTCTCCTCTTCTGTCCTCTACCTCTGCATCCATGGTATGTTTTTCTCCAGATTTCATCCAGTAAGTCCTTGGGTCTAGCTACTAATCCGGCAGGCGATCAGTTGATCCCTGGAGTAAACACAGCACGCGTGTAGTTGCTGCGCTGTGGTCCATAAAAGTAAAAGTTCCACAGCAACAAAAAGTAAAAAAAAAAAACCCTTTCTCAACCTACATATTGATAGGGCACCCCCCTTACAAACAATAAAATATTAAGTCTATTCAAAAAAGTTAAAGAAAGTAAGAACAGAGAGTTAGAACTACAGAAAACGTAGAAGGAACTGCAACAGGCTGCATGCTGGTTGACACATGTGCGCAAAGTGAACGTGAAAATGTGAGAGTAGGACGTGAATCCTCCAATTCATGAGACAAAACAATGGCAAAAATGACATTACACAGATATTAATCTAATTAATAACATATAAACTCATGAACTTCTTAATAAAATAAATCTAAAAATTTCTATAATTCATTCATTCATTCATTTTCTGAACCACTTAATCATAATTAGGGTCGCAGGGAGGCTGGCGCCCATCTGAGCTGGCTCCGGGGTACATCCCAGACAGCTTGCCAGGCCAGCACAGGGGTTCTATAATTCATATGCAATTAATTTTGCAAACAATAAAATAAGCGTGCACTTGTACATATAAAAGAAAATAATACTGCGTATTCACATCCAAATCAGTCTGGTATTGTCACTGGAAACACGATATGATTATATGACTTCTGATTACTTTTTTCATTGCAATGTTGCCTCAGAATATTTGCTGTTTTGTTCTCGAAACAAAAATGGTTCGTGAAATGGCATGATTTAAGAGAAACAGACATTAACTATGCAACTATTTAGTAAGTTTGAGTTTAGTTTCCTTTTACGCTTCCTTATTGGGTGGTATTTAAAGCCCTTTCTCTATGGTAAACGGTGTGACACTTCTACCCAGATTGTCTAAAAATTATGTAGAGGGACGAGCAGGAACCCCTTAAAGGTTTTACATTGTTTTTGAATAAAAAAAAAAAAAATTATGTTGCTCCAATAATGCACTCTTGGAGGAAAAAATATTTCTAAGGTCCTATGTACTCTTCCTTTGGGGGAACCCTTAGGGTACTATGTAGAACCATAAAACAAATGGTTTTCTTTTCAGAAAAGAGTGAATCCTTTCAAGCTAAACTTTAATAGCTGTTTACAGTTCAGGGTTCTTAGCTTTCTAAAAGGAAGACAAGTTCTTTTTAGTAAACTCTCAGTTGTAATGTAATGCACAGAATGCCTATAGGGTTTCCGAAAGAGACAAGATTCCATAAGGGTTTTAGATTCATATTTTTTATCTATCAAATTACACATACTTAAAAGAAACAATTCTTCCTCACTATTTTTAACACCCTTAAAACACGTGTTACAAATACAACTATTCTTGTAACTTATATGTACTCTTAAACTAAAATTTTTATGGTTCTTTATAAGTGTACTATTGGTTCAAACTCAGTTCAAGGCCTTTATACTGAAACTGTAAATTTCCATTAGCCAGACAACCAATTCCATCCATCATCCATCTATTTTCTGAACAGTTTATTCCTACTGGGGTCATGTGGAGACCGGAGCCTATCTTAGTCACCTCTGGGCAAAGACGGAATACACCTCAAACAGCTAGCCAAACCATTGCAGGGAAACACACACAGCCATTTATATTTACACTCACATCCAGGGCCAATTTTGGAACAGACAATTAGCCTAGTTTGCATGTTCTTGAGTACTTGGAGAAAACACACACACACACACACACACACACACACACACACACACACACAAAGCATGGGGAGAACATGCGACCACCATTCAGAAATTCCCACACCGAGCCCAGGACTCGCAGACGTGCTAACCACTACACAACTGTGCAGCCTCGACCAACGATTGTGCAATGACTTGATATGGTACCATAAAGGGTTTTTCTGTTGATACTCTTGATGAGACTCTCAAAGGCTCAATGTAGGTCACTTCAACAAACACACTGATAGATAATTAACAGGTTTATCTCACCTGTTTTGAGTTCTACTAATCATGTGTCCGCAACAGGAGGAAATTTCGACATTTTAAAAACCACGCTTCTGCTGAATTATCAATGCATTCATAACAAATAAAAAAAACTCAGTGAAATCCTTTAACAGGTACAGTCTGAGGGGAAAACTAAGTTGTTTTTTATTATTTTTCTTTTTTACTGTTATCCCATTAGGGCCCCCTAAAATTTCTAATAAACCTACAACATTGCGTCTGCTTTTTCAAGATTTAGTAGAATGCATTAACAAAGCTAATAAGCCCTTAACTACCCAAAGAAGTCTTAAAGAGCCTCAGGCACTATTCACACTGAGCAATACGATCTATCTCGAATGATGTAATCACAAGTAGAGAACTGAGATGTACAGTCATTTCCACCTGGCATGAATGACCACTGGAGTTTAAATTTCTTCCAATTTCTGCTAGAGGAAGGTCTTACACACAGTTATAATGGCAGCTTACTGCCTTATTTGCATATTCAGGCAGGATTTCCATACAACACCTATTTTATGTACACGCCTGTTTTAAATGTTTTATTTGCAGGTTCTGCAATTTTTTTTAAATAATTGGTGGTGGTCGATGCTACTGAGAAAGCTGCTGGTGGTGTTGCTGCGAATACTGCTGAGGCTGGAGCTGCTGTGACTGCTGTTGCGTAGAAGGTGGTTGCTCCTGCGACTGCATCTCCAAGGCCTCAGCTCTATCCAAGCAGTCATTCAGCAGTTCTCGAATCTTCAGCTTGGCATGCCTGTACACATGTTTTGGGAGATTCTGTAGCACAGCTGCCGCCCAACTGGTGAAACCCACCCTCTCTGACTCATCGACCGTTTGTACTTCCCTTCTCTGTCTCACCAGCTGTTCGACTGCTGCGAGAATACGGTCGGCTCTGTCGTGAAGGCTGGACGTTGCAGATCCAGACCTTGCCAAGGTGGACCTGGATGCTGTAGTGACCAGTGTTGCGTCGAGGGGGATGATGGGTGTTGCCTCTTCTGCCAGCTGGAGGTCGATAGCTGCAATGTGCGCCCTCTGACGTTGATGGCAGTGGAGGTTCTCCAGTGGTGGTGGGCGTGAAACTGTTGGAGCCAGCTGGAGCAGCAATTTTTGCCTTCAGAGAGACAACGTTCCGCCGTTGTACCTCGACAATGTGTGGACATAGACAGCCTCGTCTGCACACTCTGGAACCACTGCTTCAGCTCCTCGTCGGTCTTCCCCATGCGTGAAGCCTGATCAGCCCAGAACTTGGCCTTGTGTTGTTTGTCCGTCCAGGATCGAAGTTTTTTGTTGTAATGGCACTTGTTCGCCTAGATGAACTCTATCATGACCTGCTCCTCATCATCGTTGAGCTTGATATATATACTCGTGCCTCCTTGTTTGGGTCAGCGGCGATATCGGAAGCGACATCCGTCTCAGAGTCGACCTCGGCTTCCTGAGAAGGCTCTTCCACTGGGATTTCAGGCGTTGGAGACCATGGCCTCTTGGTGGTTGTCTTCCTCTTGACTTTCGGCATTGTAGTGTCTCTCGAAATGAATGGTTCTTTGTCTTTCGCGCCTATATTTAGTCGAAGTGAGTACCGTGAGTGCTCCTTAAGTCTTCCGTGCTATCAGTAACTAGTAAACGTTCCGTATGTATTCCACGACCATTCCGCTTTGTTCCGTGTAATATCTACGGATGTTTCGCAGTGTTTCTTTATTGTTCCATTTGTAGTCTGTGCCTTCCGTGTGTATTCCGTGGGGATCCGTAGATGAACGGGACTGTTCTGTAGCCGCTTTTGACCATACAGAAACGGGGGAACACTTGTGGATAAGTTACGGAACACTTGCGGTATAAAAAGAAAGATTACGGACCATTTGCGGAAATGACGGAACGTTTACAGAAGGGCTACGGAACCAAAGGGAACACTCACGGAAAATTTTGGTCTGCCGGAAGTGGAGGAACACAGACGGAATAATTGTGGACCGTTTGCGAATGAGAAAAAGTCCTTCAATCTTGGTTGCTCAGTTGTGCAAATGTTGGAATATATACTGTAAGTTGGTCTGTATGAGGTCATCTGCCAAATTCCATCAATGAAAAAAATGGGTGGTACCACATAGTAAATATGGATGATTCAGTGAATTATTATTAGACTTGCATCTAACCAAACACACTGAAAAAATTAATTGCACCACTCACTCATTTTCTAGATTGCTTAATTCTACCAGGGTAGACTGGAAGCTATCTCAGCCAATTCTGTGTAAAGGGCGGGTACATCCTGAACAGCACTTCAGTCCATTGTAGGGTCAAGACACACAACCACTCACACACACAATCAGGAACAGCCAGTTAGCCTTATCTGCATGTCTGAGGGACTGTGGAAGAAAACTGGAGTGCTTGGACGAAGCCTGGGATACCAGCTCAGGACCTTCTTGTTGTGAGGTGGACATGCTAACCCAAAACTGCATAAGTAAAAAAAAAAAGTTATAATTATTCTAGGGGTGGACAGCATGGTGGCGTAGTGGTTCGCACATCCGCCTCACACTATGAAGGCGCTGGGTTTGATTCCCAGCTCAGATGTTTCTGTGTGGAGTTTGCATGTTCTCCCCGTGCTTGTGTTTCCTCCACTTCTGGTACTCTGGTTACCTCCCACAGTCCAAAAACATGCACAGTAGGTTAATTGGTTGTTCCAAATCCCTTCTAGGTGTGAGTTTGAATGGTTGTGAGAGTGTTGGCCATGTGATGGCCTGGTGAGCTGGTGTGTATCCCGCCCTTACCCAGAGTTGGCTTTGATGGGAGACACCCTCCCCCATGACCCCAATTAAGACTAAGCAGTTCAGAAAATGAATGAATGAATGCAAATGTGTTCAGCATTAATGTTTATATATTTATATGAAACTATAACATTTAAATGATTATAAATGTTTGTGTAAGTAAATTACTTACATTAAGTCAATGCCAAATATTTAGTGTGATCGATTACTTTAGTGTCCAGTTCCAGTGTTGTTGGATTTTTCACAGTGCAGCCTCATGTTCTTGACTAAGAACTATGTACGGTAGAACATGCCAAAATGTTGTTATATTTTCTAAAGGCCTGAAGTGACTATGTGGCTTTTTAAAATGTATTTTTATTTTTTAATGGGAGGAGCTTAACAGATTTTCAGAGCAATTTTGCTTTCATTTTGGAATAGGGTTGTTTATTGGGCTCAGATTTCAGTGACATCATTAGTGATTTTCACTAATTAAAAGTTTAGCACAATCTTAGCAGTAGCATATTAGGCTCTATTTCCTAGAACAGGGGTCCCCAACTATCACAGGGGACCCCGATCATTTGATACCGGTCTGCAAACAAAATCTTTCATGGTACAAATTATAGTTTTTTTAATTAGAGCTTCTGGATCTTATTTCGAAAAACGGCTGTTTTGACATTGCCACAGAAGCACTGAAAGCCCTTCTTCCGTTTCCAACCACATATCTATGTGAGGCGGGGTTTCCTGTGGTGACACCCACCAAAACAAGACTACAGAGTAGACTCTAACCGGTCTGCAGAAACATTTTCATACATAAAACTATTCCTTGGGGCAAAAAAGGTTGGAGACCACTGTCCGAGAAGACATCTTTGTGTCAAACCAACAAAATATTCAGCAAATTCTCATGTCCTGTAGAAGAGGGTGGAGTCATCCTGGAAGAGACCACTCCTACAAGATAAAATGACAATGCACAAAGCATGGACCCAACCAAGCTACAAATATAAATACATGCCATCTATCTCATAACAGGATCACCAGGTTTTTTTCTTTCTTTTGCTACGCATCTGAGGCGCACTCTTCAAGGAGAAAAATGGGTTTCTGGAGGATTCTTTGAATATGTATGCATCTTATCTTTTTAAATGGATTCTACAAGGAATCCCTTCTGATATGTAAATACAATGAAACATACAATGATGAACAAACACTAGAACATTAATACAAAGCCAGGAAAACGGATTTAGGCTACTTATTGCGAATTCTTTATTTCCCAGTTCTCTGGAATTAAGCCTTCTTTAGTGTGTTAGAAAAATTTTTAAGTTATAGTTCGACAATCCTGAAGAGTGCCTTAGCGATAAGAACTGATCACTAACTTGGACACCTATACTACACTGCCACTCACCCTCTATCTCACTGTCTGTATTTCTACCAGTGTTTTTATCCATCTCTGACTCCAGCTGTGTTTCGGAGAGCACATCTGGCTCAAGAAAGTGGAAGACAGGACTGGTAGCTTTAATCTACTGCCCAGCTTGAGAGGGTTCAGAACTCTCTGCAGCCTAACATTTGTTTTCCTCTGCTCTGGGAGGCATTTTAAGCGCAGCAATAAATCACATCACACGTCGAAGAACAAAGGCTGGCTCAGAGCACTCTAATACCAAAGACTCCACCTGCCGTGTCAGCAACATGTCCAGAATGTCCTATAGGCCTGTCACCTATCTGCACAGATTCACACTGCAGAAATGACAAATTGAATATGAAATATTAGTCGGGACATGAATTAAAATGTATCAGACTGTTTTAAAAAGTTCTTCTGGGTATGAGGCATCTTCTAGCATGATATATGTGCATTTTAAAAGGAAATGAATATGAAATGAACTTATGATTGTAGGATGGAAGATCCTCTTTTCTTGTACTTGGACAGAATACTGGATAAGTGCACGATGTACAGCTAATCTGTATTTATGAAGACATACCAATATTATGTATGTATTGAGCTGGATTAAGTGATGCAATTACTTTGGCAGAAAAGGTCTTCTTAGACTTGTTTTCGATATGCATAAAATAAGATAAATTGCTGTACTACAGCATTATAAAAGCAATGAAACTATGCCAAAGTTTCATCCCCTGTCTAATAACTTCCATTTTAATATCAATTGAGTCAATGGACATGCTGTGCTAAAAACCCGAAAGTATCATTGGATGCTAAAAAAGAGAATATCATGTACAGAAGAGATTTAGCTACAGGGGCTTAAACCACACACGCTGTATGCCAGACTCATCAAAGAATTTTGCTGGCGTAAATAAAAATAAAAAATAAAAACTTGATAAGCTGCCTATAATTCAGCATTAGCAAATTATTTTTGCCTAGATGTAGTCATTAATGAAATATTACCTCTGATAAGGTAGGTTTTGGTAATGTCAGGTTATCATAGTAATCTGCCACAGTTCTTGATTACGTAACAGTTTATAATACATTCATGTGCCATGTGAGAACGCTCCGTGAGTTTCCTCCTGGTACTCTTTTTCCCCCACAGTCCAAAGACAGGTATGTTAGTGCAAGTGGCCATTCAAATTTGTCCCTAGACGTGAGTGATTGTCTGTTTATGTTGGACCTGTGATAGGTTGTACCCCGACTTCGCCCAAAGTAGGCTGATATAGGATCAATCCCCCTTGTTAAGTATGGGTGAGGACATAAAAAAAGGGCAGAGACATTTACATATGAAGTCAAAACTAGGCCATGTATGATGAATCTAAAAAAAAAAAAAAAACAACACCCCCAAATCACACCACGGAAAATCGAATTAAACCTAAACAAAACTAAACCAAAAATCAATACCAAATGAAACCCAAAATCAATACCAACCAAATCCAAAAGAAAAACCAAACATAAACAAGCACAGAAGGAACAAATAGACACGGCTTACCTAACTATCATTTACTTCCATGTGATTTCGGTAAAATATCTAATGTCACTTATTGTTTCTTATTGTTGACTACTGTGGTATTGTAGTTTACGAAAAACATTGTACCTAGCTCGCACGATACTACTTCATGCAAGGTGATAGCATGTAAACCACTTTTGTTGAGAACTATTTTTCATCACCGAATAACAACTTGGTTTGTCACAAAGTACTGTAATCACAAAGTTGAATGGTCAACCATGATATTTACCAACTTGGTTTAAAAGGTAGACGGTGATGATGAAAATGTGTGTAATCAGTGCTTGAGCCACCCTAATGTGGAGATTGGGCCCATTCACGATTTCTTATTACAATAAAAAAAAGGAATGAAATAGTCTAAAAGTTGCATCATTCCAAATATATTCTCAGAAATTAGATAGTTTAAATAGTGTTGCTAAAATGTGTTGGTGGAATATTCTAAAAGGTCATTTGGAGCTAAAGATCACATGCTCAGATACTACATAAAAACACCATTTGTTGTCACTCTTCATTGGTTTATCCTCACATTTATGAACCACTGTGCACTTTTTGGTTTCTGACGCAATTTATGTTTTTACCTGAGAAGGTTGCAAACTCCCTGTACAGTCTGTTGTCCAGGACAAACATATTCATACTCATTTTCACATGAAGGAGCAATTTAGAAAAGCCTATTAGCCTAAAGTACATGTCTTTCGACTGGTGGAGAAAACATATGCAATCACAAGCAGAACATGCAAACTCCACACAGAAATGTTTAGCAACATCATAGTGAACAGCAAATTTTTTTTTTTTTTTGATAATATCAAGTCTCAAAAATCTGTATAGCTTTCACAGTATAGCAGTGACAGTTTTATTGAAAAATTGTGTACAACTATCATTCCATTATGATGGGCTTGAAACTGCAATGTTGAGCTGTTCTTGGATGATCATGACAGCAGCAATGTGCCAAGGTTTGTTGATCAAAGAGGATCACTTTAAATACTTACTTCAAGTGCGTCATACAAATAAGAAATTAACCTACATCACTTCTAGGTTTCTGTGGTCTGCTGATTGCTTGATTTATTTGCAGAACCTCTTGCTCAAAATGCAGTCCACCTAGAAATATAAAAGCTCTGTCTCATTCTTGAGTTAACATTTGCTGACGTGGACAAGTCTGACTGCAAGACGATGCTGAAAGCATATAGATTTCTTGCTGATCCAGGATATTTACATGATAATGAGAATTAAATTTGAAAATCATCTTCAGAGTTTTTCCTGTGCTTGATTTTAGCTAAAATTGGGAACACAGCAGATGAAAAGACAAGTTATTCGTCCTATATGTTTTACCTTCAACGGCAGTGCTGTCAGCACAATGAGATCAGCACTTGCTATTTATGTAAAACAAGCAAAATCCAGAAACCTAGCTGTATCACAACGTTAATATTTTATTATTTATGATAAACATATCCTGAGATGGGCAGTGGTGGCCTGGTGGTAAAGGTGCTGGATCACTGATCCTAAGGTTGGGGGTTCAAGCCCCACTCTCAACGGGTTGTCACTGTCCTCCCAGTGCAGCTAGCTGGGTTACCAAATGCCGGACACGTCTCTCACTGTCTATGGTGTGAGGTTCATGTAAAAGAACCATTGCTGACTTTCGACAAGAGTGGCTGCAAAACCGTCAGCGTGTTTCTGCCCTGCAATTGCCTGGCGAGCCATCCAGAGTGTACTCTACCCTCGCCCTGAGTCGGCTGGGATGAACGACAGCCTCCCTGCAACCCTAATTAGGATTAAGTGGTTCAGAAAATGAATGAGTGATTGGATACCCTGAGACGGTGCCATGATGTTCATTTGAGAACAGCTTCACATTGCAGCTTTAACCCTCTCAAAAAGATAATAGTACTCTTTTGTAACAAAAATCTCACTGGTGGGGCAGCACACGTTGGTCGAGTGGTTATCATTTCAATCCTGGGTTCAAGCTGTGTGTCATAATTTCTACTGCATATTCTCCCTGTGCTTACATGGGTTTTTTTCTTTCTATTCTGGTTTTCTCCCACAGTCCAAAGATTCCTAATTGCTCGTTGATATGAATGGTTGTGTGTGTTTCCCCTGTGATGGTCTGGTGAGCTGTTTAGGATATACTTTGCTTTTGCCAGGAGTCAGCTGTTATGGGATTGAGAGACCTTAATAATGGACAAAGTGATCTGGAAAATGAAATGAAATGAACTGTTGCTGGCACACTGTGAAAGCCATGACTATTTTCAAGACTTGGGACTGAAGAAAACAGAGGAATGTTTAAACCTTTCTTTATAATGCTACTCCATCTAAGCTATTGTGGTTGCAGGATGTTTTCTATTTACTACAGAGTTACTGTATGGTATACAAGTATTTGACCTCCGGCTGTATTGTGACTATTAAGTATCGTTCCTCTTGATGCTTTTCTGTTTGCCACTAAACAAACTAAGCTATGTAAGACATGCTGTTTCTGCTCTAGTATCGTACTTTGTTATCTAACTAATTTCAGTCAAGTGTTCGAGTCATTAAAAAAAAACGAAGCGACATTAGCAGAATCATTGGTCTACAATGAGATAACTGCAATATTCAATAGTCGCACTAGATGCCTACAGTTAATGCTGTAAAAGGTAGGCCACTGGTTAATTAGCCTCTGGTTAATTGGCCTGTACACACCATGGTGCCATCAGCAATTCAGAACTTAACTGCAAGGACACTAAGGCAATTGTTTGATGTTTAAATCTGAAAAATGTGTTTTCCCTTCTCTCTCTGTTTGTGATAATGAGGTTAATTATCATTCTCATTAGGAAACATAATGCATGCTTGCTCACTTTCCTGCGATGTCTTAACCAGACAACCCTCTAAAACCTACAATCAAAAATAATGTTTGGCTTCATTTCTTGTGTGATGATAAAAATGTCTATCAGCTGCAATTCTACCAGTAAAAACAGAATAATATCACTAATAAAAAAGAAATAAAACAGACTCCTGACTAATAAGAAGGAAAAGACCCAGCCAGGTGAGTGGCAAGTGTTTTCAAGAATCATGGTACTTAATTTTCAGAATTTTATTATTATTAAAATCAGGAAGCAAACATCATTCTAGGGAGCGTTTAAACACCCTGTGTTCCCAACGCTTTCTGCGTCTCATGAGCTGTTACATTACAAGACATTTTGACATTAGTCATGTGACAACTGATGTCCTTCCTGGATGTGAATGGAGAAAAAAAAAAAATAAAATAAAAGTTTTCAAACAATTTAATGCTTTTCGACACACCAACCTTGGTTAATGACAGTTGGCCAACAGGGAATAATGTAAAGTCTCACAAACATTCTTTTATTATAAGTGTTACAGAAGTGCACAGAAATGTTTATGGGTGTTGTGTTTGGTTTTCAGACAAGGAGCGAAGTGTACCAAAAAATGTCATTATAGAAAAAAAAGCCCTAAAGAATTTAGCAGTACACATGATGATGGATGATGAGGAGAAACCATCAGTACAGAAGAACACTCTTGCCTTTCATAGCTGAAGGCTCAGTGATCAGTTTGAACCAACAATCAGCACCATGGCAGCAGCACCACTCACACTGTATTGTGATTCAATGTATTATGAACTCCAGCGAGCACACGGCTATGATTCAAAACTCCATAAAGCTTCTTTCAGTTGATCCAAGCTCACATTACTTTCTCATTAAAAATACACTTATCTTATTTTTTTCCCCTAAAATGATTACTGTATGTGAACACACTGGTAAGTTGTTACAAAACTGTGTTACAGAGTGGAGTCAAATCACACTTCGGACAGTAGTAGTAAGTTTTGAATATGTCGGGGGGTTTTTCCTTGAGTAAGAAGCAAAGAAAATTTTGAAATAAAATGAATTACAAACAAAAATCCAGAACAAGAAGCACACCCTTTTTTTTTTTTTGCTGAAATTTCTAAATTATGTACATTATGTTTCCTCCAGAAAATGTTTTATATTAACACACAAACCTGACCTCTTGAATATAACCTTCCATTATGAGCCCTGTGATCAAACTAATAGATCTAGGAAGATAAAGGAATACTAAACCAAAAAGAAAATCATGTGATCAAAGTAGGACACATATAAAATTCCTTGAATGAAGATGCCCCTCAGTGATTTTGCACTGAAAGCATCACCAAGAGAAGCCTGGAGACATTCTTGGTAGGCACATGATGTTCTACAGTGCTTTAAAAATTTCCTTTAACTTAAACCACATAGATGGGGTCGAATTTTGACAGAATTCATAAGAATAAAGAACAGATCGTGTAAAAACAACAATAATAATAATTAAAAAAAAACATTCAAAGTGATGCAAGTATTGAGTACTTGGTTTAACCCCGTTAATGTGTGACTGACATTTCTTTTTTTTTTTTTTTTTTTTTTTTTGTGTGTGTTGTTTTTGTTTGTTAAGCTTGCAGTGTGATCAGAAGATCAGAAGGTTGGAGGGTGGGCCGGGGGGAGGCAAGCACTCCTCTCTTCAGTCGCGCTCCGGTTTATGAGAGCAAGAACACAGTCAGCATGGGGAGCATGAGAGTGATCAGAGCGTACGTGACACAGGAGCAGCCAAGGGTAGCTGAGGTTGCCAACACCACGACCATCACCAACACACCATAAAAACAGTGGCAGGAAACCACAGCAACAGTGCACACCACCGGCAAAAAAAAAAGAAAAGTAAACAAACAAACAAACAAACAAACAAAACACCCAGAACCAAGTTTACAATAAAAAAATGAAGAGAAAAAGAAATCAAGAGCCAAAGTGTTTTGCATATGAAAATGTGATGGTCCAGCAGTGTCCGTGGATAGAGACAGAACAAGGGAAAGGGAAGGGAAGGAAATAGGAAAAAACAGGGGAGAAAAAGAGAAAGAGACAGTGAATACGTCAAATACAGAAAACTTGAAAGATATTTACAGATCAGAAAAGAATATTAAAGGAAAATTCAAGGAAGTTAATACAAACAAATAAAGAAAAGCCACAGCATGTTAATAGAGCAGAATGACCGGGGCAGCATAGCAAGGCAAGGGTAGTGGATATGAAATGTCTGGGGAAACAATGGGTCTGGCGAAATATTGAGCAACTTCCTTGGTATTAAACATCATGAATTTTTGGTGAACAAATCTGAAGCCTGATTAATTTCATACTTTATCAATTTATCAGTAAAATATCCAGTTGTGATAGAAAATAATGTTTTTCGTCGCTGAACTGTTTACACCAGGGAATGTTGCAGTCGGGAAAGAACTTAAAGCATAAACTAGCAGTGATGCAACATGGTGAAAATGGTTTGTTGGACGATTGCCTGAACACTCAGCTGTTGTTAAAACTGAACAACGATAGCAACCACTGCTTTAGAAAAGCTTTGTTCCTGGTCAGCTGTATCTGGGGAGATTTGGATAGCCGAATAGAAATGCAGAATACCTTAATGTTAAGGCCTTACTATTACAGTTCCTAATAAATGATTTCGACTGCCTTTATGTTGCACTATGTGTCTCATTCATGCACAAAGAACAAAAGATCAAGTACTGTGCAGTCTAAGATTGCATTTTCTCTCCCTCCAATACCTTTTTAGTCAAAAGCTTCAGGATCTTGAACATCGCATATCTGATTGGCTGTTTGCAAGTTGCTTAATTCATTGCAACCATGCAGGTTTTGTTCAAAACAAAGGTGTGTGTGTGTGTGTATATATATATATATATATATATATATATATATATATATATATAAAATATACTAGTCCTTCTCAAAAAATTAGCATATTGTGATAAAGTTCATTATTTTCTGTAATGTACTGATAAAAATTTAACTTTCATATATTTTACATTCATTGCACACCAACTGAAATATTTCAGGTCTTTTATTGTTTTAATACTGATGATTTTGGCATACAGCTCATGAAAACCCAAAATTCCTATCTAAAAAAATTAGCATATTTAATCCGACCAATAAAAAAGTGCTTTTAATACAAAAAAAAAGTCAACCCTCAAATAATTATGTTCAGTTGTGCACTCAACACTTGGTCGGGAATCCTTTTGCAGAAATGCTGCGTGGCATGGAGGCAATCAGCCTGTGGCACTGCTGAGGTGTTACGGAGGCCCAGGATGCTTCGATAGCGGCCTTAAGATCATCCACAGTGTTGGGTCTGGTGTGTCTCAACTTTCTCTTCACAATATCCCACAGATTCTCTATGGGCTTCAGGTCAGGAGAGTTGGCAGGCCAATTGAGCACAGTAATACCATGGTCAGTAAACTATTTAGCAGTGGTTTTGGCACTGTGAGCAGGTGCCAGGTCGTGCTGAAAAATGAAATCTTTTCAGCAGATGGAAGCATGAAGTGCTCTAAAATCTCCTGATAGCTATCTGCATTGACCCTGCCCTTGATAAAACACAGTGAACCAACACCAGCAGCTGACATGGCACCCCAGACCATCACTGACTGTGGGTACTTGACACTGGACTTCAGGCATTTTGGCATTTCCTTCTCCCCAGTCTTCCTCCAGACTCTGGCACCTTGATTTCCGAATGACATGCAAAATTTGCTTTCATCCGAAAAAAGTATTTTGGACCACTGAGCAACAGTCCAGTGCTGCTTCTCTGTAGCCCATTTCCCACAAACGCCTGTGCACGGTGGCTCTGGATGTTTCAACTCCAGACTCAGTCCACTGCTTCCACAGGTCCCCCAAGGTCTGGAATCGGCCCTTCTCCACAATCTTCCTCAGGATCCGGTCGTCTCTTCTGGCTGTGCTGCGTTTTCTGCCACACTTTTTCCTTCCCACAGACGTCCCACTGAGGTGCCTTGATACAGCCTTGGGAACAGCCTATTCACTCAGAGATTTCTTTCTGTGTCTTAACCTCTTGCTTGAGAGTGTCAATGATGGCCTTCTGGACAGCAGTCAGGTCGGCAGTCTTACCCATGATTGCGGTTTTGAGTAATGAACCAGGCTGGGAGTTTTTAAAAGCCTCAGGAATCTTTTGCAGGTGTTTAGAGTTAATTGGTTGATTCAGATGATTAGATTAATAGCTGGTTTAGAGTACCCTTTCAAGATATGCTACTTTTTTGAGATAGGAATTTTGGGTTTTCATGAGCTGTATGCCAAAATCATCAGTATTAAAACAATAAAAGTCCTGAAATATTTCAGTTGGTGTGCAATGAATGTAAAATATATGAAAGTTAAATTTTTATCAGTACATTACAGAAACTAATGAACTTTATCACAATATGCAAATTTTTTGAGAAGGACTAGTGTGTGTATATATATATATATATATATATATATATATATATATATATACACACACACACACACACACACACACACACACACACACACACACACACACACACAGTGGTACCTCATCATACGAAATTAATCTGTTCCAGAAGTGGTTTCATAACCTGATTTTTTCGTAAATTGAGAAGCATTTTACATGTAAAAGGCCTGATTCGTTCCAAAGCCCCCAATACTACCCCCTAAACCCTTTTAAAAATTATAAAAGTATACCTTTTAAGGCCTCCTTCAGCTTCAATATCGTACCGATGGTAGAGTGGTTTGGCCATATTCCTTTGGGATATCACTCAACCGCATGCCACGAGCCCGCTTCTTCTTTTCACTCGCACCGAGAATCACACACGTGTGTGTGTGTGTGTGGGTGCGCGCGTGTGTTGACCATGTCTTCTTAGCAGAGTTATAATCTTACAAATGTTTATGCAAGGTTAAAAGCCTGAGCCAAAAAAATAAAGTTGCAATGAGCACACTCGAAAAACTCAAGAAACAACAGTAACTCTGTCCTTTACGCCTGTTAGAACTCCGTGTTGAACAATGGGTCGAAGGTACGAAAAGCATCATGGGTATTATGGAGATACAGCTCCCTCCTAGCCAATGGGAGGCCAGCGGGACGGGGTGTTGGGAGATAGCCAATGGGAGAGCAACTTGCGCATTTCAATTTTTGAGATGGCGCATTTCGTAACATGAATTTTTTTTGTATCCAGAGATGGAAATATTAGGTAAATGCATTTTGTAACCTGGATTTTTTGTTTGTTGGGGCTTTCGTAAGGTGAGGTACCACTGTATGTGTATATATATATATATATATATATATATAAGCTGTAATGTGGCTGGTTGTTTTCAACATAAATGTTTTTCAGTCAAGTGACCTTTGTTTTTTTTAGAAAATTGCAAGCCTTGACCATATCTGACAACGAAAGACCACAATGCCAAGCAATTTTAGACACCTGGTTTACAGAGCTATGCATTACACATACCCTAATACTGTTAGACCTGTACGTGCGCCAATACTAATAAAGGCAGAGAAAATAAATTGGATGGATTCTGGGCAGCTGCTTTCAAGCAGGTGCTGAGGCTGAGGCAATGCAGATACTACACCAAAAAATAAAAGCCTTGATATTTATCGATTGCGCACTTGTTACATACTGGAGCTAACGACAGCAATGTGTAAGCATGGGTATGTTTGGTAAATAAGGAGCAATAGGAAAAACTCACTGAATCTATCTTTTCAAATTTAATCCACCTGACGCCACTATGCCAGTCTAAGATCCAAACCTCCCACTGTTTTTTTTATGACTGCTTACCATCAAGTGGATGAGAGAAAGCAGGTGCCATGCACCAGCAGAAGCCTGTTAGATCCTCAGAAAAGCATTATCACGATAATCTTGTTAAAGCATCACCATGCAAAACCAGAAGCTGCATCCCCACAGAGACAAGGGCCACAGTCCAATCTATAAAAGCTTGGTACTGCAATGAACCCGCAGTAAGCTGAACCATAGCCTTTTAGACAAAGATAGAGACAGATAAAAAGAAAAACAAAGATAGGAAGGGAGCGCCACTTCTTGATCCGTGGGGAGGCAGGTTACATAAGAATGCAAACTTGTTTGAAACCACAGCCCTGCAAACAAAGCATAAAGCAGCCAAAGCCAATGGAAAGGATGGGTGTAGGGGTGACAGGGATTCTGTGTGGCTTTGCTTCTTGAGCACCAAGCAGAAAATGTCATCTTTACTGATTGAATCTTTGAGTGGGGCAATATAGCTGGCTAAAAGAGCAAGCCGAGGGAGTTGGGCTACAAGTAACAACCTGGAGAGCAGCTGAGTGATACTAAGCTAGATTCACATCTCCAGGCTTAACCCCCAGCTGCTCTTCTAGCCAACTCGCACTGTTTTATGGCTCCACTGAGCTAAACCAGTCTCATCAACCTCTGACTGTATCGCTGTCTGTAAAACCAGTAGAAACCTGGTCATAATCCAGATAGCCCACATAATCCCTAACTAGAGAAGAGGAGAAAAGAGTTAACTGGGTCTAGGGTGGAGCACTTTGGACTTAGTGGCTGTAGGCCGAGCTGATTGACACGGACTGTGGCTGGGGAAGGGATTAGAAGAGAAAGTCAAGATAGTACCTGGAATGGCGGTGGGTTCTGTGGCAGTCCTGAAGAAGAGGATGCCTGGCTGGGAGCGTCCCTGCTGGTTCTCTGCCACCACAGAAACCTCATACTCTGTGTTCCACTTCAAACCTCTTAGTACGTAAGACTCACTGTCTCTAGGAAAGCGGATCACAGGCTTCCAAATGTTGTGGTGTTTCTGTTTGCACATAGATACACAAATGGTAAGTATTGTTGCACTTCAAGTAACAGTCTGCAATTGGAGCTTCAACATTTTAAAATACTGTTTTTGGTGAGAAAATAAAAGAATGACATCTTAAAATAATTTGACGATGTTTTTTTTTTTTCTCCATGAGGCAGTGTGTCTCTGACTGGAGAATGTAGGAGACATGTTCACTAGAAAACTATAGACAGATGTTTTTCTGAATGGAGATCAATGGGGAGCATGCTTGTGTCCAGAAACCTTTGCAGTGATAAGTCACTGACCTTAGAACAATTGAGTGACATGCTATTGACTAAAGAACAACAGAATGGTGTGTGGTTCTGGCTGGAGAATTATTGGTACCTCTGGTTAAGGTGTATCAAAAGTCTGAAAATAAATTCAATTTTTATTGCATAAACTACTTGCACACTGAAAATTGTAGAAAATGTAACCTTCAACTCAAGTGAATTTTAAAGGGAAAAAAAAAAATCCTTTTCATAAAATCACATGTTCCACAGTGATTGGCACCCATTAATAATCCCTGTAATTTCTACACGGCAGCACGGTGGCGTAGTGGTTAGAATGTCCACCTCACAGAAAGAAGGCCTGGGTTTGAATCCAGGCCTGGGTGTTTCTGTGTGGAGTTTGCATGTTCTCCCTGTGCTTACGTGGGTTTTCTCTGGGTACTCCAGTTTCCTCCCACAGTCCAAAAACATGCACAGTAGGTTAATTGGCTAAATAATCTGTGGAGAGGGTTTCACTAAGTTGGATAACTTGAACCCAATCCCTTTCTTTAATGAATAAAATATGGTTCAATCAATAATTTCTACAGTAGTTTCCAAAGTTGACCGGAGTATCTAGGAATATTTAATTAATAATTCATCACTTCCTGTTTCCCTGGGGTATAAGTATGATATGACACAAAGACCATTTCTCCTATCCACTCTTCAACATTGGAAGGACAAAGGAACACACCATTCAAGTCAGGCAGATGAGTGTTAACCTTCACAAGTCAGACAATGCTACAAGAAAATAGCCCTTCACCTGGACCTGTACATATCTACTGTCAGAGGAATCATTAAGAAGTTTGAAACAACTTGAACAGTGGTAAACAAGCGTGGACAAGGGCACGAGGTTATTTTGCCACCATGCACAGTGAGGAGGATGGTAAAAGATATAAAAACTTCTCCAAAGCTCACTGTTAATGAATTGCAACAAATGGTAGCATTTTGATGACCGTTAGGTGCTATATATAGCCAACAAGCTATAGAAAAACTTTTTCCTCGCTCACAATCATAAATACAAACATCTGAAGTTTGCTGGGACCATGTGCTTTAGTCAGATGAGACCAAGATAGAGCTTTTTGGCAACAAATACTCTAAGTGGGTCTGGTGGAACACAAAATTTGAATCCGCAGAAAAGCACCTCATGCCCACTGTGAAGTATGGGGGTGGATCGGTGATGCTGTGGGCCTGTTTCTCTTCCAGAAGCCCTGGGAACTTTGTTAGGTTGCATGGCATCATGAACGCTTTGAAATAGCAGAAAATTTTAAATCAAAATTTGATGGCCTCCGCCCAAAAGCTGAAGATGGGTCGTCACTAGATCTTTCAGCAAGATAATGACTCTTAAACATGTGGTCAAATTCTCACAGAAATGGTTCACCAGACACAGAAACAAGCTCCTTCCATGGCCATCTCAGCCCCCAGACCTCAACCCCTTTGAAAACCTGTGGAGTGAGCTGAAGAAGAGAGTGCAGAGGAGAGGACCCAGGTCACTGGATGATTTAGAGAGATTGTGCAGAGAGGAATGGTTGAAGATTCCTCTTTCTTTCTTCTCCCATTTTGTCAAACATTAAGAGACGATTAGGTGTTGTTTTGTTGGCAAAAGGTGGTTGTACAAAGATTAACATCAGGAGTGCTAAAAATTGTTGGCACATATGATTTGATGTAAAATAATTATTTCTTAATTTGGGATTATTTTCCCCCCACTAAATAAATGCACTTGAATTACAAGGATTTCCCCCTTTTTCCTTTGTGGTCCTTTCTTATTTACACAAAAAAAAATATATATATATATATATATTTTAGGGTAGTGGTGGCCCTGGTAGGGGCAGTGGTGGCCTGGTGGTAAAGGTGCTGAATCACTGATCCTAAGGTTGGGGGTTCAGGCGCCACTCTCAACAGGTTGTCACTGTCCCCTCCCAGTGCGGCTAACTGGGTTATCAAAGGCCGGCCATGTCTCTCACTGTCTATGGTGTGAGGCATGTAAAAGAACCATTGCTGACTTTCATTAAGAGTAGGCTGCATAGCCGTCAGTGTGTTTCTGCCCTGTGATGGCCTGGCGAACTGTCCAGGGTGTATTCTGCCCTCGCCTGGCGTCGGCTGGGCTGGGCGCCAGCCTCCACGTGACCCTAATTAGGATAAAGCAGGTACAGAAAATGACTGAATGAATGAAATAATTTATTAGAAGCTAATGAACACTTTCAGTCCAAGGCTAGGGCATTTCTATATCGAGTTTGCATGTTATCCTTGTGTTTGCATGGGTTTCCTCTGGGTAATTCCTCCAACAGTCTAAACACATGCACATGAAGCTTATAGGCTGTTCGGCCCAGGTGTAAATGTGTGCAATAGCCCTGCAATGTGCTGGCATCAATAGGATGGGATCCAGCCTCAATGCAACACCTTGTAGGAGCAGTAAGATGAATAATTGAGTGATAGTGAGTGAATGTTGTTGACTGCAGAACTAGCGTACCTTGTAGTGTAAATGATTGGAAAACTATGGTTTGGTGAATTACTGGGTGCTGGATTATTAGGGTATGTCATGTTTCTGACTGTAGAAATGTGATGTACATCCATGTTATCCTACAGATCATCATACTCACAGGTCTAAAGCTCAGTAAGTACTGTTTGATGGGTGAGCCTCCATCATCCTGCTTGATCCAGATGACCTTCACTTCATTGCCTTGGGGCTGCACCTTGGCTTCAAGTTTTGGAGGATTTGGTTCTCCTGAGAAAAACACATATACAGTGAGAGAAGAACAGGATCTGTCTGGCTTTAGTGTAAGTGTCCTGGCCCAGGCCCTCGATGTATATACAGTAAACACAGGCGGCTAAGCTGACACACTTTAGAAATGAGATATTAACTATAATAGTCAATCCAATAGTGCTCTATCCTGAGCGAGAGCATATAGTATTTCAGGCTTCCAGGAAAGGTTACGATTAAAGCATCCTTATTGATGTTGAATCACTGGGTGATCAACTTCAAAACAAACTAACTGGGAGAATTGTTGCTTCCTGCAGTGGTCTGAATAAAAAAGTGGCATGCAAATTACATTACTTAAAATGATAATGAGTTTTAACGCACAGATAAATTGTTTTCAAAGCATTCTATAGCTGGTTTAGAAATTATGCTGGGTAAAGTAAAATAAAGTAATTTTCTCAATGTGCGATTCTATCTCCCGGTTTTGTCATTGATTTGCTTTGGTGTCGTGAACTAAAAGTGGCTCTCTCTGTCTCCCTGAAATGTTCTTGGATCCACCTAAATATTAAGGACGCATTATGGCTAGACAATCCAGTAGAGACTAAAATTTTTCTAATTCACTCCAACACTGCTTGACTAGGTGACTCGAAAATGTTAACTGGAGTAGAGTACGTTGGGTTCTTCAAACACTAACATTTTCACTTTGTTCAAAGTTAGTAGCTACAAGTGACAATAGCGAGAACACGCATCCCATGACTGCATGTCTGTTCTCACATTTTTGGTGGACCACAAAGGTGCTATTTATTAGAGCTAGGTTAAAAAAAAAGCTGCTCAAAATTTTTAAAAGACCCTCATTATGTTTCAGCCCACTACATTTTGAATGATCACCTATACAACTGCTCTCAACATTCATCATCATTGCTGCATGCGTTACGTAGATAATTTGTACTACCTTAGCTAACATACTAGTAATGATACATAGGTCATGCTACATTAAGTAAAACACAATCAGATGGTAACAAAATAGAGAGTGCTGTTTTTGAAAAATTTGTTCATAACAAATTGGTGTGGAGTTTACATGTTTACATGTCGTGTTTGCATGGTTTTCCTCCAGGTACTCCCAGAGTCCAAAGACATGTGCATAAGGCTAATTGGTGGTTTCAAAGTGAATTTAGGTATGTTCGTCTCAAATAGTGGACCCCCCCCCCCCCCCCCCCCCATGGGGGGCACGGTATGATGCCGGGGTGGGGTGGGGGTGGTGTGATGTCAGGGGAACATGCCTTTATGTTCGTATGACCCTTGGGAACATGCTTTTCTGGAATAGTGTACGCGAATTAAGTGTAATTGCACCTCCACTCCAGTAGTTGGCAGTGGCGCTCTCATTGCCGCGCTATGGTGTAGCGGTTTTTCGCACGAGCAAATGATACGAAGTGCAATAAACAACCCTTCAAGAAACAACATGGAAAATTTCAAACAGGAATGAATAGAAAGGTGGAGAGAGATGGAGATATTAAGACATATGTAAGTTGAATGAATTCAAATAAGGATGTATTTTTTAAGATTTCAGACACATTGGTGCATTTTAAATATTTTCTGTTACAGATTAAAAAAATGTTAATGAAGTTTTTCTTTATTGTAAGTTGAATTATATTTCTTTTTTTGTTTTTAATGTTAAAGATACAATGTTACGCAGAGGTGTATCAATAACAAAGAAAGACAAATAATATAGTACTACAGTATTTATAGTCGCTCACGGGGCAGTGCGGGGGGGGGGGGGGGTAAAATATATATATTTTTTCTTCCTTTTTCTTCCTAGAGGGGGGCGCCACCGAAAATAATTGAGAAGCACTGCTTTAGGTGTGAATGTGAATGGTTTGTGTGTGGGTGTGGGTGTGTGGGTGGGTGGGTGTGTGTGTGTGTGTGTGTGTGTTGTGGCCTGGCAAGCTGTTTCAAGGTGTACCTTGCCTTTGCCCAGTGTCGGCTGAGATAGCCACCAGCCCTCAGCCAAAAAGAGTGAGGGAGTGAGGTTGGTATGGTGCGGTTTAATGGTAATACCTTTTTTATTCTTATAATAACAAAAATCTCTATTTAGCTAATAGCGCAAAAATTTACAAACAGTCTTATAACTTTCTTTCTGCAAAACTGATTATTTAATCAACTTTTTTTTTCATTTATTGTTATTGAACACAAGTTAGGGCAGCAAGGGTGGTGTAGTGGTGAGCACTACTACCTCACAGCAAGAAGATCTTGGGTTTGAATCAGAATACTTTATTGATCCCGGAGGAAATTGTGTTTGAGCCCCATGCTCAGAAAGTGTGTTACTGTAAAGAGTTTGCATGTTCCCCCTGTGCCTGTATGGTTTTCTTCCGGGCAGTCTGGTTTCTTCCCAAAGTCTGCTCATTAGGCTAGAAAGAGCAGTGGTGGTTTAGTGGTTAGTGCAAGAGGTTACTAATCTGAAGGTCAGTGGTTCAGTCCCCACTATCACCACTGTTGAGTCATTAAGCAAGGCCCTTAACCCTCAATTGCTGAAGTTGTATAAAAATGCTAATTGTAAGTTGCTCTGAATAAGAGCATCTGCCAAATGCTGTAAATGTAAATTTGATATTTTTGAATGGCCCTAGGTATAAATATGAGTGTGAATGGTTTTGTGTCAGTGTTGGCCTTGCAACAGTCTGGCAATCTAGTCCGGGTGCACCCCACTTTTGCTTGGAGTCAGCTGGAATGGGTTCCATTCTCCCTGTGACTCTAATAAATGATAAATGGATGAATTGGAATGGAATGAAATGAACAAGATCTATATCAGTAATGAACAGTCATTCCAATATCAGATGCCATTTCTGTATCTTTATATCAGTGCTTCTCAATTATTTTCTGTGGCGCCCCCTATCGCAAGAAAAGAATGTGTCACGCTCCCCTCACCGCCCCGTGAGCAACTATAAATAGTATTATTTATCTATAAGATTGTTATTAGTACACTTCTGCATAACATTGTATCTTTATTAACATTAAAAACAAAAAGAAATAAATATACTTCAACTTACATTAAAGAAAAACTTCATTAACATTGTTTTTTAATCTGCAACAGAAAAGTACACCAACGTGCCTGAAATAAAAAAAATACATCCTTATTTAAACTCATTCAACTTATTTATGTCTTAATACATATCTCCGTCTCTCTCCACCTTTCTCTTTGTTCCTGTGAGAAAAATTACCGTGTTGTTTCTTGGGGAGTTGTTTACTGCACTTCATATCGTTTGCAATGAGAGCGCCACTGCCAACTACTGGAGTGGAGGTGCAATCACACTTAATTCTCATACACTTCCAGAAAAGCATGCTCCCCAGGATCATTTGTGCTCCCCCCAACATCACACCTGGCATCATACCGCACCCTTGAGAAGCCCTGCTTTATACTGATATAACAGAAACATTCTTCTATGACTGAATGACTTTCCTGAGGTGAAGGAAGAATGTAAATGAAGAGCGCTACTTTTATTACGAATAGTTGATGCTAGTAACATTTAACAAAAATGATAAAAATAGTCTCATATTTAAAAATTTCATCATATCAATGATTACATACAGTCTGTCAATCTGTTACTGTGGTACATTCCTCCTGAAATTCTCTGTGCATGTTTTTATTACAGTATTATATTATAAGAAAAACATATTAATGTAAACCCAACTGTATGGTTTGCTTTGCAACATGTTTTGACCAGACAGTGCTATCGAAATTAATTGTTTAATATCAATGATGTCTTATGTTAAAATCTGAATAACTGTCTTACATTTCTCTGTTAGTTTATAATATGCAAGAGTTCTCATTATTCTCATAAGACTTTTTGAATATTTTGTACTACACACTTTGGAGAAGTCACAGAACAATTAATCAAGAGATTTAATTGTAACCATCCTGGCATTGCCCATAATTTGGTACTACAGCTGAGTGTTGAGAGCAGGGATTGCAGTGTATATTCTTGAGAGGCATAATGAGGTCTTTCGTCAAACCATTTTTCTGAATATTGAGCATTAGTAAAAGTTCCTGGCTCCTGGGAGCAGAGAGTTATGCCATGGACCGTGCTTGGTGGTAATGAGAAGTGGGCCAGAGCAAGAGGGCACCGCGGCAATGTACTCTCAGTGGGAGCTCGTTATCTCACAGAGTCTGCTCCCTAATGACGGTGCTCCTTTAATTATCCTGCTCACGTTGATTGGAGGAGCTCCTCCATTATTTTTAATAATATCGGCAAGGCCAAGGGCAAGCAAGAGATTTGTGTGGGTTGCTT
>CM045735.1:15194748-15214748 GCA_024760905.1 Plotosus lineatus | reverse complement strand
CACACACACACACACACACACACACAATATATATATATATATATATATATATTTGGAACTAGAGCATTTGTTTTGCTGGGAGATTCTCTTATAAAGTAATAGTAATAAATGCAAAGCTAATTTTCTGAACCACTTAATCCTTATCAAGGTCATGGGGAGGCTTGCATCCATCTCATCTGACTTTGGGGGAGGGTGGGGTACACCTTGGACACCCCTCTCAAGTTATTGTGAAGCAATCACCTCACAGCTGTATACAGCATTACAGCACAGTAATTAACCAATCTTGACTTTTTTATTGATCAAACTGCTGTTCTTTCTAAGTGGCACGGCATTGTAGTAGTTAGCCGGTCCGCCTCACAGCAAGAAGGTCCTGGGTTTGATCCCAGCCCGGGCGTTTCTCTGTGGAGCTTACATGTTCTCCTTGTGTATGTGTGGGTTTCATCCTCATACTCCGGTTTCCTCCCACAGTCCAAAAACATGCACAGTAGGTTAATTGGCTGTTCCAAATCATCCCTGGGTGTGAATATGAGTATGAATGGTTGTGTGAGTGTTGGCCCTGCCATGGCATTTCAAGCGGTACAGGGTGTACCTCATCCTCGCCCAAGATTGGCTGAGATGGGAGCCAGTCTCCCCGCGACCCCAATTATGATTAAGTAGTTGATAAAATGAATGAGTGGATGAATGAATGTTCTTTCTATCGGGTCGTAGTTATAAGTAATTTTGTAAATTTTCTATGAAAAAAGTTCATTCCTGTCCTCCCGTGTACTCTCGCAGACACAAGTAGTTGTTTACTCACCAGCCTCGTTTTTCCCACGCCAGCTTAAAGTTTCATTAAACTCATGGGTTTACCCCTGACTGTTACAAAGCATTGACTGCTTTCAGCACCGTTGAATGTCACCACAGAAAAAAATTACCCGAAGCTGGATTATATGTTTTTGTTTATGATTATAGTAGTTTTATATGGGGTGGTGGTTTTGTTTTAATAAAACCATAAGAGCATGCCAATTAAATATCTGATTGAATCTGTAAAATCCATCTGTCAGAATTGAAGAATTCAACATGGTGCTGAAGGCGGCGGTGGATGTCGATAAATATTCAATTCCATGACATCCACTCAGCCTTGAGGCTCATAACTGTTTTACTGTACACTACACAGGAACATAAGCAAAAACACACTAAAACTAGATTTTTTTTTTTTTTTTAATTTCCTATACTTTTAAAATCATGGCGGACAATTCGTGAGCTCAAAGTGCATTCGCAAGCAGGTGCAGAAATGTTGTGTAGGTGTCTGTTTAATTTTCCTTAAGAGCTTAAGTACAGGGATCTCTCACTTTCCGCAGTTAATTGGAACCGAGATCCCCCCGCGACTACTGAATTCCGTGGTCGGATCAACCCCCCCCCCCCGACTGACATATACGTACACGTATATATATATATATATATATATGTATATAAGATCAATAAATACATATTCAATGCAATAAATGCTTATAATAACAATTAAACATTCAAAAATAATGCATATGATGTAAATAAAATATAAATACACACACATACAGATGCGCGCACACACTCAGATGCGCGCCTCACATAAAAATGTAAGTAGTTTTGATGGGGGGGGGGGGGGGGTTAGGTTGTTTTTGTTTATTTGGAGTTTTTTTTTCCCCATAATTGGCCTTCTTTAGTGGCATTTTCCTTAACTTTTCCCCTATTATTCCTTAATTTCCTTATTTTTTAATGTGATGAATATTAAAAAAAATACAACAACCAAAAAAAGAAAACGTGATGCACCAAAGCCGCATGAATTGAAGCACAAAGTAGCGAGGGATCCCTGTATGTGTCACACAGAAATATAAAGAAAAGTAAGATTCAAACTGAGATTTCTGTGATTCCGATTGACATACTTTAACCATCACAGAGGCAGGGCAGGTGAGCTCTGCATTCTGAGCTCAGCTAGCACTGCAAAGCTAACAGCGTCTGTTTAGGCTACGTATGCAGTGTAGTACATTCTATACTGCCTACTGAAAAGGAGTGTTAATATGTGCTACACAGAAACGCAATAAAAATAACCAAAATTAGATGACAGTAATTTTTTAATTTTAATCCACAATAATGATATTGGCACCTGCTTTAAGTGACTGTTATAAACTGAGTGTGAGTTTACATTTGGAATAGACAGCAAGATAACGGACCAATCAGATCACCCTAGTCCTGTGTAATATATACTTATCACATTTGCTTGTATTTAATAAAGTAGGTGGCATTGGTATATCTTGATCTTGTCGTCTTGTAAAGCTACAATATATTAAAAAAACACTTGAGTTATTAAATAATATGCTTTACAACAAACGTTAGGAGGTTACAGAGTGATGAATAGGATAGAATGTACATACTGTCGTTGAACGACATTTGCATTTCATGTTTCTTGCTAGTCAATCCTAATGCCAATTGGAATTGCTTCTTGGATGATTTAAAGGATTTGGTTCCAAATGAAAGTTTCAGAATTCCAGTGTAGCTTCATGATGAGACTCACTGTTGCAGTAAATTACTCAGTACAGCGCAAATCTCAGAAATGAATGTTTGGGATGAACGTCTCTGAAGTCATTTGATTAAAAACTTATCCTTTAAGGATTAAAATAACTATTATTATTTCTAATAGTTTAGTAAAATTATATTGGATTACGCTTGCTTTATAGTACTTCCAAGTTTTAAAACTCAAGTTTGGCTCCGTGTGACATCCATATTTATAAATGATAATCAATAGAGGCGATAATTCTGATTCTTCCTACCTGGCTTTAAAAGAACAACAACAAAAAAAATGCTTATCTGAAATTTCTCATCGATTAGATATTTCAGACTGGCATTTCAAGCATTTAGGTATAATTGATTGAAAAATATTGAGTCATATGCTTGAACAAAAGTCAAACTACTTTTTTCAGTCATAACTGGCAAATTCAATATTCTCAGGTTAACCACGGCAGAAACCATAATGTAAAAATGGATCAGTAAAAGAAGATTCTCTACAATTACACTATATGATTGCCAATGGAACCACAAGTTGAGGAACCTATTTAACTATTTAACAGTGCAATAAAACAAGATCTAAATCATGCCATAAGTCAAAACCTTCCTTCAAAACGATGCTCAGGTGTTAATCAAAACTTTGTTGTACATTAAAATTAGCAGAATTTCGTCTGGGGAAAAAAAATGAGTTTCATGATGTCCAACTGCTCAAAATATTAACTACCTGCACAAAAGTTTAAATGGTTGTTCTTGTCATTGCAGAAAATTACCACCCATGCTTATTTTCTTTTCCATTTCTTAACAAACGTTTCAAAAGACATAGTTTGTCATTTTTTTCCTTTTTATTTTTCACTACTTTTAATCACATCCCCTTCTCATGTTCACCATTTATCCACCAACTTGGTCCTTCTCTTGATGCCACAAAGCATCCTAACAATTAGCTTTAAGTGGCTCATGCTTTTGACCTTGTGTCGAAAAATTAAAAAGTAAAGTTACGCTATTTAAAGAGACATAATAATGATGCAACCAGTAGTAAAACCTTGGGTTACAGATCAGAAGGTTGAGGGTTCAAGCCCCTAATCCCTCCAAGTTGTTGTCCTTGAGCACGCCCGTAATCGTAAACTGCTCAGGAGTATAATAAATGTAAAAATGTAATTTGCTGTGGATAAAGGTGTCTGCCAGGTGCTGTAAATGTAAACCAAACAGGTATACATTATTTGGAAGGAACAGCATTGTCTCGGTATTAATGAAATGACCCTCATTGCAGAATTTTATCTGTGAAAATCATTTGCTCAAACATGTTTTTATACCTACACAGAACATACATATTACCCTTTACAGATTACAGTTATATTCGTATTTATATCATTTGTGGGTCAATCTGAATCCTCTGTAAATATTAACTAGTCATCAGAATGATTCTACCATTCAACAACAAAGGCAAGAGATCAACAGCATCCCACTCAGGTCGACCGGGGCCCTTTGATGGATGTCTACAGTCTGTCAAGTGGACTGTTGAAAATAACCCCAGTTGTAACGCAACTGATACTGCATAGAAATTCCAAGTGAGACACAATACATTTGTGAGAGTCCTTCATCAACTTGGCTAATGTTTATATTTATATGTATGTATAAATCTTTCAAAAATTATGTCACCTATTTACTTTTCATACGTCACTCTATGTAAGTGGGGCAGTGGTGGTCTAGTGGTATAGGGCGCTGGATCGCTGATCCAAAGGTTGGGGGTTCGAGTCCCACTCTCCACAAGGTTGCCACTGTCCCCCCCCCAGTGCAGCTAACTGGGTTATCAAAGGCGGGCCATGTCTGTCACTGTCTATGGTGAGAGGCATGTAAAAGAACCATTGCTGACTTTCGTAAAGAGTAGCTGCAAAGTCATCAGTGTGTTTCTGTCCCTTGCTAAAAAGGGTTGTGACAGGAAGGGCATCCGACGTAAAAATCTCGGCCAAATCAAACGTGCGACTCAGATGATTCGCTGTGGCGACTCCCGAGTAAAAGGGAAAAAGCCGAAAGGAAGACAGACAGACTCTATGTAAGTATTTCTTAATATTATTTGTTTCTTCCTGACAGCACGGATATAAAATTGGAGTTTGAATAGTGAAAGAGTGGTTCATGGAGCATTGATGAATTATTTTCACGTGGTCCCCAACCTTTTTATCACCAGACCAGTCAACGCTTGACAATTTTGCCATGGACCGGGGGTGATGGTGGTTGTGTCAAAGGTTGTTTATATTGTAAATATAATTCATTTATTTATATAAATTATTATTATTATTATTATTATTATTATTATTATTATTATTGTTGTTGTTGTTATTGTTAATAATAATAATAATAATAATAATAATAATAATAATGTCTTCCTTTCGGCTTTTTCCCCTTTTACTCGGGAGTCGCCACAGCGAATCATCTTGATTCGCACGTTTGATTTGGCAGAGGTTTTTCCGTCGGATGCCCTTCCTGTCACAACCCTTTAGCAAGGGACAGAAACACGCTGACAGCTTAATAATAATAATAAAAAACAACACTACATGAATGTTATTTTTCAACAGCTGAAATAAAGCTGGTTGGGAAGTAGAGCTTGAACTTTCTTTAAAAAAAAACCCAAAAAAACAAAAAACAAACAAACAAACAAAAAACCCATAGGTGATCATGCACCAGCTGGGAGAATGAAGGCTATGAAGGCTCAGGCTCAGTTTCACCCAAAACACCTGCTAATGTTTGAAACATGTCCAACTCAGCTCTGTTCATGCGCTGTCCCCTTGTGGGTTACATTTTAGCAGTAAAATGACCGACATGTAACCCAGAGAATCCGGTCATTTTTCAAAATAAAATATTTTTCAAAAATTAAGATCGTTCTTATTCTTCTTCTTTTTCTTTCGGCTGTTCCCTTCAGGGGTCGCCACAGCAAACGATCTGCCTCCATCTCTCCCTATCCTCTGCATCTTCTTCTCTTACTCCAACGTCCTTCATGTCCGCCTTCACCACATCCATAAATCTTCTCTTTGGTCTTCCTCTGGGCCTTCTGCCTGGTAGTTCCAACCTCAGCATCCTACTACCAATATACTCACTATCCCTCCTCTGTACATGTCCAAACCATCTCAATCTAGCCTCTCTAACCAGTGTCTCTCCCCCTGATGCCGGTCCCAAGCCCGGATAAATGCAGAGGGTTGCGACAGGAAGGGCATCCGGCGTAAAACGTCTGCCACATTAAAAATGCAAATGGTCAAAATAAAAAAATTAAGATCGTTCAGACTTCTTCTTCTTTTACTTCCGGCTGCTCCCTTCAGGGGTCGCCACAGCAAATCATCCGCCTCCACCTCACCCTGTCCTCCGCATCTTCTTTTCTGACTCCAACGACCTTCATGACTCAGATAATAAATAAAACTAAAATAATTAATTATTTCTTCTGTGGCCCAGTACCAACTGAATCACGGACTGGTACCGGTCCGCGATCTGGTGGTTGGGGACCCCTGCCCTACCAAATATCTTGGGTATGTCTAGGAGAAGACAAGATATCAGTAAAAATGTGCTGAATTCTGGATGGAAATAAATGCTGAGATGTTGCTCATGTTTGGCGGCAAAACAATACTATTGCAGTTACACGCTGTTATCAAGGCTAAAGGTGATCAAACAAAATATTACAGGGATTGACTTTCGGGGGGGGGGGCTGGGCAGTGTGTATTTCTTTATATTTTATGTGAAAGGGACTGAGACTGGAGAGAGGTGGGGTAGGCTGGTGCAAAGCCCCAGGTGACCATCCCTTTCAAGCATTTCTGTTTGAGATGACATGGTACAAATCTCATCTCCCCATTATCATGTCCAGAAAGCTTCTACATGAACATTTTTTTTTACTTCTTTGACATTTGACAAAGGATTTATTCAGGAATTACATCATGCCTGCCATTCAAAAGCCAAAAAGCAGACACTTGCTTGACAAAATCCAATTCAAACATCTTTTCACCCTTCAGCAGAAAATGAAAGACCATTGCCAAAAATGGCAATTCATTCATTTTCTGAATCGCTTAATCCTAATTAGGGTCGCAGGGAGGCTGGTGTCCATCTCAGCTGACTCTGGGTGAGGGCAGAGTACACCCTGGACAGGTCGTCAGGCCATTGCAGGACTTGTCAAAAATGTGTCAATTGGATATTATGTTTTGAGTTATTGTAAGCCATGATATCACATTAACCCGATATTAAAAATTGACCAACAAGAGTCACCCCGAAGGTGAGTACAATCTTGGAAAACGTTTGATAGAGGATTCTGGTGAATTTATGCAGCATTTCTAAAGGCTATCGATGAAGCACTAAAGCTCTCTAATGTTGCTTATTTTGGTTAACAACACAAGGGCAGTTCTCTTGTTTTCTCTGATCAAACAGCATGCAACACAGCTCATGAATATATGCTAATGTACTACACCAAAAAAAAAAGACACCATGCTGTGTTTTTCAAATGAGACAGGGCAAAGTGGGGGGGGGGGGGGGGGGACGTTCCACATACTAATCCAATGTTTTAAAGAAGTAAATTAGAACACAGAACAACTCCAAGCAACAATGATTTCACTGCATGAATATCCTACATTCAAAGAAAACGTGATGATCCTGTGAATAAACGCTACGTGCTGACGAAAGAAGCCACACTACAAGCTAGGGTTAGTAATGACATTCTAGAGTGCAGCAGCCAGTTGCACCATCTGACCACAAACTCTATCCTGGTGTAGATTGAACGAAAATTGACCTCATGTTAAAGGTTATAAACTACAGAAAAATCCACTCGGTGGCAGTTTCAATGTGATGTTAAAATAAATGTGGACACCCTAGTAAGTGAGCATGCTTGACATTATCAGAAGCTTGTGATCTATAGCTGTATAATTTTATGCTCTGCCCTATTGCCACCTCATTGGCTGATGATATTTTTGGATATATAAGCAAAGGAACAGGTAGTTCTGTTAAATTTAATCCATGAAGCACTAAATGGATAAAAAAAAAGCCTCTTTCTTACAACCTAATTAGGGATTAGGGACATTTCCTGAAAGCATGGGCTCAATTGACTTGACTAGGGCTGGACTGATGTTTTCATATTAACACTATTTATTATATAATATATAATCTTAATTATGCTGTGGAAATAATGCGTTTGGTTAACGATATCAATAGTCATATCACGATAATACTAATTTATTGATATATCACCCAGCCCTACTAGTGATGGTGAAGTACAACACTTTTTTGACACAGACTTCACTCATCAATACTTATGACATAATGTCTGTGGTACAGCTGAAATTCTACACGACTCTAGTTATAAACTCTATGTTTTATATCCGGCTTTACACATTGACTTATTACTGAAGTGGTGCAACTGGCGCTTGGGGTCTGGGGTGAGGAGATGGGTCTCCTTTGGGATGAGACTACCTCACTCCCTCAGACCTGAAAAAAAAAAAAAAAAAAAAAAAAAAAATCTACTCAGGAAGCATCTCTTCCTTACTATGGGTGCTCTTTTGCTTTCTATGATGAGCGCCAACAATGTGGTCTTCAACAGTCTAAGTGAGTGTTTGCAGAAGTTCAGCAGGCAGGTTAAGAAGGGCAAACAACACACACTGCCCTGGCATACTCACTAAGGGCTTCAGTGGTTGGAGGATTTGTTGTTGGAGTCACTGAAGATGCTGGAAGATGTTGAGAACATAGTGAGGTGTGCTTGCTTTACTATTCCTGTCACACGGCACATCATAATCTCATTCACTTGACTCATTCAAGTAGCATTCAATCCACATAAAGTGAATGACAACGTACATACTGTACCTGTGGCAGAGGATCCAAGTAAGTAGCTTGCTACAGGCTTCCACATGTGAATATAGGCTAGTACGTACTACAATATTTTGATGTATTACATGCATTATAAGAAAACAGCTTCTTTCCAACAGCTTTGTCCTTACCTAATAGCAGTTGGAATTAATCATCTGACTTTTTTTTTTTTTTTTTTTATGAACAGCAATGAGAGCAAAGCGCGAAACCTCTTCTCGATCTATTGTTGGGAACACAAGGCTGAGAGACATTGATTTTTCTGGATCAAAACACCTTAAACCATTGAATGGGAAGTGACAATCCAAGTGGAAGTAGCTTTGAAGTCTGTGCTTTACCAATGTCCATTAATCATTCAACAGGATTCAATACATCTCATCCCATCCACATTTCAAAGACATCTTTCATGTCATTCAAAAATAATTTATTATAGAGTTATTTAATGTAAGAGTTTGGGAACGTGTACTTTCTTGTTACAACAAAGGCAAATGATAATAATAATAATAATAATAATAATAATAATAATAAGAGTATGGCATTTTAAAATCCTACTTCAGTCATAGCTCAAAAAAGAGAAATATTCTAATCTACAATATGACTCACACCACGTCATGATGACTATAGCCAAATTCATACCTAGTAGCATCTCGTCCTTTAGGCTACTTGGCGAAAAATTGGATTTGCACTGTAGAATAATTGCCTGGGAGAGCGTTATTGCCGATGACATTATCATCTTTTAGACCTGTGCATCAATCTAACTCGTGTCTCTGAGTGAAAGATGGTGTGCACTACCGTGAACCAAGAGCCACGGTGTAAAATGATAAGCTCTTTGAGCGGAAGGTAATAATATAACAAGAGGCAGGAAAATATCCTCTATATCCGGCTATGAGCCAAACTTAATAATGAGGGAAAAGCTCAGTCTGTTATCGAGCTAAAATTTGACAGATGTCAAGGAGAAACTCACTTATGAGTTTTTGCTAGTATAATAAGGACCGCATAAGATAGGTATTCAGAATGCCTATCAATTTCTGCTTTATTCATGACCGGGGATTCTTAGGTACAAATGAAATTATAGATATTAAGAAATATATGGACACCTTAGCGGTCGCCGAAGCCTATTCCAAGTAAAAGTCTACTTCAGATTTCAGAATTAAATATGTGTCTTTATTTTATGCATCTTTAAAATTTTGAGCTCATGTATGATAAGCATAAGCAAATTTTCAACTCCGTCGTTGTCAACTGTAATGTGTTTAGATATGTGTGGCATCCTGCAAACATAGAAGTTCTACAAAAACTTTTGTACTGCAAGTAAATTTGCTAATATATTCATGTTTTCTAAGACATGTTAAAATCTATTATTGGCAAAAATAATTCTGATCAAAATATGACACAAAGTGTGTTGGCCCTATGGTGGCTTGGTGAGCTGTCCAGAGTGAACCCCTCCCTTACCCAGAGTCAGCTGAGATGGGCGCTAGACTTCCCGCGACCCTAATTAGGATTGAGCAGTTCAGAAAATGAATGAATGATGTGAGACAAAGTCTCCAAGACTTTCAAGCTTGAAATAACAGCTTCAAATCCAGGTTGTTGCTACAGCCATCTGCAACAGGGAGTCAACGAGAGCTAACTGGCCGAGCTCTCATGGAAGGGCGCTCAGCTCCCTGTCACTCACAGCAATCACCAACCAATCAAGGGTGTCTGTAAGCAAAGACGAGGCTATCACTTTCCGTCTGTGTGTATTAGGTTGTGGGTGGCAACACCATGTATCACGGAGAATGCATGTGCCCTTTCCTTGTTGGTGGTGGTTTTATGTGATATTATATTTTTATATATATATATATATATATATATATATATATATATATATATATATATATATATATACATACACATACATACATACATATATATATATATATATATATATATATACACACACACACACACACACACACACACACACACACACACATATATATATATATATATATATATATATATATCCCAGTGCAGCTAACTGGGTTATCAAAGGCGGGCCATGTCTCTCACTGTCTATGGTGTGAGGCATGTAAAAGAACCATTGCTGACTTTCGTAAAGAGTAGCTGCAAAGCCGTCAGCGTGTTTCTGTCCCTTGTTAAAAGGGTTGTGTCAGGAAGGGCATCCGACGTAAAAACCTATGCCAAATCAAATGTGCGAATCAGATGCTTCGCTGTGGCAACCCCTGAGAAAGGGAAAAGCCGAAGGGATAGAAGAAGATATATATATATATATATATATATATATACACACACACACACACTGGTTAGAACATCTGCCTCATAGTAAGAAGGGTTCAGTGAGGGCGTTTATGTGTGCAATTTGTATGTTCTCTTCAAGCATGTGTGGGTTTCCTCCTGGAACTCTGGTTTCCTCACACAGTTCAAAGGCATGCACATAAAGCTTATTGGCTGTTTTAATTTACCCTTAGGTGTGGATTTGAGTGTGAATGGTTTTGTGTGTGTGTGCTGACCTTGCACTGGTCTGACTAGCTGTTTACAGAGTCCCCTGCTTTGGCCCAGTGACAGCTCACTCTAGTAGCATTAAGTGTTTAGGAAAGTGATTGAAAGATTGTTTTGTTTCATGTATAATAGCGAGATAGTTGAATAGACCATCAGAAGACACTCAAATCAGTGTATTAATGGCAAGGACACTCTGACAGAATACAGCATTTCTATGTCTCCTGATCCCATGGCTTTAAAGTGCAGTCATGAATTAATACAACAGAGCAAAATATTCTCGTCTCTGAACTCGGTTCCCCAGAGTTGCCTGAAAACAGGGGCACAATGCACCATGTTGGTAGTGTTGGTATTACTATTGAAACTTAGCAATTCCAGACCGTTATCGTTTGCATTGCAGGTTTAAGACTCTGATTAAAGGTGTACTGGGATGAATTAGCATACAGCAAGCATGTATGAGATGGATTAATCTGCACATGAGTAAAGCTGTAAAGTTTTTTTTTTGAGGTGATGATACTCTGGGATAGAACAGTCACTACACTATGGGCTAGCGCAGTCATATTACACAATGCTCGATTTGTAAATTTCGTAAAAATACAGCGGTAAGAGCTGACACATATCCATCCATTTCTGTTGATTTACGCCTCACAAGATTAACATGAGCAGAGAACGAGTTCTGCATCTGAGCTGTTAAAGATGCCATCTCTGATATATTGTTGCTTGGTTTCTCCACTCTGAAATTGACCGTCTCACACACACTTAAACCTACAGGTGGATTCTTGTACCTGGTGTTGGTGTTATTTACACCCAGATACATCTCCAAGGCTGCATTTGCATTTTGTGCCTTCATGCAGTGTTCTGATATATATATATATATATATATATATATATATATATATATATATATATATATATATATATATATATATTTTTTTTTTTATTACGGGCATCTTTGTACAATAAAAAGAGTGACCCATCTCAATGCCATCCGATTGTTTAACATCTGTCTCTATAAACAGTTTGTTAAAGATGTCTGTTGTCTCCTTTGTTAGGAAGAAGATACAGGAATGAGAAAGAGGTTCTCGCAGTGGGCATACCTTCTTTGGTCCCAGAATTGGGTTCTGTGAGCTTGGCTCCAAATGCTAGTGTACAAACTGGCAAGGTGGGTCCAGCTTCCACAGCTCTGTGTGATGCCTACCAATCATCTTTCACTCTCTTTCTCTGTACTGTTATGAACCTGGTTCAGTCAGCGAGAGATTCAGCATCCATCTACCTCCATGCTGTGTTTCTCCTAACCAATCAACTCTTCCGCTAGCAGTGAAGCCTTGTGGACAATGGCTAGGACCAGCAGCATTTTCTGTTATGGATTGTTTACATGCTTCTTATATTATGACTTCCACTTGCTTAGAAGTGGAGGCCAAAGGCAGCGTCTTCAGCATAGTCAGTCCCATGAGTACTACTGAACATGACATTCTCTGAGCATCTGTTCACACTTCCACCATCTTTCTCCTCTAGAGATTTCAGGCATTGTGAGTATGCCTCTGGTTCTGAAGCTTTGGTGATGAGTACCTGTCAGAGCTCTTTTACCTCTCAATAAATGTCAAAATGGAAATATCTCCACTACGAAGAAAGTTGTAGAATGCTGTGTCATAGCACTTGATGCCTCTTCTAAGATAAGATAAGATAAGATAAGATACAGCTTTATTAATCTCACAATGGAGAAATTCACTGTTACAGGCTCTTGAGGTACTATCAGTAGGGGGTGCAAAAATAGATACAAGTACAAACATACACACGTACATATATATTATATAAGTAAATAAATAAATAGATACATAAATAGTATAAATTACTAAACAATAAAAGAAAAGAATGGAGCAACTTTATAGACTGGCCTATATTAAGTGTAATGTATCTGAGTGCAGAGTAGATGGGTTGATATGGTTCACAGTCAGTGGGGTAGATGTGGTTGATTAAAGTGCACGGGGGTTTTTATTGCACATAACCGGTATTTTCACAGACAGTTACAAAGTGGCGTTGTACAGTCTGATAGCGTGGGAATGAAAAACCCTGCGGTAGCGCTCCTTCCTGCACTGAGGATGCCTCAGTCGTACACTGGAAAAGGAGCTGCTTAGCTCCTCTGACAGTCTGGTGCAGTGGGTGAGAGCTGTTGGACAGGATGGATGTGAGCTTTGCTACCATCCTCCTCTCACTCACCTCCTCCACAGAGTCCAGTGGGCAGCCGAGACAGAGCTGGCCCTCTGACCAGCTTGTTCAGTCTCTTTCTGTCCCGCTTCTGTGCTGCCCGGGGCCCAGCAGATGGCAGCGTAGAGGATTGCAGAGGCTACCACAGAGTCATAAATGTCCTGAGCAGAGGTCTGCACATATGCCGAAGGACCTGAGTCTCCTCAGAAGGTGGAGGCGACTCTGGCCCTTCTTGTACAGGGCGTTGGTGTTGTGGGACCAGTCCAGTTTATTGTTAAGGTGAACACCCAGGTACTTGAAACTGTCCACTGTCTCAATGTCCTGTCCCTGGATGTTCACTAGTAAATGTGTGTGTGTGTGTTTGAGTGCTTCTCCTGAAGTCGACCACCATCTCCTTCGTCTTCCTAGTGTTCAAGCTACAGGTGGTTGCGCCACACCAGTCCACGAAAGCCGCGATGACCGACCGTACTCCAGCTCGTTCCCCTCTGACACCACGGCCCACGCGATGGCGAGTCGTCCGAGAACTTCTGGAGGTGGCAGCTGTTTGTGTTATATATGAAGTCCGAGGTATAGATGTTAAAAGGAAGGGTGAGAGGACGGTGCCCTGCGGTGCCCCGCTGCTACAGACTACCACCTTGACTTACAAGCAGCCCGGCCAGCACTGTGTGACGGTTTGTAAGGTAGTCAATAATCCAGGCAGCAAGATGCCCGTCACTCCCACGTCCTCCAGCTTCGCACGCTGGCCTGATGGTGTTGAAGGCGCTGGAGAAGTCAAAGAACATGACCTCAAGGCGCTGCCGGCGATCTCCAGGTGGGTGAGTGCCCGCTGCAGAAGGTAGATGACGGCGTCTTCTACTCCGATGTTGGGCCTGTAGGCAAACTGCAGCGGTTCTAGGGTGGGCTCACCATAGAGCGGAGGTGTTCAAGGAGGAGCCTTTCCATGATCTTAATGAGGTGGGAGGTCAGGGCGACAGGTCTGTAGTGGGCTGGTTCCTTCGCTTGTGCTGTTTTTGGGAACCGGAAACCACACAGGAGGTCTTCAGAGGACTGGAACCTTCTCCAGGCTGAGGCTCAGGTTGTACAGGTAGCATAGTACCACACAGAGCTGGTCTGCAGGTCCTCAGCAGCCTGGGACTGATGCCATCAGGTCCTTGAGATTTCCTCTGATTTAGTCGCTCAGCTGTCTCACTCACCTGGTCTGATGTGAGGGAGAGGGGGGCTGGGGTGGGCTGCAGAGGGAGGGGATGTGTCTGTCGGGCTGTAGCAGTCAAGTGAAGTTGGCCTGGGGAGGGAGGTGTCAGCTGGTCTGGAGACGTGTGAAGAGGGGGGAAGGGGAACGGGAGGGTGCAGAGGGGAGGGGAGAATCAAACCTGTTGAAGTAGCAGTTTAGTTCATCCGCCCAGCGCTGGTCACCATCAGCTGTCCCTCTGACACTCTGCCCAAATCCAGACATGGTCTTTAGTCCTCTCCAGACGTCCATACGTTGTTCTGAGCCAGCTTCTCCTCCATCTTCTTCCCCATAGTCCTTCTTTTGCCCTCCTGATCCTCCACTGGAGCTCACGCTGGACCTTCTTCTGCTCTCTCTCTGTCCCCGAGGATGAAAGCCCTCTTTTCTGGTTCAGGAGGACTTTGAGCTCAGGGTGACCCATGGGTAGTTGTTGGAGAAGCACTGCATTTCTCCGTGTTGGCACGGTGCTGTCCACGCATAGTTCATGTAGTCGGTGATACAGTGTGTGAGGCCGTCGATGTCATCACCAAAGGAGTTACAGAGCATGCTCCAGTCTGTGGTCTGAAACAGTCCCTAAGCCTCTCATTGGTCTCCTCGGTCCACTTTCACTACAGACCTCTTCTGTGCAGGTTCCTTTCGCACCTGGGTGTGTATTGGGGGAGCAGGTAGACCAGGTTGTGGTCTGATCGTCCCAGTGGGGAGGGGAGGAGCTGTAGCGTCCTTCACATTTGCATACAGTAAGTCCAGTGTTTTATTGTCTCTTGTGGCGCACTTCACGACGTGTGCGTGAACGTCGGAAGAGAGGCGGAGAGAGGGCGTGGTTAAAGTCCCTTCAGTCAGAATCATGGCGCCGGGGTGACGAGTCTGTGTCTGATTAACGGCGCTGTGTAGACGCTCACACGCGCCGCCGCATCAGCGAGCGGAATGTACACGCAAAACACAATCACGTGAAAACTCCTGGTAGATAATATGGCCACGCTTAACGCGAGCAGCTCTAGGTCCCGCGTGCACAGCTGCTCCTTCACGTACCGTTTGCCGGTGGCACCATCGTTCATTCACATGGAGACCGCCACACCCCTCCTTTCTTCTTACCGCTCTCCGTTACACCGATCTGCGGCGCCGAGTGTAAATCCGTTAAGAGAAACCACAGAGTCCGGTGTGAGTTCATTCAGCCACGTCTCGAGAAACACATGAGGCTGCAGTCCCGGTACTGCCTCTGCTGCCGGGTCAGCGCGCCAGCTCCTCCGTCTTGTTGGCGATCGCGCGGACATTTCCCATGATGACAGAGGGAACACATGTCCTCCGCGTCTTTTCGCCCCCTGCAGCCTCTCCTTTTCCTCCGTATTTCCAAAGGAACAACGGGCTTTCCGCGTGAAGGAGGGCGTGGGGCGCCGCGAGGCGAGGAGGGTCTCACGTGTGTAAGACCTGTTGCTCAGAGCCGTCGTGAATGAGTTTCTGACGCCGATCCAAAAAGTGAAAATAAAGTGCACAGAAGAACAAAGCATCATGAAAGTATGTTTTCCAGATGCAGGATTGAAGAAAGAAGAAAATTTGAAAAGATAAAGAAACACGCCTATATACAATAGAAAAGAGAAAAAAAGAAAATTAACTGAAGCGCTCCTGTAACTGCCTGCAGTTCACCCGGCGTAATTTTGAAAAAATAAAAAAAAAAAAAAAACAAATAAAATAATATGTCACATAGCATTTTGGCCTGATATGGCATCAAGAATATGCACGCATCTTCTTGCGGTTTTCCTTTATTTTTTACCATACAACAAGAGTTCTGAAAGAAACATTCAAAAAAAGGAAACTTCACTTCAAAGAACTCAGACATAACAGCCCAACCAATCCCTCACTCATTACGCTCAATAACGTGCAACCAGTTCAGAAAGCTTCAACTTTATATTCATTTTAGTTCTATTCCCGTGGCCAAGGATTGGCAGGTAAATTCACTCCAGACTGTCAGCAGGGCTGTTTAGTGGTAATGTGACGACTGTCTGAAGCACTGGAGTGTTCCAATCCTGTCATCTGCGAGCTGATGAATGTTTAGTGAATGTTTGCAGCATTTGGATCATTATGTCGCCAATCTCCTCACACATCCATGGAGTCTATCTCAGCAACAAGAGCAGACAATACCATCCATCTCCACTAAACATGATCGCATTACATTATGATTATAGGATTTGAGCTCTTCCATGCCTGTCTGCTTCTTTTCTCTTAGAGCATAATGACCAAGTGGAAGTGTCCTCAGGCAAAGGAAGCCACAATAGTGAAAACTGGAACTACAGCCACTCATAGCAAGACTCAACTATCAGTCTAGTGGCAAAAAAAAAAAGCACTTTTCTGTCACTATAAAATTGGAGGTGAACAATTTTAATGGTCTATAGTGACCCAAGTCTTAAATCACTGTGTGGTGCTGGAAATGGCCATGACTAGACGTCTACTATGCTGCAAGCTGCTGAAGTATGGGTTTTACCCAGAGACATGATGGAGGAAGGAAAGTATGCACTGGTGGTCACTAACCCTCCCCAATGAGCAAACTGGAACCCTGATCTAATCATCTTATGACTGTCCTGACTGGCTCAAGGTCATGGCCTGGTTTCTAAAAGAATATGGCTGGTAAAGCAGTGGAGCAAGAGCGCTAATGTAGAGTGTAGAAACACTCAGTTGCTAAGAATCTGCAAAACCATCCAAACAACAAACCTTTATCCATATTCAAATAATAAAATGGGGTCCCATCTATGAGAGAGAGAAAGAGAGAGAGAGAGAGAGAGCTGCATGAGCCCTTAGAGGTCTTTAATGCAAGTATTTTACTTAAGGCCTTGCTTTGAGGAAATGAGCAAACAGGCACTCAATTCAGTGAGAAAACAGAATATTTGAAATCCAATTTCAGAGAGATGTATGAGCCCACATGAAGCAGGGAATACTTTAAGTCCTCATTTGAATTTCTCATTTAAGCTTCACTACCTTTGGCTAATAGCTTCCATGTGGATGTGAAAGACATGTTGGGAGTAACTGGTAGAAAAGGAAACAAACTGAGATAAGATAAAAGAGTCAGAGCCAGAAAGAAATAAAGCACTTACTTGTGAAAGTATAGGCTGAGTTGTCCGGTGGAACAAAAACAAGATGGGAAACATGACGAGAAGTGCAAAAAACAGAAAGAGAGAACACATGAGAACAGAAATAGACAAGATGGCAGAAAAAAAAAGAAGAAAAGTCCAACTGGCCATTTTAGGGCGAATTCAGCACAATAGTTTTTTTTTTTTTTTTTTTTTTTTTTTTTTTTATCAGAACTACTCAAAGTCCTCAAGGAACCCAAAATGGCACAGAGGAACAACCTGATTAATCGGAGTGAAAAATGAGAGCAGGAGAATGGGAGTGAATGGAGGTTTCTACAGAAGCAAAGGGTGGCCAAACACAGATGGAAGCGTGATTACCAAACAGATTGGAATTACTTATCATCCTTCTTATGACTAATGGCCGGGTGATCCATAACAACAAGCTACCGCTCTACAGTTATCATTCATTTACATGTCTACTAAATAAAAAAGACAGACCATCCCTTTTCCTTCCCTGTAGTTTTCGAAAAAGTTTCAGAAGCAAATCAGCCAACAAATATGAACGTTTTTCTTTAGTGATTTCATTACACAACACTTCAGTGATGAATCAACTGAATTGTATCAGTGGAGAAATTCTTTGAGTAAAATACTGCAGAAAGAGCTGTAATTATGTGCATTTTTATAAAGTCACTTAATCCCTACTAGTTTGGAAGGAAACCAAATTATCAAAGAGTCGTTGCGTCGCGTTCGTCCCCCCCCCCGCTCGCTTATTTTTCTAATCTGCTTCCAAGCAGGCAATGCAAAATGACGCCTGTTATTACGTTCCGTAATTATCCAGTGGGTATAAAAAAAAAAAAAAAGAAAAAAAAAAAAAAGAAAAAACTTGAAAAGATTAAAACATTTTATAATGCATGGAAAGTGGTACTTGAAAATACAGGCTAGAAAATCCATATTTACTTTCCAGGTCTAATTCAACGTCTGTTCTCTAAGTACAAGCCCACCAAATTCGGCTGAAAACTGCTGTAGAATCAATGTACAAAATGAATGCAGTTACTTTACCAGTGCATAAATAAACCAAAAATTACAAAAAATATTTAACCATTCAAAAAACATTTAACCTTATTTAAATCTATTATCTTCATTAATTATTGTACTGTGTGTATTTAGTACTTTTTCCCCAGACTTATTTTTATTTAAACACGTGCAAACAGAAACAAAGCTATTTGTACCCTGGGTGAACAGCCAATGTGGTGATTTACTCCCAAGGCCTATAAAGCATCACTCACAAAAACAAGCACACATGTCCCAGCCATGTTACTTTCACACAAACCAAACCCTTAATCCGAAGCAGTCGGAAATACCCAAATAGCTAATAAACAGCCAAATAGCTGCCATATGAGTATTTTTACCTGAATACAAATAGACACTCATGTTAATTATGTATGCACATACAGCTGGATGTCAAATTACACGGAAAACTTATAATGTGTATTATAAAAGCATTGCAGTAGACAGTTATTGTAGTTATGAAAACATTGTGGTGATATTTCCCTCTACATTAGAATTCCTCAGAACTCCTTTCTTTAAAAATATATAATCAATAATATTTATGTTTTTAGCAAAAATGGTCCAATTTGCTAATGTTAGATAGAGTTTATGGCAGAATTAATACGCATGCATTCCATTCATATGCTTAAAGTTCAGAGAATTTTGCTCCCTCTGCTTTTAAAACATGCTGAGGAAAAGCCATTCCATTCAACTACGGATTTTACGTGCTATTTGAGTTCAGCAGTTCTATCCCCAACAGCTCTTACACGGGTAAAACTCCAACTCACTACATAAGAAAAACTGCATGATCGGTATATTATCAAATAAAGGATGTGAGATGTTCGTGTGTGTGTGTGTGTGTGTGTGTGTGTGTGTGTGTGTGTGTGTGTCTCTGTGTGTGGGGGGGTTCTTATATATAACATAAATACGAGTCAAAGTGTATTTTTTTTTGGTCACATAAACACAGGCGATGTTTAACATCTGAGGTGTGATCAAGTGGTGAATATCTAATATAGATTGAATCTAATCTAACTTAAAATATAATATAAAACTATACATGTATAACTTGAATAAATAATAAATAAAGCAATATGAAAGGGGCTGTGTCATTGATTCAAGAAAACAGCCTGAATAACATTAATAATGTTATCAAACAAAACATAGCAATTTAATCAAGTGTAGCTTTGGTTTATGAAGGCTAACAAAAATGAAATTGGTTCATACAACCAATATCCTTGAAGTAGCAATCCATTCCCATCCTCTCCACGTTAAATTCGCCACTATTCACTCATCACCGAAGCCACATAATCTTATTAAAGTCGCAGGGAGGCTGGAACCTATCTCAGTCGACACGGGACAAAGTCAGAGTACACCCTGAACAGCTCACCAGAACAAACGCAGCCGTTCACATTCCCATACACACCTAGGGGAAATTTGGAATACCAAATTAGCTTAATGCGCTTGTCTTTAGATTGTGGGAGGAGAACAGAAAACACGGACAAATCTCATACAAGCACGGGAAGGACTCTCCACATATAACACCTGAACCTAGAACTTGAACGATGTACCTTCTTGCTGTGAGGAAAACATGTTAACCACTATGCCACTGTCCTGCTTCTGCATTA
>CM045735.1:14969748-15192248 GCA_024760905.1 Plotosus lineatus | reverse complement strand
GGCTTACTGTGTCAGAGGTTCAAGCCCCACTGTCACCAAGCTGTCACTGCTGATCCCCAGTGCAGTTAAATGGGTTATCAAAGGCCATCCATGTGAGAGGTGGTGTTTTGAGAGGCATGTAAAAGAACCATTGCCGTCGTTTGTTAAAGAGTAGAATATTGAGTTGCTGTCAGAGTCTTTCTGCAATGTGATGGCCTGGCAAACAGTCCAGCCGTTGTCGGCTGAGATGGGCAAAGCCTCCATACAACCCGAATTAGGATTAAGCGAATAAGAATATATATGACTGCATGAGTGTATGCTAATCACTACGCCACCATGCTGTTATATATACATACATACATATACACACACGCACACACACACACACACACACACACACACACACACACACGTGTGTATGTGTGTGCGCGCGCACGTGTGTATGTCTGTTTGTATGTATGTATGTATGTACACTATATTGCCAAAATTATTTTGCTGATCTGCCTTCCCATGCATATGAACTTAAGTGACATACCATTCTTGATCCACAGGGTTTAATATGATATCGGCCCATCATTTGGAGCTATAACAGCTTCAACTCTTCTGCACCGCATTTGTGAGGTCAGACACTGATGTTGGGCAAGAAGACCTGGCTTGCTATCTCCGCTCTATTTCATAATAAAGGGTGTTCTATCGGGTAGAGGTCAGAACTCTGTGCAAGCCAGTCAAGTTCTTCCACACAAAACTAGCTCATCTGGGTCTTTGTTGACTCTGCTTTGTGCACTGGTGCGCAGTCATGGTGGAACAGGAAGGGGCCATTGCCAAAATGTTCCCATAAAGTTTGTAGCATTAAACCATTTAAATCTCTAGGTATGATAAAGCATTTACAGTTACTTTCACTGGAACCAAGGGGCGAAGCCAAGATCATAAAAAAACACCCCACACCATGATCCCCCTCCACCAAACTTTATACTTTGCACAATGCAGTCATACAAGTATTGTTCTCCTGGCAACCACCACACACACAGACTCATTACTCAGATTGCCAGATAGCGGAGCGTGATTTGTCACGTCAAAGAACGCGTCTCAACTGCTCTAGAGGCCAGTGGCGGTGTGCTTTACACCACTGCATCAAACCCTTTGCATTTATGGCCTTGGTGATTTATAGCTTGGCTGCTCGGCCATAGAAACCCATTCCATGAAGCTCTCTACACACTGTTGTTGAGCTAATCTAAAGGCTACATGAAGTTTGGAGTCAGTTTCAATTGACTCTGCTGAAAGCTGATGATCTCTGTGCACTGTGTCTCATCATCCACTGACCCTGCTGTCTCATTTTAAGTGGCCTACCACTTCATTGACTGTGGAATACATAGTAACGAGAACATTTCAAGACAACTTGTTGCACAGGTAGCATTCTATCACAGTATGATCTATCTATCTATCTATCTATCTATCTATCTATCTATCTATCTATCTATCTATCTATCTATCTATGATGCTGGAATTCGGTGAGCTCCTGAGAGCCACCGGTTATTTTACAAATGTTTGTAGAGGCAGTTTCCATGCCAAGGAGTTTACATTTATACACATATGGCCATAGCTTTGATTGGAACACCTACATTCAATTGTTTGAAAGGGTGAATGAATACTTTTGGCAATATAGTGTATGTATACATGGTGGGTGTGTTCTGTGTGTGAGTGTGGGTGAGTGAGATTGTGTGTGTGTGTGTGTGTGTGTGTATGTGTGTGTGTGTGTGTGTGTGTGTGTGTGTGTGTGTGTGTATGCAAGGCACCTAACACCCAACTGCTCTCTGGGTACTCCATTGTGTGGCAGCCAACTGCTCCAAGTGTGCGTGTGTATATGTATATACTGTATATAGAGTAAAGGGTTTAGGTATACAGTATAGAGTTTAGGGGTAGTAGTGGGGGCCTTGGAACGAATCAGGCCTTTGACATGTAAAATGCTACTCAACTTACGAAAAAATCAGGGTACGAAACCACTTTTGGAACAAATTAATTTCGTAAGGTGAGGTACCACTGTTTAAAAAAAAAAGAAAAAACGATGCACTGAAGCCGCATGAATTGAAGTGTGAGGGATCCCTGGATATATATATATATATATATATATATATATATATATATATATATATATATATATATATATATACACATACATACATATATATACACATACATACACATACATATATACATACATACATATATATATATATATATATATATATATATATATATATATATATATATATATATATATATATATATATATATATATACATACACATATATACACACACACACACACACACACACACACACACAGGGAATTGTTATGGTTAGCACATCTGCCTCGCAGCATAAAGGTCCTGGGTTCGAGTCAAAAGGACGTTTCTTTGTGGCATTATCATGTTTTTCCAGTGCCTGGATCGGTTTTCCCTTGGTACTCCCATTTCCTTCCAGAGTGCCAAGGCATGCACATTAGCCTAAATGGCTGGTGTCAAATTGCCCCAAGTTAGGAATACCTCGAGTGGTTATGCGTGCATTAACCTTGCAATAAACTATTGAGCTGCCCTCATCCAGAACTGGAAACTCCGGTAGGATTAAGTATACGTGAGTGTGTGTGTGTGTGTGTGTGTGTGTGTGTGTGTGTGTGTTTGTTTTGAAAAAATATGAATAGTACATTATTACATTTTAATATAGATTAAAAACAATTAAGAAGAAACAACAAAGAAAAATCACCAAGCTTGTGTTTCTAATGTGTTTCTTTTAAGATCTGTATTACTGAGCTATTTCTCATCAGAAAAAAAAGTACCTTCTAATTTGTATGAAGCGTAGAATAAAGATAAGAAACTAATTTGCTGCTGATATTCCAAGCGCTACGTTGCAGAAAAAGCACATCTTTGCCAATTAAAAGTCACTTGAATATATAATAAATTAACTCTCATTTTCCATTTTAAGATTACATTTTCGCATATAAGATTATTTTTGGTTTACTGTAATTTTGTAATAAAAATTAGAAAAGGCACTTACTAGAGTCAGGATATTTTCACTCCATAAAATGTAATTTTTTTATTTTTTTTTTTTGTAGTGCAAGGTACGGTGTCTGTGAACAGCATTTCACATGCCATCTAAATCCTCAGGGACTGAGTGCCAGAAGTAAAAACATATGGTGGAGGTGCCAGGAATATTGTGCAGTGAGTATTTTTGAGGTAAGGGGAAAAAAGTTAATGCTTAGACCCTGTTTACGTAAACAGCAAGAGAGTAAAGATGCACTCGAGAAATGATTTGATTCAATTCAGGATACGGATTTCATGATTTGATTCAATTCTCTGAATATTTTAAACAATATTCAAATGAAGACGCAATCTGACTAAAATACTTCATATTGGAATTACGTATAAATTATGCAAAGCAGTGTGCACTTTTGTTTGCATAAATAAATATGGTGCAGTGGCACTGTCGCATCACAGTGAGGAGATTACGGGTTTGAACCTTGTGGCCAACCAGGAGCTTTCTGTGTGGGAGTTTGCAGGTCCTCCCTATGCATATGCTGGTTTCCTGGGGGTCATCTGGTTTCTTTCTTCCGTTCAATGACAAACATTTGGTGAACTTGCTATTCTAAATTGCCCATAAATGCAAATATAAAAGGTTTATTTGTCTTTTTGTACCCTGCTTTCACCCAAAGTCAGCAAGGACTGGCTCTAGCTTTCCCCGTGAGCCTGACAAATAAGTGGTACAGATAAGGGATAGATGGATGATGAAGGAATCCCACTAGATTTTCACACTGTGCTATTGGCTTTAATGATCCGGAAAAAAAAATACAGATAAAATCACTATTATTTTCATTTAAATATCTGTGTAATGACAATTTTTCCGTCTGCCAGGAAATCATGTTTTCACCTGTGTTTGTTTGTTTTGTCTTTTTGTTTGTTTGTTTGTGTGCAATTGGATTTCATTCATACATGCTATCATGTTGGAAATTAAAAAAAAAACAAAACAGTTTATATAATTAAGGTCAATAAGTGCAAATAATGTGTGAATAAATGTTCATCAGGCAATCACGGATGGGAGACATTTCATTGGAAGTATCTAATTGTAGTTAAAAAAATGCTGGATCCCAGTAAGGCAAACTGGGTTGTCAGAGGCCGACCATGTCTCTCAGTCTGTGGTAAGAGGCATGTAAAACATCCATTGCTGTCTTTCAGCAAGACTAGGCTGCATTGCTATTAGCTTATTTTTTCTCTGCAATGGCCTGCTGAGCTGTCCAAGGTAAGAAAATGACTGATTGAACAATATATATTTTATGCTAAGTGCTCAATTTTTGAAAAAAAAAAAAAAAAAAAAAAATCTCTGAGTGCTTTAGTATTGTCTTATGTTTTCAAAATTTGATATTTTGGCAGTAAGTTTGTTGTAAACCTGCAATCTTAGCCAGTAAGTTCAGCTCCAGCTGTCTTGATTCAACTGAATTCTTTTGGGGGAAAACTTCAAAGGATTCGTATTTTTTAATTACAATAATATGTTGTAGCAGCTTGATATTTTAAATCATAATTCTGGATCAGACTTTCCCTGTGTATGGAACAGAAGGTGCATGGCATCCTGTCTTTTTATTGTTTGACACATTTGACTAATTACAAGTTGTTACTCCCAGTCCTGCTTTGAGTGGCTAGTTGTGATGGGGGTGTGTGTGTGTGTGTGTGTGTGTCTTGTGTGTGTGTGTGTGTGTGTGTGTGTGTGTGTGTGTGTGTGTGTGGGGGGGGTGTTATTATCTAAGTGCAGTATATTATGGTATTTCCAAAGGAAGTAAGATACACTCTCTTTTTTGAGATTTCTTGAGGAGAGGAGAGACCTGGGAAGACATTGTGGAGATATATATATATATATATATATATATATATATATATATATATATATATATATATATATATATATATATATATATATATATATATACTCCAGAGGTAGCTGTATTATCCTTATCCTCAAGAGTAGACATTTTCTGTACACAAACAAACATGCTTGCATGCATGTCTGAGGCTTCTTCTTATGAATGTCCCACAGAGCACTGGCTCACTGAGTGGGCTGCAAGAAAAGAGTGAAATGACACATTCCCCTTTGAGACAGATACTGAATAACTTCAAACAAACAGTCCACATTTCGGTATCTGACAAGAGCGTGCTTGCTTAGTATTCAGCCAAACCCTTTGCTGTGCCCACTATTGTGACTCTATTTTTGGGGGATTTCATATTACACTTCCTGCCTGCCACAAACTGTGGAACATCAGCTGCCAGTGCAAAGAAGGGGTTCGGTTTGCACAATTCTTATGGCCAAAGATTGTGGGAATCGGAGTGTATTGTTCGTGGGAGTTCACGGCGACACTGAGTCATTAGGAGGGTCATTTTTCACTTTCTTCCACTAGAGGTCATTTGGTGGTTTTCACAAGTGTTTAGGTTAACCCTGTCAGACCAGCACTGTGTTTCGAGCACCACGACTTCTTAATGGAAAAGAAGTGCAGTTTGTTCCCTGCAAATCAAGACAATATGCTGAACCTCGTTGTGACAGCGTGGGTCTTTTGCTTCTGTCATTTAACAGTTGCAAAAATGTTTACACCACACTGCTGCTGAATTCTCAACTAGTCAAAAGTTCTTGACAGAAGTTCTAGTCACAGAATAAACTGCAGGCTTATAATAATACACTCATTCTAAAGCATTGTCCTTTCTTTTCTCTTCCTCTTCTTATTTTTAAATTTTGGAAATTCATCTTCTCAATCTAGTCACCTGTCAATTGCTAGCCAACTCTCTTCTATCATACGGCAGCATGAATACAGGTGAAGCCAGCCAAACGCATCATGTCACGAAGACTTGCATTGTAGGAAATAGCTGTCTGCACTTTTCTTGCATACATGAGCTCACAGACATCCTTGATTGGCTAGTATTGCTTTGACTGACAGTGGAGAGGCAGTGTGCCCTCTCCCCACCCAAAAAGTGTGACCATTCATTCTTTCATTTTCTGAACTGATTAATCCTGATTAGGGTCGCGGGGAGGCTGGTGCCCATCACAGCCAACTCTCGCTGAGGGCCAAGTACACCCTGGACAGCTCGCCAGGCCATAGCAGAGCAGAAACACGCTGACAGCTATGCAGCCCACTCATGACGAAAGTCACCAATGGTTCTTTTACATGTCTCTCACCATAGAGACATGGCTGGCCTTTGATAAGCCAGTTAGCTGCACTGGGAGAAAGCATGACAATTTTTTTTTTTTTTTTTACAGTCAGTCAAGGAGATTGTGCTGACAGTGTTGATGTCTGTCTATCTGACTGCTTGTTATTTTTAGCAATTTTACAGAAATAAAGTCCCAGTGGTAGAGTACGGCCCAAGTACACTTCATCAGATTTTTAAGATGATCCGGATCAAATTCCTGATTTGGTTTTTTAAAGGATTCTTTAACATTATGATATCATATGATGGTGGTATTACAGTAAGCACAGTGGTGGGGGAGGGGGGTTACTGTGTACTTCATCATCATATTCTTCTGCTTAATCTGGGGTTGGGTCTTGAGGCAGTAGCCTAAGCATTGAGGTCCAGATGTCCCTCTCCCCAGCTACTTTCTCTAACTTTACTAGGACACACACTGAAGTGTTCCCTGACAAGCCGAGAGACCTAATAACTCAAGTGGGTTCTAGGTTGACCCCGGGGTTTCTTCCCGGTTGGACATGCCCAAAACACCACACTAGGGTGTTTCTAAGCAGATGCCCGAGCCACCTCAACTGGCTTCTCTCAATGCAGAGGAGCAGCAGTTCTACTTGAAGTTCTCCGGATGGCTGAGCTTCTCACTCGATCTCTAAGGGAGAGTTCTGCCACCCGGTGAAGGAAGCTCATTTCAGGCAGTTGTATCCATGATCTTGTTCTTTTGGTCCATACCCAAAGCTCTTGACCATAGATGAGGGTAGGAACGTAGATCGACTGGCAAATTGAGAGCTTTGCCTTGCGACTCAGCTCCCTCTTCACCATGACGAACCGGTACAGGCTCCACTTCACAGCAGTACTGTGTACTTTGGGTTTTCATTTTTGGCTTGGCAAAGGTTTGTACTCTCAGAGTACCCTTAAAGCTTGTCTTCCGAGTCTCAGCAGAGACAGGAAATAAATTATTAGTAAATAAACAAATTAATAACTTATAATAAATATTTTCAATTATTAAAAATGAAGGTGGCACTGTTGCATAATGGTTAGCACGTCCGCCTCACAGAAAGGAGGTCCTGAGTTTGATTCCCGGCTTGGGTGTTTCTGTGTGGAGTTTGTATGCTCTCCCTGTGCTTGCGTGGGTTTCCTCTGGGTACTCCGGTTTCCACTCACAGTCCAAAAACATGCACAGTAGGTTAATTGGCTGTTCCAAGTCACCTCTAGGTGTGAATGTGAATATGAATGTTTATGTGAGTGTCAGCTTTGCAATGGCCTGATGAGGTGTCCAGGGTGTATCCTGTCCTCGCCCAGAGTAGACTGAGATGGGTGCCAACCTCCTTGCGACCCTAATTAGGTTTAAGCGGCTCAGAAAATGACTAAAGAAATAATAAAAATGAATAACTTTTTGACAAGTATACAAAGAATAAATCATTTTGTGGAACAACACATTAAAGATCAAAAACAATATCTCGATTTCCTCAGGAGTAACTGAAGGGAAAATGTTCTTCATCACCATAGTGTGAAGTTTTTACTTGTTTCTATGAGTATGGAAAATTACAGGCTTACATACTTTCGTAACATTCAGATGTGCGATTTCTACTGTGAATGTTTCTCCTGTATTCTAGGAGGCCATTGTCTTGTCTAACCTTGCTCTATGAAACTTGTATCTCCTATTTTGATATAGTCCATCTGCTCCTAGATACTGTAGACTTGTGTTTCTTGTGGAAAAGTACTGATGACCACCACCAGCCCCCTAGACAAACCAGCTTCAACCGGTTCCTCACCTAGGGCGGGGAACCAACTTAGAGCTGTATACAGGGATCCCTCGCGACTTCGCGCTTCAATTAATGCGGCTGCAGTTCATCGCAGTTTTTTTAAATAAATAAATAAATAAATATTCATCGAATTAAAAAAAAAAAAATAAGGAAATTAAGGAATAATAGGGTGAATAGTTATGGAAAATGTTACAAAAACAAGGCCAATTATGTAAAAAACAAAAAAACAAAAAAAATACCCTAAACAAACACAAAACAAAAAACAACCCATAATCTTACATCAAAACTGAATACATTTTTGCATCTGTGTGTGCATGCGCATCTGCGTGCATGTATGTATGTATGTACGTATATCGTCTTCTTCATACCATCTGTATGTGTGTGTGTCCAGACGCTCCGCAGCTTACTAAGGAGTGAGGTTCAGGATTGCCGATCTTAGATGAATTAGTTTGTAAGTCGTTACAGGGAATTCTTTAGAGGGGAACGCATGTTTAAACCTTGTACAGTCGGCCCTCTACTTACGAAAACTTCTGAATACGAAAAAGGTTATGTAAAACATTTTCCTAAATTTTCGTCCTCTGTATACGAAACAAGTTCTTCTTACGAAAAGCGCCAAATGCGCCATTCAAACATTAAAACGCGTCATCCAAACATTCAAACAATGCGCAAGTTGTTCTCTCATTGGCTGTCTCCCAATATCCCGCCCCACCGGCCTCCCATTGGCCAGGAGGGAGCTGAACTGTACCCATTACTGTACCCATACTGTTTGTCACACGCGTGAAGGAGAGTTGAACAGGACTGAATCCATCATGGGCCCCAAGAAAGTGATTCCTGGTGACACCGAAAAGAAGAAGCGGGCTCCTTTATCAATTGAAGTGAGGCAGATAAGAAAAAAATACAAAAGTGGGATGCGGTTGAGCGAAATCGCAAAGAAGTACGGCCAAAACCCCTCTACAATCGGGACGATATTGAAGCAGAAGGAGGCATTACAAGCGGAGATACGGTGACGGAGGCGATTATTTCGGAAAAAGCAACCGCCATATTTAAGGACCTTGTGAAGGAGGGAGGGGGTGAGGATTCTTCAGATCAGCAACCCCCGGACTTTAAAGCGTCACATGAGTGGTTCGAGAGATTTAAAAAAAGATAAATAATTTTCTTTTACTTTTAACACATATTTCATATAAAATTCGTATACTTTTATAATTTTTAAAGGGTTTATGGGGTAGTATTGGGAGCCTTGGAACGAATCACTTGTTCACTTTACATGTAAAATGCGCCTCTACTTACGAAAACTCCAGGTTACGAAAAAGGCACTGGAACGGATTAATTTCGTAAGTAGAGGGCCGACTGCATAAGTAATCTATACGAGTTTGTACTGAATAAGATCTCTCTCTCTTTCTCTCACTCTCCCCATAATCATCTGTACATTATGTCCCGTGCTTAAACTCCTGCTTCCTCTCAAGCACAGCACAGAGGATCTGATCAGATTTAGAGAGAGTTTCACTCTTATCCAGTTCATTTTAATACTGGAGTCAATTTGTTTCTTCTTTGAAAGTTTTGGCAGGAGTTCAGAAAAGTATTGTTCTGCTTCTCTTCCCGGATGGGTGTTAAGCACGTATCAGCCACACACCCCTCTGCTGGAGCCTAGTATTAAGTGCACCTCAGGATAATGTTATCTTTCTGTAGATTTTATTCCATTTCTATTACTACTTGTTCTTCAATTTCATTAGACTTTCACTTTTGACCTCGGATAGACCTGTTCGTACCTCCGGATGTTTGCAAAACGAATGTTGGTAAGTTGTGGAGCATCTGTATTTATATTTTATTTACATCTTATGTTATTTTTTAATGTTTAATTATTATTATAAGCAGTTATAGTAATGAATATGTATTCATTGATATTATATACACACATACATGTATGTATATGTCAGACGGGCGGGGGTGTGGGGGTTGGGGCGAGGGTGTGGGGGTTGGGGCAGGTGGGGGGTTGTGGTGGTCCTACTTCGTGGATTTTGATGGTTGCGTGGGGATCTCGGTTCCAATTAACTGCAGAAAGTAAGGGATCCCTGTATATGTGTGCTTCATCATTGTGTGTTGGTGATTCGTGAATAAAGACTGTTGTTTTTTATGTGGACTGCTGTCATTTTTTACGACTCACTTCAGAATGGTTCTGGGTGACACAGACGAATCCATCCATGAGGAGTATCCGTGTGGGCCGATTCAGTATCCTAACAGTAACATCACATCGTCCTGTTCTATTTTATTCCTTGCGATGTCTGCGGTGCATCTTGGTGGATTAATTGGTTTGTAGCTTTTATCCACCCTTTTTGCTGTGCTGTGAGGTTTCTGTGATATAATTTATACATAATCTGTTTTTTTTTTTGTCTGTTTGCCAGGAGTACAGTCAATGCATTAATTATAAACTTTGTATAAACTCATATTTATTCTTTGTTGCACCCATTTAACGATCCGCAATTATCACAACATTGTAAACAAAAATAGAAATGTGATACAGTACACTTGTTTTCTGCTTGTCTCTCGAGAAGTTTACTGTTGATAATATGAATAGCTTTGAATTGCAAACAATTGTTCATAATATACTCCCCAGTGCAGCTAACTGAAGGGCAATGGTGGCCTGGATGTAAACGGTGCTGGATCACTGATCCTAAAGTTGGGGGTTCGAGTCCCACTCTCCATAAGGTTGTTAGTGCCCCCCCCCCCAGTGCAGCTAACTGGGTTATTAAAGGCCGGCCATGTCTCTCACTGTCTATGGTGAGAGGTTCATGTAAAAGAACCATTGCTGACTTTGGACAAGGGTAGCTGCATAGCCGTCAGCGTGTTTCTGCCCCTTGCTAAAGGGTTGTGTCAGGAAGGGCATCGGATGCAAAAACCTATGCCAAATCAAACATGCGAATCATATGATGAGCTGTGGCGACCCCTGAAAAAGGGGAAAAAGCTGAAAGGAAAAGAAGCTATATATATATATATATATATATATATATCCCAGTGCATCTAACTGGGTTATCAAAGGCTGGCCATGTTTCTCACTGTCTATGATGCGAGGAATGTAAAAGAACCATTGCTGACAAGCGTAGGTTACATAGTGTGATTCTGCCCTGCAACAGCCTGGTGAGCCATCCAGGGTGTACTTGGCCCTCGCCCAGAGTAGGCTAACATGGGCACCAGCCTCCCCGTGACCCTAATTAGGATTAAGCATTTCAGAAAATGAATGGATGAATAAATGTTCATAATATAAAGTCCCTAAATCATTTGTTTCCTTTGGTCACAGTGTTGTGTTTGTGTTTCTTCTATTTTTAAAATCACAATGGGTTCTATTACTTTTGTACATCTAAACACTTTCATAGTTTTAATGTAATTTGCTATTCTAGAAAATGTAATAATTTCTATTTTAAATCTTAGGTGGTCCTTTTAAACTCTTGACTTCTCAAAGCAAATTAAAAATGTTTTCCTTCCTTAAATAAGACTGAACAAAGTAAACATGTTTTGACTTAAAACAGTCTTTAGACATTAATGAGGCACAGTTGTATAAATTATCGAGAGTATGTCAACTGGAATACAAATGCTTTAAGCTTAATGAAACAATGACCTTTCACTCAGACACAGTCTCCATTTGGCTTCTGACATAAACATATGGTAATCATGCAAATATGCATATTTTCAAAAAAAGAATATTTCTTTAATAAACAACTGTGGTTCCTTAGGAAATAACATTTATTTGTTTTATGACTAGTCAAAATATGTCAAAATGTTTTATTCCTCTTACAATAGGGCCTGCTCTCTGACCTGGAGACTTTCCAGTGTCAGAAATCTTTGCTATAGATGGAATCTCCAATGTAAACAACACAGTGTCAATGATTACAATTTTTAAAGTTTGCTTTTGCAAAGCATCCCCCATACAAGCTTTTGTTACTAAGCCATAAGTGTGTGTGTGTGTGTGTGTGTGTGTGTGTGTGTGTGTGTGTGTGTGTGTGTGTGTGTGTGTATAACAGAATTTGGAAAACTCTTACCCTCTCCTACATTGTACACTCTTGTAACCCAGTCGTGACCCTCTGCCCGCCACTCAGCCTTGTACTTGAGAACAGGCACTCCTCCATCTGAATCAGGCTCGTCAAACTCTACCATGGCTGTGCTGGGGTATGGTTCAACACGCTCAATAACTGGAGCTGATGGTACTTCTGAATAACACACACACACGCACACACACACACACACACACACACACACACACACACACACACACACACACACACACACACACACACACACACACACAGGAATCAGCACACTCAATAGCTGAAAAGGTACTCTTACCTTTATTTTCCTTTTTTTGACACTACTTGGTGCTGTATATAAATAATAATAATTTTTAAGCCTGCAGGAATGTATTATCAAGGCTGCTACTAAGCACCAAGCACAAACATATAGGTCCATACATCCTGTTATTCAGGTACCCATATAACAGCTGGGTGGACCGAGTGCAATGTGGATTAAGTGCCTTGCCCAGGGACACAACACAGCTTCAGACCCAGGTAACAAATTATTTTTCGGTGTCTCCACCTGTATTCAAACCCAGGCCTTTGCGGTGAGAGGCCAGCAAGCTCACCATTACAACACCGTGCTCCAATATACACTACATTGAGATATGAAGTACAAATTAGAATTTTTGCATACGCATACTGCTACATTGCAAAGGTAAACTGCTTTAACTGTGTTAGTACTGAGGGACACAGACACACAGTACAGTCAAATGTGTGATTTTGAACCTTGTTGCTTTTTCAAAAAATTTATTTGCATTCAGCAGTGAATTTTAGAGGAGGGATGGTGAGTATATTGGTAGTGGGATGCTGAGGTTGGAACGACCAGGCAAAAGGCCCAGAGGAAGACCAAAGAGAAAGATTTATGGATGTGGTGAAGGCGGACATGAAGGTCGTTGGAGTAAGAGTAGAAGATGCAGAGGACAGGGTGAGATGGAGGCAGATCATTTGCTGTGGCGACCCCTGAAGGGAACAGCCGAAAGGAAAAGAAGAAGAAGAAGAGGCCTTGTTTTATGGCATTTTCCTTAACCTTTTCCCTATTTTTCCTTAATTTCCGATGAATATTTTTGAAAAACCCACGATGCACAGAAGCCTGCAGAAACTGAAGCGGCAAGGGATCACTGTACTGAGTTTATCATTTTAGAGCAAAACTACAGCATGCAATTTCTCAGCAGAGAGTTATTAGTTTGCTAACCTAGGAAATATATACACACATATCTTTGTGACATTCTTAGGGAGGCACAGTGACATAGTTGTGAGCATGTCGACCTCTCAGCAACAAGGTGTTGCATTCGGGTCCAGGGCTTAGGAAGAGTGGTTCTGTGTAGAGTTTTCATGTTCTCTTCATGTTCGCATTGGTTTTCTCTGGGTACTCTTCCCCCCACCCCCCATCCCACAGTTCAAAGACATGAACCTTAACCTAACTGGCTGTTCTAAATTCCCCCTAGGTGTGAATTTGGGAGTGTGTTGCCCTGCAATGCACTTTCGAATTACAGTGATACCTCTGCTCACGAACATAATTGGTTCCCAGAAAGTGTGTGTAAGGCGAAAAGTTCGTCTTCCGAACATTTATTTCCCATAAGAAACCATTAAAATGAGAATAATCCGTTCCCAGGTCCCCATAAAACATAATTTTCTACTAAATAAGCCTTAAAACTACACAAAAATATACCTTATTTTATGTATAATAAATGTGCTATTGTATTGTAATTAAAGAAATAAACTGTACTGTATAATAAAGTGGTTTTATTTACCTTTGTGATGGTAGTTGATGGCTTGATGGAATGGAGTGGGAGGAGGAGAGAGGGAGGGACTTACTGTTTGGAAGGAGAGTTTGGAAACGCCTACTGTTTGGAAACACCCTTCGCCACACACGCAACCTTAATAGCTTCCTTGTTCTTAAGGATGGGAGCAATGGTAGACTTAGCGTACTGGTACTGGGACGCTGAGTCACACAAACGCACACCTCGTTCGTGTTTTTCAATGATCTCCGCCTGTGGTGGGGTCTTTTTCGGTCCCATAATAGCAAAAGTACACTCAATATGGTCCAAAATGTCTATCAAACACAAACCACTTCCGCATTCAAAGAAAGGGGGTGACGAACTGTGACGCCGTGAGCGTGCGTCAGCTTCTCGTGGCCGCCACCGTGGCGCTGTTCGACCGCGTGGTTTGATTCGTCTGCCGAAAACTAGTTCGTCAGCAGAGACTATATGCTCGCAAATGTAATGTTCTTGAGGCGAAAAGTTCGTGAGCTTAAGCGTTCGTCAGCGGAGGTTTTACTGTATTCAGATGTACCCTGCTTCACCCAGAGTTGGTCGAGACAGACTTTAGTCTTGTTGCTTCCATAAAATTGAATTCATTTCAATTTAGTTTTATTTGTATTGTGCTTTTTATAATTGACATTGTCACAAAACAGCTTCACCCAGTAAATGTAGGCGTTTAAAAACTACAAGAGAGTTTAAAGGTTTTCTACAACCCCTACACATTTCTAATGAGCATCGCCCGTGGCGACGGTGGCAAGGAAAAACTCCCTCAGTTGCCACGAGGAAGAAACCAGGCCTAAAAGGGAACCCCACCCTCATTTGGGTGGAATCATAAAAATATCAAACGTACAAGAGAAACTTCATTACAGTCCAAAATAAAGTTCGGTGAGTTATAACACGGCGGCACGGTGGCGTAGTGGTTAGCACGTACGTCCGCCTCACAGCAAAAAGGCCTGGGTTCGCTTCCCGGCCTGGGCGTTTCTGTGTAGAGTTTGCATGTTCTCCCCGTGTTTGCGTGGGTTCCCTCCGGGTGCTGTGGTTTCCTCCCATGATCCAAAGACATGCACAGTAGGTTAATTGGCCGTTCTTAATTGCCCTGGCAATACAACCTGGAGAGGGATGGGTGCCACTAGGCCGAAGTCTCGCCATGAAGGCGCCCCAAAGACATCCCCAGATGTTCAGGGATAAGTGAAGAAGTTATAACACAACTGTAAGTCCTAAATCATTGTGGGAAAAGTCATTATATCGCCAGCAGTGAAAAGTCATCTTCACAGTCTGTGAGTACACATCTGGGTCCAGGGTCCATATAGATCTTTGTCATCAGGATTGAGAAGCTTCCAAAATAAATAATGAAGCATTTTAGCAAATAACTGAATAAACATTCTTTAAAGAAGGGGAAAACTACTTATAAAGTAAATTATAAGGGTCTAGTATTAATCACTATAATATAGTGACTTCACTATGATACTGCTTGGCCATTTTTTTTAGTACCTATTCTGAAATTGCAAGATGTTTATGGAAAGTTTCACTACTTTTAACTTGGTGTTAGAAAAAAAAAAAGAAAAAAAAGACTGCTGTTGGAAACTCGTATTATGTTTGTGGCAGGGAGTGGAAAAATAAACTGGCTTGTAATTGAATAATATGGTTTCAACATGACATTAAAAACATAATAAAAAGCTTTCTAAGTTCTTTTTCCTATTTGTTATTTATATATTTTAGATAAAGCCTTTGCTAGTGTCATAACAATCATCCATCTTTTATTTTCGCTTTAAAGCTCCTTTATGCTAGCACCAAGGTAATAGTGGCTTAAATTCCTCTAATCTTCTTTCTAGCACACAGCACTAACTAATAAGCAAATTATAATGCAGTGATAAATACCACAATCTTGTAATTCAGTACATGGGACAGGGGTGGTCTGATGGTAAAAGTGCTGGATCACTGATCCGAAGGTTGGGGGTTCAAGCCCCACTCTCAACAGCTTGTCACTGTCCCCCAAGTTCAGCTAACTGGGTTATCACAGGCCGGCCTTGTCTCCGACTGGCTGTGGTGTAGGGCTGTAAAAGAACCATTGCTGACTTTCGACAAGTGTAGCTGCATAGCCGTCAGCATGTTTTTGCCCTGCGACGGCCTGATGATGAGTCCAGGGTGTACTCAGCCCTCGCCCGGAGTCGGCTGAGATGAGTGCCAGCCTCCCCACAACCATAAATAGGATTAAGCAGTCCAGAAAATGAATGTAATTCAGCACTGTTAATTTGGTGCTAACTTAAAGAAGACATGTTGTTGGAAACTAGTATTACTGTGGTGTCAGTAAAAAGAACGACGCTTCAATGCAAAGTTTCGGACTTGAATATTGTGATGTAGTTTTGTATTTGTTTGCTTTTTTTGGCTGCGCTGGACAAAAATGTCGCTGAATATGAAGTTTCTCTATTACTAACTTGACGCTAGCACAACATTAAACAAAGCCAAAGAAGTGCTGGTGGCAATTCGTATAACTTGCGAGGATTTGGCAAAGAAAAAAATTAAATTAATTACAAATTTGCTTTCAAAATTGGCTCTCAAGCTGAATGACTGTAATGGCTTTCAAGCTGAAAACTATTTACATTCTTAAAGCGACAGTCTTAAATTATCTCGAATGATGATGTTGATGATTAGAGACGCTGGAATTCTTGCTACTCTATAGGAAAAAGATATGTACAGTAAAACCTCCGCTGACGAACGCTTAAGCTCACGAACTTTTCGCCTCAAGAACATTAAATTTGCGAGCATATAGTCTCTGCTGACGAACTAGTTTTCGGCGGACGAACCAAACCACGCGGTCGAACAGCGCCACGGTGGCGGCCACGAGAAGCTGACGCACGCTCACGGCGTCACAGTTCGTCACACTTCTTTCTTTGAGTGCGGATGTGGTTTGTGTTTGATAGACATTTTGGACCATATTGAGTGTACTTTTGCTTTTCTGGGACCGAAAAAGACCCACCACAGGCGGAGATCATTGAAAAACACGAACGAGGTGTGCGTTTGTGTGACTCAGCGTCCCAGTACCAGTACGCTAAGTCTACCATTGCTCCCATCCTTAAGAACAAGGAAGCTATTAAGGGTGCGTGTGTGGCTAAGGGTGTTTCCAAACAGTAGGCGTTTCCAAACACGCCTTCCAAACAGTAATCCCCTCCCTCCCTCCTCCTCCCACTCCATTCCATCAAGCCATCAACTACCATCACAAAGGTAAATAAAACGACTTTATTATACAGTACAGTTTATTTCTTTAATTACAATACAATAGCACATTTATTATACATAAAATAAGGTATATTTTTGTGTAGTTTTAAGGCTTATTTAGTAGAAAATTATGTTTTATGGGGACCTGGGAACGGATTATTCTCATTTTAATGGTTTCTTATGGGAAATAAATGTTCGGAAGACGAACTTTTCGCCTTACACACACTTTCTGGGAACCAATTATGTTCGTGAGCTGAGGTATCACTGTATATGGGTTAAAGTCAAGCTAATCAGATACTGTATATGGACATGTGTTTTCAGCATCTTCTCCAGTTTCCTCTCAAAGTCCAAAGACATGCATGCTGGGATACTTGGCTGTTTCAAATTGCCCCTGGTTGTGGATGTAAGTGTGAATGTCTGGGCGTATTGGCCCTGTGAGGGTGTAAAGAGCTGTTCATGGTGTACCCTGCCTTTGCGGCAGGAAACACCATGAATATGTGTCCGTCATTTCTGTGACAGACTGGCGTGTGTTGCAGAAATATCTAGAATAATCCAAGTCATACAGAGTCGGACCGCATAGCAATTTATTGGAACAGAGAAAGAATCGGTGGGAGTGGACAAAGGTCAGCAGTGGCACGGAGTGTGTGGCGTTTCAGTAATGTCTTCAGTTGTCCAGGGTTCGGTGTGGTCCATCGCATAAAGGTGTTTTCTATAAAGATCCTGCTTTTTATGTAAAGACCCTGCCTTTGCCCAGTGTTGGCTGAGATAGGCTCCAGCCTCCCTGTTATCCTGTTATGAAAACGGTTCAGAAACTGAGTTAGCGAGTGTGGAAATTGACTGACTCACTGGAGGGGATGTTTATCATGTTGAAGCAACCACTTCCTGCAGTGCTATTATTTCCTGAAATAAAAGCTTTCACAAAGGAACTATTTAGAGAAATAATAAAAGCCTGGCTCTTCTACTCTCGCTGCTGATTTGGGCAAATGGGGAATTAAGGTTGCATGGAGGAGGATGAAGAAGGGCGTCATGTCTGCACTGTCCATTGCGCAGAGTCTAAATAATCGTCTCAAAGCCACCCACACTAGTTCACGGCTGACCCACTTTACAGAGCGTCAAAAATATCTGAGCTGGCGGCATCTTTAACTGTCTACTGTTCAGCCTGGAAATTATGTCCCGCTGCGTTTATTACTCCAGAGCCTCAACCCAAAAAACTAAATGTACAACCTCTATTGCTGCAGCTAAACCATTTCTGTTCGAGGGTAAATTACCTTCTGATTGCTTGCAATTTGTGGAATTAGCAGGAAGGATTGAGGAAATGCGCTTATGACATTAAAAGACTGATCGTAAAAATAGACATGTAAAGAAATGTTTAGTCGCAGTTACATCATAACTGTTTTCCTACTTTGCGCAGCCTGAACATGTGCATCCCTGGGAGTACAGTGCATATCTCAATGATATTTTGATCTACAGACCTGCTGGGATTAACAAGAACTCCTTTGAGTCACTGCCGATTGTATTGGTGGCTGTGCAGTTGTAGCTTCCAAAGTCATTCTGGGATTCTGGAGTGACCTGAAAGCAAAACAAAACAAGAGAGAAAGAATACATCATGCTCCTGTGTGATCTCTGACCTAGCATGACACAAAAAAAAGTGTAGTTTTGTATCGATGGCTTCTGGTAACCTCAAAGCCAGGGCATTGCAGTGTCCTTTTATTTCTTGCTAGTGGCGGTCATCTTGTTCAACAATTATTAAAAGACTGAAAAAAGAGAAATTGGAAGAGAGAGAGAGAGAGGGGGGGTAGTGCTGGCACCATTAGCTCCAGCATTCTGGGAAAGTGTGCCACAAGTGCAGGGACTTTCTGTCACAGAGAACATTGTGAGCTCCATGAAATGGCCTGAAAACCTGATAACAGCGCACACACAATTTCTCTCTCTTCTTTTCCTTGCGGCATCACCACCATCAGTTTTTTCTCCCAAGAGGAACACAATGACTCCCATTTTTGAAACAAAATGAACTTAGTTTGTTTAATTAATTAATCCATTTATGTGTGATTTGTTTGTTTGGCTGTTCATTTATTCAATGAGTATTTCTGTTGCTTCCAAGTCAACTGATAATGCAGTTTATGCTGACATAATTGAAAAAAAAAAAAAACAGCTTAATTAGTATAATCAATGTAATAGGTCACCAATGAACAAAACAAAACAATGAGGACAAATCATGTTGTAAAACAAAATTCTATATTCCTCAGCAATGTGATTAAGTTGATTGAATTCCTTTCAGTACAGTAACAGGTCATTAAAGTTCAACCTCCAGAGGTCTTATTAGAATAATAAAGATTTTTGCAGATACAAATTCTGGTCCTATTTAATATGGAAATGGTCATTTTGGGGTTGTGTTATAGCACATTAATTCAGTACAAAGGTATTAAAGAACATAGTAAAAAAAACCCAAACAAACAAAAGACAAAACAAAACAAAAAAAAACAAGTGCAGTTCTTCAAATGACCACTGAGACAACAAACAAGGTAATACTGTACAGTGATACTTCAAGATACGAAAACCTCTGTATACGAAAAATTCAAGATACCAAATGGACCATGAAGATTTTTCCGCCCCATTTTACGAAAAAAAAAAAAATCAGGATATGAAAGCAAAAATAAGAATACAGTATCTAAAAAACATTAAAAATCGCACGGCCGACAGGAGGCATCACATGAACGCGTTTTTAACTCTACCGCCATACACCTTGTTCTCCCATTGATCATCTCCCAACCAGCTGATGCCACTAGAATCCCCATGATGCTTTGTCATGGCGTTGTGACGTGCAAAACAATGAAAGTGAAAGTGCAAAACAAAATGGGTAAAAAATATATGTATTAATAAAGAAAACACTGGAGGGCAGTGGTGGCCTAGTGGTATCGGGCGCTGGATAGATGATCCTAAGGTTCAGGGTTTGAGTCCTACTCTTCGCAAGGATGCCAACCCCCCCCCCCCCCCCCCCCAAGTGCAGCTAACTGGGTTATTAAATGCCGGCCACTGTCTATGGTGTGAGGTTCATGTAAAAGAACCATTGTTGACTTTCGACAAGAGTAGCTGCAAAGCCGTCAGTGTGTTTCCGCCCTGCAATGGAATGGCGAGTTGTCCAGGGTGTATTCTGCCCTCGCCCGCCTCCCCGCGACCCTAATTAGGATTAAGCAGTAACAGAAAAATTAACTGATGAACTAAATAAAACACAAAATGCACAAAAAAGAAATTTGAAATTAAAATTAATTTTAATTTTTTTTAATTTATTCAGTATTTAGTGTACAGTTGTAATTATAGTAGGTTAATTCATTTAAATTTAGGGGCAGTGGTGGTCTAGGGGGCAGTGGTGGTCTAGTGGTATAGGGCGCTGGATCGCTGATCCAAAGGTTGGGGGTTCGAGTCCCACTCTCCACAGGGTTGTCACTGTCCCCCCAGTGCAGCTAACTGGGTTATCAAAGGCGGGCCATGTCTGTCACTGTCTATGGTGAGAGGTTCATGTAAAAGAACCATTGCTGACTTTCGTAAAGAGTAGCTGCAAAGTCGTCAGTGTGTTTCTGTTCCTTGCTAAAAAGGGTTGTGACAGGAAGGGCATCCGACGTAAAAACCTCTGCCAAAGCAAACGTGCGAATCAAATGGTTCGCTGTGGCGACTCCCGAGTAAAAGGGAAAAAGCCGAAAGGAAGACAATTCATTTAAATTTAGTTTCATAAAGTTGCATGTGATTTCTGCCATTTGTGAAAACTCTGTTCGCTTCCTCTTCCTCCTCCTTCGCCACATTTGCTTGACTCGAAAGGTAAGGTTTCACAGATTCGTAACACCACTGTATTATTATTTTTCATTGATATTATTATTTTATTATCTTTTATTAACATTTATTTAAATTAATGTTGTATTTAATAATCATACTGTATTTCTTTCAGGTGTTTAAAATATTTAAAATTTATCGGGTTGTTTTCGAGGGCGGAACGAATTACGCTGTTGAACATGTAAAACATGTCCCATTATACGAAGAACTCAAGATACGAATTAATTTCGTATCTCGAGGTACTCTGGTTTTCTCTGGTTGTAAAATCACCACTGATCAGCCAATATATATAAAAATAAAGATTATGAACACTGACAGGTGAAGTGTATAACATTAATTATGGTGGTGTAGGAGGTACCATGTCCACTTTACAGCAAGAAGGAACTAGATTCAAGTCCTGGGCTTCAGCAAGCGAGTTTTTTCTGGAGTCTGCATGCTGTCCCTATGCTTGTGTGGGTTTCATCCCAGAATCCAAAGATATGCACATGACCCTAAGAGGCTGTTTAAAATTGCCCTTAGATGCAAATGTGAATATTTGTGTGTTGGCCCTGCAATGTACTGGCAAGCTGTTCAAGATGTACCCTACCTTTGCCCAGAGTTAGCTGAGAAGTTCGACTCTCCCCAAAACACTAATAGGATAAAGCAAAAATAAATAAATAAATAAATGAATGACTGAATGGGAACATCAGAATTTGATTGGTCTGCTATCTAGGGATTAATCTTAGGGACTACACATACACCTTGCCTTCAGTGGATAACTGTTATCTCATTTTAGTAGTACCTCCCAAGGAGTTGGATGTATTTGGCAGAATGATAACAGCCAGTTCTCAAAGATTATGTGTTGGAAGCAGGAAAAATTTGCAAGCGTAAGGATTTAAGTGACCGACAAAGGCCACATGATGATAGCTAAATTACAGGGTCTATTCATCTCTAGAACGACAGGCATCGCGGAGTGTTAATTGTATTCAGTGGTAAGTAGCTTTCAAAGATGGTCCTAGGTCAACCAGTGAACTGATAAGACTGGCATGGGTGCCCAATACTCCATCTCATATGGTCTGATTCACCAAAACAGCTACTGCAGCACAAACTGCTTAAAAGGTTGGCTATGATAGAAACATTTCAGAGCAACTTGCTGCACAGAGCATTCAGTTTCTTATTGCTGATCATTATCTCTCTCTCTCTCTCTCTCTCTCTCTCTCTCTCTCTCTCTCACTATATATATATATATATATATATATATATATATATATATATATATATATATATATATATATATATATATATATATATATATATGTGTGTGTGTGTGTGTGTGTGTGTGTGTGTGTGTGTGTGTATGTATGTACATATATGTATACACACAATGTCGTGCATAATTATTGGCATCCCTTGGTTAAGATGTGTTCTTTAGCTTCTATTAAATCCGTTTTTTTTTTTCTCTCTAAATAACAGACCAAGAGGGAAAAAAAAAGAACATCCAACCTTTAATTCAAGTGCATTCATGGGATATATATACGTGATATAGTGGGCGAAAAAAAAATCCCACATGAAAAAAAAATATTTTACACCAAATCATGTGTGCCACAATTATTAGCCCCCTAATGTTAATACTCTGTACAACCCCCTTTTACCAACACAACAGCATCTAATCTTCTCCTATAATATCCCACGAGACGGAGAATACAGAAAGAGTGATCTTCAATCATTCATTTTTGCACAATCTCTCTAAATCATCCAGGGACCTGGTCCTCTCCTCTGCACTCTCCTCTTCAGCTCATGCCACAGATTTTCAATGGGGTTGAGGTGTGGGGACTCTGAGATGGCCATGGGAGAAGCTTGATTCTGTGTCTGGTGACCTTTTACGTTTAGCCACATGTTTAGGGTCATTTTCTTGCTCAAAGATCCAGTGACGACCCATATTCAGGATTCAGGCAGAGGCCACCAGATTTTGATTTAAAATGTCCTGGTATTTCAAAGCGTTCATGATGCCATGCACCCCAAGAAGGTTCCCACAGAAACAGGCCAATAGGATCGATGATCCTCCCCCATATTTTACAGTGGGCATGAGGTGCTTTTCTGCATATTCATCTTTAGTGTTCTGTCAGACCCACTTAGAGTGTTTGTTGCCAAAAAGCTCTATCTTGGTCTCATCTGACCAAAGCACATGGTCCCAGTTGAAGTGCTAGTCCCGCTTAATTTATGATTGAGAAAATGTTTTTCCGTGCATGCCTCCCAAACAGTTTGTTGGTTATAGCTAGTGCCTGATGGCTGTTTTAGGGACTCTGTGACCCCAAGATGCTACCATTTGTTGCAATTCTTTAACAGTGAGCTTTTTATTTCTCTTACCATCCTCCTCACTGTGAGTGGTGGCAACATGACCTTGCCTCCTTGTCCAGGCTTGTTTACCACTCTTCCAGTTGTTTAAAACTTCGTAATGAGTCCTCTGACAGTAGATATGTGCAGGTCCTGGCGAAGGGCTATTTTCTTGTAGCCATTGCCTGACTTGTGAAGGTCGACATACATATGCCCTGAATGGTGTAGTCTTTTGTCTTTCCCATGTTTAAGAGTGGATAAGAGAAATGGCCTCTGTGTTACATCATATTTATGCCCCAGGGAAACAGGAAGTGATGAATCACTATTTAAATGTTCCTAGATATTCTGATCATATTTGTAAAATACTGTACTGAAAGAAATGCGTCCAATCACATTTATTTCCTAGGAATTGTTAGGGGTGACAATAATTGTCGAACAGGTGATTTTATGAAAAAATACGTATTTCTTAGTCAGGGATTTCTCCCGCTTGAAATTTACTTGAGTTGAAGGTTACATTTTTCTACAATTTTCAGTGTAAGAGTAGGTCCTGCAATAAAAATGCAATTTATTTTAAGGCTTTTAACACAGCTTAACCAGGGCTGCCAATAAATATGGAGGTCAGTGAATATATTTATATACATACATGCATCAAATGTACTGTATATTTGAATGTGTTCTATCCTGGGACTATTCCTGTGGCTTAAAATGTCACAGCAGGAGAAAAAGGAAAAATTGGAAGCAGTCATGACTCACTGTAAGCTCAGTGGTCTTAATTTTATACATTATTCAAGACTGATTACATGAAAAGGACCTACATTTGAAATTCAATTATTTCCTCGTAAAAACTGCACATTGGTGGACAGTACGCTGTACCCAGTTTCATAAAAAAAAAAAAAAAAAAAAAAAAAAAAAAGGAACTAAATTATTTGATATTTTAAAGAATTTGACAACTGTGATGGCCTGGAAAGCTGTCCAGGGTGTAACCCCACCCTCACCCCGTGACAGTTGAGATAGCCACAACCCTAATAAGGACTAAGCGGTTCAGAAAACAAATGAATAAATAAAGAATTTGACATTTTTTCCAACAAAGGTGGTTTTATTACATTTCATTGGTGACTTGTTTCTAACAGCATGCCAAGAAAGGCGTTGGAAAAAACTGTCTAATTTTTGAATTTTTTTTTGCCACAGAATACTTTAATTTCAAATTTTTCTTTTTACACAATCAGTCTTGAATTGATAGCTGGCTAATGCTATCAATTCAAGACTGATTGTGTAAAAAGGAAAATTTTAAATTAAAGTATTCCGTGGCAAAAAAAGCCTAAAATGAATCACCACCACTTTAACCCCCCCCCCCCCCCATTCGTATTGATGTTTCAGCTCACAGGATATGATCTGATAATCTAGGAGGAGATTAGCGTGTTCCACCTCCTGAATCTAAGCAGTGAGTGTGTAGACTGGCTGAAGTCATCTGTTTAATTTTTGTCCCTACAGACAGCATTGGGTGATCGATTTCTGTTAAAAAAAATAAATTAAATCATTTTAAACATTAAATTCAAAGTACTGTATACTGTTTAATTGAAGTTTTTTTTTTGCATACAAAAAAAATCATTGTCATTGTCAAAATGTAACTCGAAACCGAGCCATATAGTCAACAGTACAGGAACAGAGCAGACATTGTGGTATAGCTTGTGGTTTAGATGCATTGTGTGAATGATAGAAATACCTCCAGGTAGCTGATTGCGGGAGTGTTGTAAATTTTCATGTTGGTGGTGTTCACTGCTGGTAGCTGCAATCCATCGCGGAACCACTGCACTGATGCACTTGGATGAGCCAAAACCTCACACGTTAGATTGGCAGCATTCCCTTCCCATGTAAACTTTGCCACGGCGCCCTGGATCTTTGGAGCATCTGTAATGGACCCCATAAAAGCATTCGTCAAGAAATCATTTGAAAACCCAGGCAAAATGATTCAGTCTAATTGTGTGTCTGCCGTCTCTCATTAACCACCTGTAACCTCAATGTAGTGTTTATATTCTTGTTTTTGTTGGGTACTATTTCACTGATCTTTCACTGTCTGACATGCTTATATTTACATTACATTACTTGAGTAATGTACAGGGATCCCTCACTTTCCGTGGTTAATTGGGACCGAGATCCCCACACAACCATCAAAATCGGCGAAGTAGGATCATCCCCTGACCGACGTATACATACGTCTATATATGTATATAATATCAATAAATACATATTAAATGCTATAAATTCTTATAACAACAATTAAACATTAAAAAATAATGCATAATATGTAAATAAAATATTAACACACACACACATACAGATGCGCATGCACGCACTCAGATGCGCACCTCACAACAATGTAACTAGTTTTGATGGGAGATTTTGGGTTGTTTTTTGTTTGTTTAGGTTTTTTTGTTTGTTTTTTTTTTTTTTTGCACAATTGGCCTTGTTTTTGTGGCATTTTCCTTAACTTGTCCCCCTATTCTTCCTTAATTTCCTTATTTTTAAATTCGATGAATATTGAAAAAAACAAAAAAACAAAAACAAAAACGCAATGCAGTGAAGCCGCATGAATTGAAGCGCGAAGTCATGAGGGATCCCTGTATTGTGTTACCTTTTACTTACTAACTAGTAAAAAGGGCCCAATAACTGTAAATGTTCAAATGTAAACTTTTAAATCGGTTGCTTCCTTCTTTGTGTTCTGTTTAAATAATTTAAATTCTTTATTTGACAATGTTACTTCTATGGATCAAAATTTTAAAATAAAATGTCATGTCATGCTCTTTTCTCTTTCTTTTTATAATTCTTTAATTGTTATATCAGCACATTGTGTGAATTTTTGTATCCACATGTTAATATTGCCATTTGTCTGTATAGTATTATTTACTGACTTGACACTTTTGGTACTCTCTGAACTTTAATCCCCTTCTCGAACTTGGCAAATATCTATTTGGAAAGATAACATACAAGATGTCATTATATTCCAATGTTTAATGGAGCACGTAGGAGGTAAAATATAACATTCAGCAAGATGCTACCACTATTATGCTTCACATCACAGATGATGTTGTCTGGGTTATAAACAGTGCCAGGGCTAAAATGTTACATTTCGGTTTCAGTACAACATATACATTTTTTTACCTGTTTAATTTTAATAATACATTTTACAGGGTCTATGCAATGTTAAAAGTTTGAAATAATTTATTAACCAAAGCCTGATTTATATGCACACACTAATCTGCCAAACTCCTAAAGAGTCATAGGGAAGCTGGAGCCTATCACAGCTGACACTGGGAAAAGGCAGGGTACACCCTGAACCATAAGAGAGCAACACTCACACACAAGCATTTAAACTCACACCTTGGACAATTTGAAATAGCAAATTAACTTAATGTGCATGTCTTTGGACTGTTGGAGAAAACTGAAGAGCCCAGAGGAATCCACACAAACACAGAGCGAACACAAAAAACTTCACACGGAAACACAGGACTCGAAGATTTTTGGTGTGAATCAGATGATCAGACGCCATGATCCATCCATTCATTATTTTTCCAAACCACTATAATCCTAATTAGGGTCACAGGGAGGCTGGTGCCCATCTCAGCCAACTCTGAGCAGGGGCAAAGTGCACCCTGGAAAGCTCGCCAGGTCATCACAGGGCAGAAACACACTGATGGCTATGCAGCTACTCTTGACGAAAGTCAGCAATGGTTCTTTTAGAGCCTCACACCATAGACAGTGACAGACATGGGTCGGCCTTTGATAACACAGCCCCCCCCCCCCCATACTTTTACAATATTCTGGTCCCGTCATGTTTTCTCTAAGAAATACTGGGACCTTCATAAAAAAAGTGTATAGCTTAAAATCATTTGACACTTTAATGACATGCAGATGAGATGAAAACTGATTGCATCTGCAATGAAGTTGGAATTTCATACCAATGGGGTAAAAATGTATGCAATCACATGTTCGGGGAAATCAATCAGATGGATCAAATACTTGTGGTTGACTGGGGTTCTTGTTTTTGTTTTTGTTTTTTTTTTACATGCATGTATGGGTTTCATATGGGTACACCGGTTTCCTCCCAGAGTCCCGAAACACACAGATTACATCATCAAATTAATCTAAATTTGCGTCTACATGTGAATGTGAATGGTTGTCATATTTGTGTCAGGTCTCTAATAGATTGGCAACATGTTCAGGGGTACCCCCGGGATTGAGTCATGATCCTCACAGATCAGCGATGCAGATAACAAAAAGATTTTGACTTACATTTAAATCTTGTGACTTATAACTGAATTAAAACATTCTTTTCATAATTCAGGCAAGGATGTTTTCACAGTTCATCATGGCAAACTGTCAGGCAATACCGACATGGTACATGCGTAATTTGCCTGCCTGTAAAGCTGGCCATACAGGAGCGCGGCGCTCCACTGTGTAATTGAACTTTCTAATATTAGTCCGCTAGGCACAGTAGAGGCAGCACATCACCACAGTGCTTCTGTGATAAGGCAAATTCGCCTTCCAATCTTATCATCATCTGTACGCTCCTCACAGGACCACAGGCTGGAACGCTGGTGTTCAGACAGCGCAAACACAACTCTTTCAAGAAGTAGAAAATAGCCTTATAATTGCTCAGCCATCCAAAAAAACATAAGTCATCCCCCACAGATCAAAAATAACTTTCCATGACATATTTTATCTCTGTGATTTTCACAGTGCTGCGTGTCCCTCAGATCAGAGTTTCAGTTGCACTGATTTATAACACAGAACTGCTGTCGTCTCAAAATAAGGTATCACTTAATTTTCTCTAACGGAAGGCCTGGTGATAGTGCCAACTGTAATGAGAAGTCATTCATTTATTTTCAAAGCCACTTAGTCCTAATTAGGGTCGCGGGGAGGCTGGTGCACATGTCAGCTGACTCTGAGTGAGGTACAACTTGGACAGCTGGCAGGGTCAACAACTATTCACATGGACACCTCAGGGTGATTTGGAATACCCAATTAGACTACTGTGCATGTTTTTGGACCGTAGGAGGAAACCGAAGTACCCAGAAGAAACCCATGCAAACGTGGGGTGAACATGCAAACTTCACAGAGACACGCCCAAGCTGGGAATCGGACCCAGGCACTCTTGCTGTGAGGTTGACGTGCTCAGCACTATGTCACCGTGCTGCCTTTGTAACGAATATCACCATCATTTTTATAGCAATCAGCAAGAATAGTAACACCAACTGGCTGATTTGTGACAAGTCAGTCCCATACAGAGCAAGCTACAATGCACCGTGTGCTCTGACTCCATTTAGCACAGCAAGCATTCTCAGGTTTAGCAGTTTTGTTGGATTAGACCAGACGTATTAGCCATCACGCCCCATGTACTTTACTGAACCTTGTGCACCCATGACCACCTTTCGTGAATACTTACTAATGTATACTCGGAACACTCCACAGGAACTTGTGTTTTGGAGATGAACAGACCCAGTTGTTTAATGCATAAAAGAATATTTTAATTAAATATTTATGAAAGGTGCCCTTGGTGTTGGCACTTCGTCAACCGAGAATTAACAAGGTCTATCTGCCATTTAAATGAAATGGAAGATAGACCTTGTTAATTCTTGTTAATATGCTGCATATTACATCTATTTAGGTCTGATATAATGCACATGTGGTAACAAGAACTCATTCTGAGGATATTAAACAAAATCAACATGTTGTTCATTGTAAATTAAAACATGTTGTGGAATTTCTGTGGTATAGGATCATATTTCATGCTCAAAGGAGAACAGTATAGGTACGAGTTTGCATCGTCTGCATATGCTTGGGTGGGTTTCTTCTGGGTAATGCAATTTCCTCCCACAATACAAAAACATGCACATTAGGCTAACTGGTAGTACCAAATTGTCCCAAGGTGTGAGTATGAATGAATGTGAATGTTAGTCCTGCAACGGACTGATGTTCATGGTCATCCCAATGTCAAGCAGAAATAAGCTCCAGCATCCTCACAAACCTAATTGGATAAAGTTGTACGGCAAATGAATAAATGCATAAGAAACAAATACAAATCTCTGTTGGCGTATCCTCGATTGACAAAATCAGCAAGTGTTATTTATTTATTTATTTTTTGGTATGATTGTTTTTTCTGCCCTTGCTCTCAAAAACGGTGTCCTGGATGATGATTGTCCAATGAAGTGAATGACTGTTAAAAAAAAATTGGAATGGTGTGAACTCATTCAGGTTCACCTGCTCAAAACAAAGCACCTTTCTCTTATCGTTAATTAGTTCAAGACACTCCAAGAACTCAGCCAAGCACCTGATTAGAAGCAAGCTGTACTGCGTGAAACTGCAATTGCACATCAGTCTTGCATTGTGATGCTATCTCCCAACTGCAGCGGATTACTCGGTTTTCAGGTGAGAGAAATTAATCCAATCAGTCTTTCATTACACATCTTGGTTTTTTTCAGCACTGTGGCTCTGATTCCTGGAACCCATTTCAGAATGCGAAGTACGATTAAAACTGATTTAGATTTCCATTTTTCTGTAAGTCTGTTAAATGCTAATGGTGCATAGATGATGCTGAAGAAAACCTAATTTGATCAGATTGAAAGCTTTTGCATTTCCCCCATACCTCATACAGACATAAAACATCATATTCGATATGCCCAAGGTTATAATGCAGACGGTTATGCTTGACGTCTCCTTCCATACATTTGTACAGTCGGCCCCCAACTTACGAAGACCCCTATGTACGAAATCCCCGGATTACGAAAAACATTTTTCTAAGTTTCCATCCCCGAGATACGAAACAACCCCCTCTTACGAAAAGAAATTCAAAATTCAAACGCGCCAATCAAAATTTCACACGATGTGCAAGTTGCTCTCTCATAGGCTCTCAACATCCTGCCCCGCTGGCCTCCCAGATAGAGACAGAAGAAAGCTTCACTTTTTAGTTTTTAGTTTAGTTTTTTAAGTTATTTAATTCAGTAAATATATAATAAATGTGGGCGCATTTGAGCTTATCTGGAATTCCGATCCAGCAAGAAATCAAATTAAATTTGAGTTTGTCAAGCAGGGAATGCGCTTTGAATTCCACGTCTTGTGGGCGTGGCCCACAGCACGTGTGCGAGAGAGCGAGAGAGAGAGAGCGACAGGGGTGTGTGTGTATGTGTGTGTGTGTGTGTGTATGTGTTAATAAAAAATGTTTAATAATGGTTTAATTAATAAATATGTTAATAAAATGGTTTCATATGTTAATAAAATGTTTAAATTGTTTAATAAATAATTTTCTTTTACTTTTAACACATATTTCATACAAAATTGGTGGACTTTTTTCATTTTTAAAGGGTTTATGAGGTTTATCCAGTCCAAAGACTGGAGCCTTGGAACGAATTAGGCGTTTAACATGCAAGATGTGACCCCGACTTACGAAATACGAAAAGGGCTCTGGAACGGATTAATTTCGTAAGTTGGGGGCCGACTGTACATGTTTACCTAGAGTATGTACGTTACAATTCGGAGAGCCCATCTATAGGCCCTGTCAATGTCTGTATACGGTGACCCAAAGATTAAAGATTACACAAGCAATGATCTGAGCGAGAGTGATCTTTTTTGTCTGAGCTATCTCTGAAACACAATTCATGGTCCATTTTTCCTCACGTGTGACAAACAGTATTGATCAGGAGCACCAAGCAATTGATATGAGCTACTTTGAGTTTCTGACAACCAAAATATTGGTTAATCCCAAACAATATTCTGATAACAAACTGCATTGTTTGATTTTGTGGTAATCTGTTTCTTAGAATGTCATCTATTTTTTTTTCAGAACCTAAATTTCCCTTTGCTTCGTTGTAGAAATTAATGAAAAAAAATCTTTCAATAATGAAATTATGAATGAATAAGAAGCTAGAGAACCAGATGCAGGGCATTTGAGTGGCATCATAGGGCTTAAATAATCATTACAAACACACTAAAACAACGTGAATTGACAATTCAAGCAATCACATTCATGATATGTGTGTGAAGGAGAAAAAAAAAGGCGTACACATCATCTGCAACCAACCAGCAGAAGATAGAAACAAAAGCTCTCAGCCATTGGTTAAATTTGAATCACATGCCTGTAAGTTCCGGGTTTGCCGCTAATCGACGAGTATAATAATAACAATTTAACTGTAACTAACTAAGTCAAAGCAGACAAAGTTAACTGGCTTTGTAAAAGATAAAAAAAACTGATGAAAGTGAAGTTGGACCAAGCAGTGCTAATGTCAGCGATTATAAAGATTATGAAAAGAATCGATGTCCTAGGAGGACTTTTTAGGCAGGACCAATGATTATACCCACACTTCAGTGAGTTTTTAATTTGATCAGCAGAATAAGAAAGAAAGAGTTGTATCTGATAGAGAATTGGTTTAGATGTATGTTTCTTATTCAGTCATAATAGCTATTGTACACTAAACATATATACATGTGAACAAGTGAATGAAAAACAAAACAAAAAAAAAACCAGATTATCACATAATTAATCATTCCAGAAAAAGTGGGGTCCAGTAAAATTCTTCGGGGTCCTGCTGATTTTTCTTCTGCCTGCCCCCCCGTCTGGTGGAAAATGTCCTTAATATATATATATATATATATATATATATATATATATATATATATATATATATATATATATATATATATATATATATGGGCAATACCCCTCAGCCGATGCGCCACATTATGAAAAGTATTCCCAGTCCCAAAGTGATCACTAAAATTGGTGATGATTGGTGATGGTATTTTCAAGATGATTACCCGAAGACAATTTCAAGATGGCAGCTGTGGCGGCCATATAGGATATCCCAGCGTAGCGAAAATCTGTAAGCTCGTGTAGTTTCACAGTCCCGAAACCCACACGGAAAATGGTGATGACCACATGTTAATTATGCAGAAGGGTCAAAATTTATGAGAAGTTCATTGTATTTTCATCTGCTCAAGATTTTTAAAGGGTTTGGCGGTGTTACTTTATCTCATCTTTTACTTATCCTCATGTTGCTAAAAGTAAGCCTAACAGTAATTTCTTCTGTTCCTATCAGTAGGTTTATTCTGAGCTCTTGTTTGCCAGGAATATCTCATCTTGTTCCAGTTCTTATTATTGACTCATTGTGGTTTGAGTTTTATTTCTACGTGCACAGAGTGAAGTTTTATATTTGGTTCAATAATGTTTTTATCATCAAATCCAGAGCTGGTACAAAGATCGAGGAGTTTGTTCAGCGATAAACCTGTAAAGATAGATATAAGAAGAGACAACTGGATTCTTACAGCGCACTTCCAGGTACATGCTCTGGATGTCCTGGCCGATGGAGTTGCGGGCGGTGCACAGATACTGGCCAGCATCTGTGAACTGGACATACTTGAGGGTGAGTGAGGACACACGGGCATCACTGCGTACTATCACATTACTGTCAAGGCTCTGTAAAAAGAGAAAGAGGGAAAGAGAACAGGAGAGCACAAGGGAGAGAAAGGAGATAAAGAGCGAGAGACAGAGAGGAGATGAGAGAAGTGGAGGACTCTGAGATTACAATCAGAAACTATTAAACAGGAAATCCCATACAGTGGGACCGCCATATCCGCGGACGTTATCGGTTATCACCAATGCATTGCTTACCTTGGGCCACAGATATTACTTGGAAAATCATAATTCCAGTCATGAAGAGGTTGGGGGTTATGTTTTATTTATATACAATATATAACTAATATTTAAAAGTAGTCACTGTTGTGAAAGTTGGATTATGTGTGATGTATTAATTAAACCTTACTACAGATAGATAGATAGACAACACATGCACATACACAAATTTATATATATATATATATATATATATATATATATATATATATATATATATATATATATATATATATATATATATACACATACATACATACATATACATACATACATACACACACACACACACACACACACACACACACACACACACAGTGATACCTCACTTTACGAAAGTCCCACCAAATGAAAAATTCAGGTTACGAAATACATTTTCCGAAAATTTTTGTGTCTGGATACAAAAGAAGTTCACGTTATGAAAGCGCCATCTTAAAAATTCAAACACACCATTCAAACATTAAAACGCGCCATTCAAACGTGCCATTCAAACAATGCACGAGCTGCTCTCCGATCAATGATATTCAAACATCCCACCCCGCTGGCCTCCCATTGGCTCGGAGGGATGATGCAGTTACCTCCCATTGCCTATCTCCCAACATCCCACCCCGCTGATCTCCCATTGGCTAGGAGGGATGATGCAGCTCCCTCTTATTGGCTATCTCGCAACATCCCGCCCCGCTGGTTTCCCATTGGCTAGTAGTGATGACACAGCTCCCTCCCATTGGCTATTATGGAGCTGCCTCTACCATAATGCTTTTCATGTAAAAGTCAGAATTATTTCTTTCTTGACTCAGGCTTTTAACCTTCCATAAATATTTGTAAGATTATAACTCTGCTAAGAAGACATGGTCAACACATGCACGCAAACGCACACACACACACACACACACACACACACACACACACACACACACACACACACACACACACGTGTGTGCTTTAAGGTGCGAGTGAGAAGAAGAAACGGGCTCAAGTGATATCGCAAAGGAATAATGCCAAATCTGTCTACCATCGGTACGATATTGAAGCAGAAGGAGGTCTTTAAAGGGTATGCTTTTATAATTCTTAAAGGGTTTAGGGGGTAGTATTGGGAGCCTTGGAACAAATCACACGTTTTACATGTAAAATGCGGTTCAATTTATGAAAAATGCAGGTTACGAAAAAGGTGCTGGAATGGATTAATTTTGTAAAGTGAGGTACCACTGTATATATATATACACACATACACACACACACACACACACACACACACACACACACACTCAAAACAATATATCGTTGTCTGTTATCTATGGTTTCCTCTATCCGGTTTGACATTGTACCCTGCGGATACCGTCAGTTGAGATGGGTGCCAACCTACCCGCAACCCTAAATAAGATTAAGCGGCTTAGAAAATGAATGAATGATTGCGCTTTTACAAGTATTCAGACAAAATTACTTCTGTCAGTCATAACGATTAGAAAGCCTGATAATGCGGGGGAGGGGGGATATATATATATATATAGTAACAAGAATATTCTGGATTCTGGCCAGCAAACAAAACACACTGTAATTTGTAAGCAGATATGTGTTAGTACACATCTCTGTAGTGACTGCAGTATTATTTTAAAAGCTTTCCCAGGAGTCCAGTGGCTGGAATGCAGTCAAACAGGAATCAGTAATGAAGTGGACCTCACAGCAGGAGCCACATAATTTTTGCATGGTGAAGACATTTTGAACTGCACAGCTAGATGTCAACACGACACACACACACACACACACACACACACACACACACACACACACACACACACACACACACACACACACACAGACACACACACACACACTGGTGACATGAGCATTCATTTCCACTGCTTTCAGCTTTCACATGAGTGCTAATATTATGTTCTTGGAGCCTGTCTAAGGACTTACACACACACACACACACACACACACACACACACACACACTGCATTAAACCTGCAGACCCTCAAAGAGCTTAAGACCCCATGGTGAGCTCAAATGTGTACTCCAATGCTTCTGAAGAACAGTGGAGAGCCATTTAAGGAAAAAAAAAACATTAAAGACCTAGACATCCAGTATGTAAAACACACACACACACACACACACACACACACACACACACACACACACACACACACACAGATATCTTCTTTTATTTTCGGCTTTTTCCCCCGTTCTCGAGAGTCACCACAGTGAATCATCTGATTCGCACATTTGATTTGGCATGGGATTTTAAGTCAGATGCCCTTCCTGTCACAACCCTTTTAGCAAGGGACAGAAACACGCTGACGGCTTTGCAGCTACTCTTTATGAAAGTCAGCAATGGTTCTTTTATATGCCTCACACCATAGACAGTGAGAGACATGGCCGGCCTTTGATAACCCAGTTAGCTGCACTGGGGGGACAGTGACAACCTTGTGGGGACTCGAACCCCCAACCTTAAGATCAGCGATCCTGTGCCCTATCCAATATATATATATATATATATATATATATATATATATATATATATATATATATATATATATATATATATATATATATGTATATATATATATATATATATATATATATATATATATATACACAAAAATAAAAGGACAGGACAAAGACTTTCTATTGAAACTCCATAAATGATAAATAAACTGATAAATGGAGTTTCAATAGAAAGTCTTTGTCCTGTCCTTTTATTTTTGTTTATTTGCTCTCCCAAAAAGTATTGAGCACTCTCCTACGGAAGGATCTACTCAGAAAATCCTCTCTCTCTCTCTCTCTCTCTCTCTCCCTCTCTCTCTCTCTCTCTCTCTCTCTCTCTATATATATATATATATATATATATATATTTATATATATATATATATATATATATACATATATATACATACATACATACATACAGAGAAAGAGAGAGAGAAAAAACATTTTTAGTTCTTAAACAAAACGTTCCACTTTCCTTTAAGCAGTTTTATTGTCACATTTAATATTGTAAAAAATGTTTCCTTTATGTTGATATATACAGCAGTTTCTCACCACCCTATTTTCCCTGAATTATGTGAATTTTGTAGTTAATAAGATACAATTCTATTTGCTTACAACTAAACAAAACTCTTGGTAAAATCCATATAATCATTATGTGTGTCAGACCCATTTAGCATCATTTTTTAAACTTTTATGTTGAAACTTACTTGCATGTAAACATATCAGTGTTTCAAAAGAGTTTTGAGAGAACACTCAAATAAAAGGCACGGCCATGTTCCGATTAAACAGAAATCCAGTTGTGGTGTTACCCATGTTCACATCAGTCTCAATTCTTAGTATTGTGTCACGCCTCAACAATCGATGCGCTCAATGGTAAGTCTTGCGACTGGTCGGCGGTCTTTCAAAATCAACGAACGACGAAAAGTGTCGCGTACATATTTCACTTCTGTAATACAGTGCGTAATACCGCACACACTGCTGAAAACGGGTTCGTATGTTGTAAACAAAAACAAAAATGCCCGACACGACATGGGTACATGCCAAAACGTTCAGAAAATATTTGATTAAAGATGACTCGATCAATGATGTTATCAAAATAAGATGTAAGATTTGCTACAAGTATATCATACAAATTAGGGAAGAAGCACTTCTACATTTATTAATTAATACCTTGTGAATTATCAAAATAATTTTATAGCAACAGAATGTAGTTACAGGTATTAATATTAGCAATTAGTGAACATTCCAGTTAAACCAGTTAAAGGTTCAAGTTGGTGCTGGTGGTGTTTGACATTGATGAAACCTTGCATGTTCAGGTATTAAAAGTACTCCAGCAGTTTCAGAAGAACAGTGATGAGTAATTATATTAAAATTTAAAGTTTCAAAATAATTAGTTGTGTTGCCAATAATTTAATCCTTTAATATTAGAAAATTCAACAGTGCATAAGATATTATACATACATCTACTGAACTTAAAAGCACAAATCTAATTGATTCAAGAACAGGTTTGTTTAATAATTTACTTTGTATTTCACAACCTGTGGGTTACGCAACTCATTTTCAGCTGAACGTATCTTGAACGTATTACCAGAATCATTCACCCCTAAACCGGTCCTCCAAATTTTTGAAATTTGTCGAATACATGTCGAGGCATGTAGTGTGCCTCATGTACTATCAAATTGCAATATAATCACCAAACTTTGGGGAACAATATCACTAACAGAATTTAGTTAGACATGTTCCATGTTCCAGTATATGAATCAAGTTATATTAACGGGGGCAAACGCTCAAAAGCTTGATATGGTAGCATGTTGACAATCAATAAATTTATACCTGTTGAATACAATCAATATAACATTTTATATGCTTGGCATGGCAATTCAGATAGAATTTCAAATTAAAGTACTTTGGGAAATGTTAATATACAGCATATGATTCATGTTCAAAATCTTTAAATTGTTGACAAAATAATCAGACAAATTCAGTTCATTCATCTATCAGTTAATCTATTGTCTTTCTGGCACGTCTTGACTTAACTTATCCCCTTAGCTGGGTACATTAATGCAAATGAGTAGAAAGTTGTTTTGATTGATCACTTTTACTCTTACTTCCATCTTAAGGAGTGCTCTCTTGATGGATAATGGTGCCCTTCCATAAGATACAAGAGCTCATGGAATAATTTGATGTGAATGAAAATGATGCAAATCATATGCTATGGCCTTTGTAGTAAGCAGACTGGATGCCTATGGAACATTTCTGAGTGATGTTTGAAACAACACTCCATTGCCATTGTTAAAATTCCAACCAAAGCAAAGGTGTCAAATTCAAGGCCCATGGGCCAAATCCAGTAACATTTTATGTGGCCCGAGTTGTTAAAGATTATGACTATCATACATCCTTTGGATCAACTATTACTATGAAACTTAATTCATCATCCTTTGCAGCCATCATCCATCCCACTAGGTGGCAGCAGCAGCCCTTTTCAAGTAAAAAGCTCGTCAATCATGACTCAAAAAAGATTGTATGCTTGCTTATTGCTGTTAAGCTTTGTCAGAAAATGCGATTAAAGAGGAAAAGGGGTCACTTTTCTATACATATCATTTTACGATGGATTTCATCGTTGATTTTTAGAACAGATGTTCCGTGATTTATTCGGCCATCAGTGAAAATGAGTTTGACACCGCTGAACTGGCATACACTGCAATGTACGTTTGTCACACACAGAGATGTGCAACAGAGAAATATTCTGTTTTTCAGCTTTACAAATCCCCTACTATAATAGGAGTCAACCAAGGAACATTTCAGCTTAACTGGTTTATTACATCTTATCCCCAACCTACACCCACAATTAATGGAGAGAATACATGCAACCTTTTTGAAAGATATTCTCTGACTAGGGCAGCGGAGTGGAGTAAGAGTTAGCATGTATGTTGACCCTGCAGTGGTCTGGTGAGCTCTTTATGGTGCACCCCACCTTCACCCAGTGTTGACTGGTCCATAATAGGATCAAGTGGATTGCAAAATTAGTGAGTGACTGAGTGATATTCCTAACAATTAAACCAACAAAAGTGCACTTAGACAGTATATACTGTATATGTGTGTGTGTGTGTAGTATATCGGGGCAGCATTAGCCTAATGGTTAGAGAAGCAGCATTGGGACCGGAAGTTCAGTGGTTAGATTTTGAATAATGTGTGGTGGTGGGGTAGTGAGCCGCACCCTCCCTTCCGCCACCTTCATGGCTGAAGTGCTCTTGAACAAGGCACCTAGCCCCAATTGTTCTCCTGGCGCCCCAATATGTGCCGATTCTTGCCGATACCTTTCTATCACAAATCACACCAAACAGACACTTTTCTCCAACCATTCTAAGTTGCCTGCACACGCTTCTTCACCACTTTTCCACACTCTCCATTGCTCTGGACTATTGAGCCTAAGTACTTAAAATCCTCCACCTTCCTTTGTTATCTCTGCTCCCTGTAACCTCACCGTTCCTCTTGGGTCCTTGTTGTTCACACACATGTATTCTGTTTTATTGCGGCTAACTTTCATTCCTCTCCATTCCAGGGCATACCTCCACCTCTCTAGGCTTTCCTGCACTTGTTCTCTGCTCTCACTACAGATCACAATGTCATCTGCAAACATCATAGTCCATGGAGATTCTTGTCTAACCTCGTCTGTCAGGTCAGCCTGTCCATCACCATAGCAAACAAGAAACGGCTCAGAGCTGACCCTTGATGCAATCCTACCTCAACCTTGAACTCTTCTGTCACACCGACAGCACACCTCACCACTGTCTTACATCTCTCATACATGTCCTGCACCACTCTAACATACTTCTCTGCCACTCCAGACTTCCTCATGCAATACCACAGTTCTTCTCTCGGGACCCTGCCATATACTTTCTCCAGATCCACAAAGGCACAATGCAGCTGCTTCTGACCTTCTCTGTACTTCTCTATTAACATCCTCAAAGCAAACACTGCATCTGTGGTGATGAAATCAAACTGTTGTTCACAAATGCTGACCTCTGCCCTTAGTCTAGCTTCCATTATTCTTTCCCATACATTCATTGTATGGCTCATCAACTTTATCCCTCTTGTAGTTGCCACAACACTGCACGTCTCCCTTGTTCTTAAAAATGGGCACAAGCACACTTCTCTTCCATTCCTCCGGCATCTGTTCACTCTCAAACACCTTGTCGAATGTTCTTGTCAGAAAATCTACTGCTCCCTCTCCTAGACACTTCCATACCTCCACAGGTATATCATCAGGACCAACTGCCTGTCCATTTCTCATCCGCTTCAGTGCCCTCCTCACTTCACCCTTACTAATCTTTGCTACCTCTATGCATACACACACACACACACACACACACACACACACACACACACACACACACACACACGTATGTGTGTGTCTGTGTGTGTATGTGTGCGGTGTTGATGTGACCATGTTCCATTTGAGTTGAGTGGAGAGGCCTGCCTGTTATGGAATGAGCAGTAAAATAGGCCTGCTTCAGGCCACAGGGCCAAGAATACATTGTGTTTCCACCAACTGATGATTGAATAAGTTGCTCCAAGTTGATCTACTTGCTTATTAAAGTTCCCCAACTTCATCAGTCCAGCCCTGAATGATGAATACTGAAAAACTAGCTTCTCCAGTGCCTGAAAACTCCCCGCTGTGAAGTACTACTTTAACACTGAGTATTTAATCTATGAGTCCGAACTCTTATACATGCCTCTTAAAATTCAAGACATTTCTGGGGAAATTTGCAGATGAGGCCCTGTGATGGCCTGGCAAGCCGACTCCATGCCGGGAGTCGGCTGAGATGGGTGCCAGCCTCCCCGTGACCCTAGTTGTGATTAAGCGGTTCACAAAATGAATGAATGAAAGGATTTGTAGATGAATGCCTCTCGCTCTTCGTCATATACATGGGAAATTAATTGACTGAAAGCATCTGAGTCGCGCTGTGTGGCCTATGCTAATCAGCCGATGCAGCCTTTTATTAGTCGATGCAGATTTATTAGTCATGCCAGATGACACCCTATTACTCAACTAATAAACATGAGCTTTTCCAGCACCGCCTTGTTGAAACGATCAGGCATACACATCACGTGCTATCGCACCCTGCTCAATCAGTTTCAGAACATTTGCAGTGAAAAAGTTGTGTTTGCAGAAATAAAACAGTAAAAAAAGTAATTGAATAAATGGAGTAGGTTTAAAGCAAAGCTCATGAGATACATTTCTCAAAGGAGACATTTCTTCCCACCAAAGTGAGTCGATTTCCGCAGCGTTTATTCGTCCCTGCCTCTGTAGACAAATCACACACAGGACTTTTCCGAAAGCCAAGTGTGTATTTCTTATTTTCACACATTGTGTCGCAAAGTTTATCGATCCCAAATAACAGTTTTAATTATTTACGGAGCACACAAATGTGACAAGCCCCGTTTCATCACTGTTAGTGGTTTTCTTTTGATCAAAGCTACAGATTGAGCATACGGATTACAAGCGGAATGCCAGAATAAGACATTTCTGAAATTTGCAGTGGCACTTCATTTATAAAGTGCCTGCTCAATAGTCAGTGAGAAATCTGACTGCCGAGCAGGATGGGAGTGAACGCCACTCGGAAATTCAATCAATTCCCAGCCTTGATTTAAGGCGCCATGGCTTAGTCACGATCGAAAGGATGGGTCGTAAATTTCATCCGGTTGGTGCCGCACGTTCAGAAACTTGTTAGCATGCAGTGTTTCCTTCTTTCGCATAGTAATAGACAGTAAGCTGCACGTGCAAGGCCTTGTTACATGTTCTGTGTGGGAGAGATCGTTACAGCAGTGCTTTTCCATTCACACTGCCTGAGGTGTTACTGTGAGCGATTAGTTTGACCTTGTATAGAGCTGCAGAATCTCCACTGTCTAATCTGTTGTGAATGTTTTTACAGAAGCAAGCATATTCGATTAAAGGCAAGAAACTGAAGAAAGAGAAGCTTAACTTAACAGCGTTTCATAATCATGGGCCGGTGTGCATCTCATTATCTGCTCCAATAGCAACTGTAGCTCCAATAGCGCGACTGTGCTCAGGCACTTTCTCAGAAATGTGGAGCCAGTCAGTGTACTCCGATAGGGAATACAAACACCACTTGTTCTCAAGGTCTTTATATGTTAGGGAAAAAAAATCCCTCTTTTCTCTTTTTCCCCCAACAGAGATGATGACTGATGCATGATGGTACTTATATTGCATGGAAACTAAAGTGGAAAAATCTAAATGGTGCCATCCAGCATGATGTGCCTAACAACATGTCACACTCTTAAGATGAAGATGCCACACATCTTAAACAGAAAGAGAGCACTCATGCACAGGGAGTCATTCCCATGAGCTTATAAACATAGCAGAGAATGATATAAAGCAGTGGGCACCAGGAGATCTACCTCCCTGAAGACTTTGGCTGCAATCATAATTATACCCTTCTACCATATAATCATTGACATAAGAAGTTCTTGATCTTCTTTAGCTGAAAGAGTGCACACGCCCCCTCCGTGACATGAAATACTAGCCATCCATTTCTTTTTTCGAACTGCTGCACATGCGTATTTGGGGGCAGTATAACACACTCAGAGGGAAAGCGTTATCCACCCCCCTCCTCATATGAATGAGCGCACAGATGCCCATGCTGGTGATCGTTGTGAGTGACCTGGAAGTGATCGTATGCAATTCCTCCCTCCCATGACAGCTCGGCTAAGTAGCTCTCATGGACTCACAGATTACTGTAGCATTAAACCAGATTCAAATTTGTGATCACTGAGTTAATAGTCACGGACCTTGTTGATGCGCTACTCGGAAGTCCCTAGATGAGGGGTCACCAACATGGTGCCCACAGGAACATGAGTCACCCACGGGCCTGTTCACTGCTATTTCGAGAACAGGCCCGTGGCGCCATAGCGTCACTCTCCATTGAGCTGCATCTATTTTTTTGCTATTTTTAAAAAAAATCAAATCAATGCAGTCGGCCCCCAACTTACGAAGACCCCTGTGTACGAAATCCCCGGGTTACGAAAAACATTTTCCCGAGTTTCCGTCCCCGAGATACGAAACAACCCCCTCTTACAAAAAGAAATTCAAAATTTAAACGCGCCAATCAAAATTTCACACGACACGCGAGTTGCTCTCTCATTGGCTGTCTCTCAACATCCCGCTCCGCTGGCCTCCGAGATAGAGACAGAAGGAAGCTTCACTCTGTAGCTTTTAGTTTAGTTTTTTAGTTGTTTTAATTCAGTAAATGTTTAAGAAATGTGGGGGTGCATTTGAGCTCATCTGGAATTCCAATCCCTCAAGAAATCAAATTAAAGTTGAGTTTGTCAAGCAGGGAATGCACTTTGAGTTCACGTCTTGTGGGCGTGGCCCGCAGCGCGTGCGAGAGAGAGAGAGAGAGAGAGACAGAGAGAGAGAGAGAGAGAGAGAGAGAGAGAGAGAGAGAGAGAGAGAGAGAGAGAGAGAGAGAGAAGGAATAATGCTTTAGTTTTTAGTTTTTTAAGTTGTTTTAATTCTGTAAATGTTTAATAAATGTGGGCGCATTTGAGCTCATCTGGAATTCCGATCCCTCAAGGAATCAAATTAAAGTTGAGTTTGTCAAGCAGGGAATGCGCTTTGAATTCACGTCTTGTGGGCGTGGCCCGCAGCGTGCGCGCGAGAGAGAAAGAGCGAGCGAGAGAGAGAGAGAGAGAGAGAGAGAGAGAGAGAGAGAGAGAGAGTGTGTGTGTGTGTGTGTGTGTGTGTTAATAAATAATGTTTAATAATGGTTGAATTAATAAATATGTTAATAAAATGGTTTAATAAATAATTTTCTTTTACTTTTAACACATATTTCTACAAAATTGGTGTACTTTTATAATTTTTAAAGGGTTTATGGGGTTTCTCAAGTCCAAGGACTGGAGCCTTGGAACGAATTAGGCGTTTAACATGTAAGATGCGACCCCTACTTACGAAATCCCCACTATACGAAAAGGGCTCTGGAACTGATTAATTTCGTAAATTGGGGGCCGACTGTGTGTGTATGTATAGATATATATATATATATATATATATATATATATATATATATATATATATATATATATATATATATATGTATATGTATATATATATATATATATATATATATATACACACACACACACACACACACACACACACACACACACACACACACACACACACCGAGTCTGTAGTTTGTAAACAATGAATGCTGCGTCATTACGTATATGCCTATAAAGCATGTGCTCGACGCGGTTTTATTGATACATTGTGTGCATATTTATCTACTAACAACTTCTTGGTATGAGTTTCAACCCCCCCATGTAGAGGCTTGGCATGTCTTACCCTGAAGCAAGGTCCTTAACTTGGATTGGGGTAAACAGAAGATAATTATGCATACAGACAAAATTAAAATATAAAAATAAACAGTATAAAAAAGGCATGCTTGTATTTTCTATTTGAACTGCTTCATATAAATATTAGTGCATACATAAAATAGCTAGGCAATGCTCAAAATATATTAGGTTTCAAATACTATATTTTGTTTTCATAAGTAAAGTATTGCCCTGCGATGGCCTGGTGAACTGTCCAGGGTGTACCTCACCCTCATCCAGAGTTGGCTGAGATGGGCGTCAGCCTCCCCGTGACCCTAATTAAGAGTAAGGGTTCAGAATGACATTAAGAATTTATACTTAATCCATCTAGATGAGCCATGGCTTACATTCATACCTCTTCTTCTTCTTAGTAGTGAAATATGTTGAAACATGGAGGGCAATTTTGTATATCCACATGAAATGTGTTAAAAATTCTTGCACATCACAATGCTACATTATAAGTCAGGTTTTATTTTTTTTGCATGATTTCATTCATCTTTCAACAAGAGTAGCTGCACAGGCATTAGCGTGTTTCTGCCCTGCGATGGCCTGGTGAGCTGTCCAAGGTGTACTCTGCCCTCGCCCGGAGTCGGCTGAGATGGGCACCAGACTCCCCGCGATGAAAAGGTGACAGAAATGCCCAGTCCTTGAAATAATAAATGATCGAACACAATAAGTCAAGTGAACTCATTATTAACAGCCATGTGTGTAGAAATGTATTTTAAATATATTTTTTTACTTTAGTATTGTGTTCAATCATTTGTTATATTTCAAGGATTGGGCATTCTAGCATCATTTAAAAGAAATTTCTGCTTTAAACAGAAATTGTGAAAGTTGATACTCATGTTTGAGTGCTGGGTAAACAATATGAATTCCAAAGTTAAAACCTATAGGAAGTAATGTGAATTTTCTCTAGAAACAAACCCATTCTTTAACCTATATCTGTCTGTCTTCCTTTCGGCTTTTTCCCTTTTACTCGGGAGTCACCACAGCGACTCATCTGATTCGCACGTTTGAGGTTTTTATGTCGAATGCCCTTCCTGTCACAACCCTTTTTAGCAAGGGACATTTTATAACCTATATCTAATTATATGAATTATTATAGTAATTTATAGAAACTATTTTGAAAACCAATAGCAAAGTACATACATGAATTACTACAGTAAACAACCAACCCATGTGAAAACCTGTAGAAAAGTGTATGAATTACTTTATTAAACTACAGGACCCGATGTAAAAACCTACAATAACATATGCTACTTTCTACAGTTCCCTATAATGCTACCTATAAAAAAAGTGACCAAAACATCATAGGAACTTATAGGTTTTATATGTGTTTTTAACACAGGAAACTATAGGATTTTTTGGATGGACTGTGTTGCTAGTTAAGTACAAACCGGATTCCAAAAAAGTTGACAAACTATACAAATTGAAATAAAAACTGAATGCAGTGATTTGGAAGTGCTAAATTTCAATATTTTATTCTGAATCGAAGATAGATGACATATTCAAAAGTTTAAACTAAGAAAATGTATCATTTTAAGTGAAAAAATATGTTGATTTTAAATTTCATGGTGTCAAAAATACTCAAAAAAGTTGAGACAAGGCCATTTTCACCACTGTGAGACGTGCCCCCTCTTCTTCTTACAACACTCTGCAAATGTCTGGGGACCAAACAGACAAGTTTCTCAAGTTTAGAAATAGGAATGCTGTTCCATTCTTGTCTTATACAGGCCTCAAACTGTTAAACTGTCTTGGGCCTTCTATGCTGCATCTTCCTCTTTATGATGCACCAAATGTTCTGTATAAGTGAAAGATCTGGACTGCAGGCCGGCCATTTCAATACCTAGATCCTTTTCCTATGCAGCCATGATGTTGTAACCAATGCTGCATGTGGTCTGGCATTATCATGTTAAAAGATGTAAGGTCTTCCCTGAAAGAGACAACGTCTGGATGGGAGCATATGTCGTTCTAGAACCTGAATATATATCTTTCTGCATTGGCGGTGCCTTTCAAGATGTGCAAGCTGCCCATGCCACACGCACTCATGCAACCCCATACCATCACAGATGCAGCTTCTGAACTGAGCGCTGATAACAACTTGGGTTATTCCTGTCCTCTTTAGTCCAGATGACAAGGCGTCCCAGTTTTCCAGAAAGAACTTCGAATCATGATTCGTCTGATCACAGAACAGTTTTTCACTGTGCCACACTCCATTTTAAATGGCCCCTGGCCCAGAGAAAACACCTGCGCTTCTGGATCCTGTTTATGGCTTCTTCTCTGTACTGTAGTTTCAGCTGGCAACGGCGGATGGCACGGTTGATTGTGTTGACTGACAATGGTTTCTGGAAGTATTGCTGAGGCCGTTCTGTGATTTCCCTTACAGCAGCATTCCTGTTTGTGGTGCAGTGCTGATTAAGGGCCTGAAGATCACGGGCATCAAGTATGGTTTTTCGGTCTTGACCCTTACACACAGAGATTGTTCCAGATTCTTTGAATCTTTGGATGATGATGTGCACTGCAGATGATGATAACTTCAAACTCTTTGCAATTTTTCACTGGGAAACACCTTTCTGATATTGCTCCACTATATTTCTGCGCAACATTAAGGGAATTGGTGATCCTCTACTCATCTTCACTTCTGAGAGACACTGTCACTCTGAGAAGCTCTTTTTATACTCGGTCATGTTGCCAACAATCCTCATTAGTGGTAATTGGTCTTCCAGCTGTTCGTTATAAGTGCAATTGACTTCCCGCCTCTTTTTTGCTATCTGTGCCAACTTTTTTGAGATTTATTGACAACATGAAATTTAAAATCAACACATTTTTTCCTTAAAATGATACATTTTCTCATTTTAAACTTTTGACATCTATGTTTTATTCGGAACAAAATATTAAAATTTGGCAATTCCACATCATTGCATTCAGTTTTTATTCACAATTTGTATAGTGTGTCAACTTTTTTGGAATCCGGTTTCTAAGAATTTCTACTATATACGGCAGATAAATAGTACAATTGTGTGTTGCTAGTGTAGCCCATCTGTTGATATGCATTACGACTCCACCAATGGAATCCAGCCAGTATTGGACCTTCTGCCTAAGACCTATTTAGAGCTTATTTAAAGGTAATCTGTCTGTGCTGCTAATTTAAGTGTATTATTTGGATCAGTGTTGCCCTGCTGTTGTTAATTTTTTTTTTTTTTTTTTGCTAAACTCAATTCTGGCTTGAAGATCCAGTCTAGACATATAAAAATATTTTCTTCTCTCACTATACACCTACATGGTGGACTATCAAGGCAATAAAGTGTAGTGTGTGTTTAAAACACTGTTTACATTCAGCAGCAACACTCTAGTACATGATACACACATAGTAGCACTTCAGACAGTACGAGTTTTAAGCATCTATCGACAGTGATTGGAATGAAATCTGTGTGTATGGTGTAGCCAAGGAAACCAAAATTGCCAAGCAAAGTACTGCTATAATGTTTTTCTGGATAGACATCTAATTTAAATAAACAAGAAAACAATTGTTTATATGGTAGTATGATGCCAACTGGTTTGTTTACAATGATTACTGGTTTTGAGAATAATAAGTCTTTGACTGCATTTCTCTCAAATCATTAAAGAATAATATCATCTGTAGTACATATAATACTAATTCAAAAATAAAAACAGCTACATTTAAAAGTGAAATTAGCATGAACAAGACCACACATTTTTTGAACAGGCAAAATTAAAAACTTGTAGCTTGCTTTTTTATTAATAGTATATCTAAAGATTATGGCATAAACTTGTGGCAAATCAAATCTTTAAAACTTTCAGCTCAGTTTTTCCTCAACTCCCCATACATGTCCCTGTTGCCATCCTTGTACAAGCCCAATTCCAAAACAACATGAAGATGTTGTGCAAAAGCTTGAATAAAAACTGAACACAACGATGTGCAATCATCATAGCAACACATTTAATTCACAATAGAACACAGAAACGATATCAAATCATGTTGTCTGTTCTGTTCACAGGCTGTGATTTTTGGAAATGTTCCTGAGCCCATACAGTGATTTCCAGGACCGAATTCTATCTGACTTTGATGCAGACCTGCCTGAGGGCTCAAATATCCGAAGTATTCAATATAGATATTTGGCCTTGATTTGATTGCTGGAAGTGTTCCTGAGCCAATATATTGATTTCCATGACAGAATCATTCCTGTTTTTAATGCAGTGCTGCCCAACGACCAGATCACGGGCAGCCGATATTGATTTTCGGCCTCATCACTTATGCAGAAAGATTATACTCTTTTTATACCAAGTCATATTACTGACCTGTTGCCAATTAAGCAACATTAGCTGCAAAATGTTCCTCCGATTGCTTCTTTTAGAATCACTTACTTTTTCCAGCCAATTGTTGACCCATTTCACCTTTTCAGAGACATGTTGCCGCTATCAAATTTAAAAGGAGCTTTCACTTTCACTGTGTATAAAATATGGTTTTGTGGAAATCGCAAAACATTGCATTCTATTTTTATTTACATTTCAAACAACATTCCAACGTTTTTGGAACTGGGGTTGTATAAAGTCTATATAGGAAATGAGCCACAACCCAAATGATATCTGATGGTTCTACGGTGCTTCATTTCCACTAATGAATAACTGTCTGTCTTCCTTTCGGCTTTTTCCCTTTTTACTCGGGAGTCACCACAGCGAATCATCTGATTCGCACATTTGATTTGGCAGAGGTTTTTACGTCGGATGCCCTTCCTGTCACAACCCTTTTAGCAAGGGACAGAAACACGTTGACGACTTTGCAGCCTACTCTTTACGAAAGTCAGCAATGGTTCTTTTACATGCCTCTCACCATAGACAATGAGAGACATGGCCCGCCTTTGATAACCCAGTTAGCCGCACTGGGGAGGACAGTGACAACCTTGTGGAGAGTGGGACTCGAACCTCCAACCTTTGGATCAGCAATCCAGCGCCCTATACCACTAGACCACCACTGCCCCATTTCCACTAATGAAGAACTAATTTTTTTTATTTATTTATTTTTTTTTAATATTAGATACACCTACACTACACTTATAGTCAAATACAGTTCATTAGTTATTCATTAGTGGAATAACTAATGAACTATATTTGACTATAAGTGTAGTGTAGGTGTATCTAATAAAAAAACAAAAAAAAAAAAAACATTGACATTTCCACAAAGATTAATCTCAGTGCATCACATATGTTTATTCATAGGAACAGATGGTCTGATTCTAAAAGCGGCTATGGACGTGGACTCTTATTCAAAGCATAGATACTACATTTATAGCAAACAATCGTGAAAGCATAATGATTTAAATTCCTATGTTTCTCAGCGGATTATAGATTCTTTTTTGATGCAGATTCTTATTCAAGAATCTTCTCTATTTTTATGCAATTTTTCCTCAGCAGGTTCACCTTTGGTTGCACGTTAGGGAATATAAGCTTACTTCCAAAAGCTCCTTTTGTGAGCAAGACTACTTTAAAAAGCAATATGCAGTTATAATTCGAATAATAAATGGAATCTCAGAACTGACTGTGTGCACTACTGGGACAACATCTGTTCACAATGTTCCTTAAAATAGCTACCAAGAAATTTCTACGGGTGTAAAATACCCATATTCTAGAAGCCATGATAGTGCAGATGGAGACATGTGGTAATGCGTGGGCAGTTGCATAATTGCAAGCTTTCATCTTGTGCAGATCGTGTGCTGATACCTTCCCACACCTTCCATATGCATCTGAATCACTTATTATCAGCTGTGCAGAAAACATGAATATTTACAACTATCGGAACAGGTGAATCTAGATGTGTTTGAGTCTGAGGCAAAGTGGTCCTCATCATTTTCACACTCACATAATTTCTTATTGTGTATTTAGTATCTGTGGCGTGGAGTTAATGTGGGATATGTGTGAATGATATTTTTATTCCCACAGAGCAGTTTAGAGATGAATACTGTATACGTTGGTGCTATCCATGCTTGTTTAATTATTCCCAATGTGAGTTTACATTTTGTATTATAATACATGATATGATATATGATACGATATGATATAGGATATATGACCTGACACGATACTACACATGATATGATATATGATATGACATTACATTACATTACATTACTTAGGGCAGTGGTGGCCTGGTGGTAAAGGTGCTGGATCACTGAGCCCAAGGTTGGGGGTTCAAGTCTCACTCTCACCAGGTTGTCACTGTCCCCCCAGTGAGGCTAACTGGGTAATCAAAGGCCAGCCATGTTTCTCACTGTTTATTTTGTGAGGCATGTAAAAGAACCATTGCTGACTTTCGACAAGAGTAGGCTGCAAAGCCATCAGCGTGTTTCCGCCCTGCGATAGCCTGGCGGGCTGTCCAGGGTGTACTCTGCCCTCACCTGGAGTCAGCTGAGATGGGCTCCAGCCTCCCCGTGACTCTAATTAGGATTAAGCAGTTCAGAAAATGAATGAATTTATTACTTACTCATTCATTTGATGAAAATCCTACTAGAGTTGTATGGATGCTGGAGCCCATCTCAACTGACTCTGAACGAAGGTGAGGTACATCCTGAACAGCTCGCAAGAGATTTGCAGAACTAGATTTTTATAAAGTTTCCCCGATGGTTAAAGTCGTTCTAACATACAGGGATCCCTCGCTACTTCGCGCTTCAATTCATGCGGCTTCAGTGTATCGCAGTTTAAAAAATAATAATAAATATTTATCGAATTAAAAAAAACAAGGATATTAAGGAAGAATAGGGGAAAAAGTGAAGGAAAATTCCACAAAAACATGGCCAATTATGCAAAGAAAACCCCTAAACCAACACAAAACAAAAAATAACCCATAATCTCCAATCAAAACTGAACTGGATACATTAATGAGAGGTGTGCATCTGAATGTGTGCACACGCATCTGCGTGCATGCGTCTGTATGTGTGTGTATTTATATTTTATTTACATATTATGCATTATTTTTGTCATGTTTAATTGTTATTATAAGAATTAATAGCATTCACATTCACTGCCTTTTCCCAGAATCGGTTAAATAGATTTCAGCCTACTGCAACCCCAGTAGGAATAAGGGCTTTGGTAAATGAATTCTATCCTATAGCTGTTGTTAGAATATAGACAACAGCAGGGAGTATTTCACCAGCTGACGCTAAGAGAGAACATGAGGGAAGAAGCAACTAGAGCTTAAGGTGTCGTGTATTTACAGGAGTAAACTAGAGCAGCTCAGCTCTCAGATATGAGCGACATCAGTGCACAGTAGATGCTCACAGTTACATCTGAAGCCTTTTCGTGATTTTATCGGCTGGTCATGCTGTTGTGTGCCATCAACCCAAATAAAAACTGAAGGCAGGGTACTGGTGGCTTAGGAGGTAGTGCTCTGGGTTACTGATCGGAAGGCTGGAGGTGAGGGTTCAAACCCCAATAGCAGTACAAGCCACCTCTGTTGTGCCCTAGAACAAAGGCTTTTAACACTTATCTGTATCCATTGATACATTTAGTAGATAAGGGCATGTGTGAAATGCTATTATTGTAAAACTCTCATTTGATTGGTTAAGTAATCAGTTTCACATTGGAAATTTTACACCAGATTCGAATATCCCCACCCCATCACACTAAGCATCTTTATTGGTGTACACAGACGAATAGGAATACAGGGATCCCTCACTTTCCCCACTGAACTCCGCGAAATTGGATCAATCCCCACTAACTGACGTATACGTACATATATACAGTAAAACCTCCGCTGACGAACGCTTAAGCTCACGAACTTTTCGCCTCAAGAACATTAAATTTGCGAGCATATAGTCTCTGCTGACGAACTAGTTTTCGGCGGACGAATTAAACCACGCGGTCGAACAGCGCCACGGTGGCGGCCACGAGAAGCTGACGCACGCTCACGGCGTCACAGTTCGTCACCCCCTTTCTTTGAATGCGGAAGTGGTTTGTGTTTGATAGACATTTTGGACCATATTGAGTGTACTTTTGCTATTATGGGACCGAAAAAGACCCCACCACAGGCGGAGATCATTGAAAAACACGAACGAGGTGTGCGTTTGTGTGACTCAGCGTCCCAGTACCAGTACGCTAAGTCTACCATTGCTCCCATCCTTAAGAACAAGGAAGCTATTAAGGGTGCGTGTGTGGCTAAGGGTGTTTCCAAACAGTAGGCGTTTCCAAACTCTCCTTCCAAACAGTAAGTCCCTCCCTCCCTCCCTCCCTCCTCCTCCTCCCACTCCATTCTATCAAGCCGTCAACTACCATCACAAAGGTAAATAAAACCACTTTATTATACAGTACAGTTTATTTCTTTAATTACAATACAATAGCACATTTATTATACATAAAATAAGGTATATTTTTGTGTAGTTTTAAGGCTTATTTAGTAGAAAATTATGTTTTATGGGGACCTGGGAACGGATTATTCTCATTTTAATGGTTTCTTATGGGAAATAAATGTTTGGAAGACGAACTTTTCGCCTTACACACACTTTCTGGGAACCAATTATGTTCGTGAGCAGAGGTATCACTGTATGTGTATATAATATCAATAAATACATATTAAACGCTATAAATGCTTATAATAACAATTCAACATTCAAAAATAATGCATAATATGTAAGTAAGATATAAATACACACACACATACATATATGCGCACACTGATGTGTACCTCACAAAAATGTAAATAGTTTTGATGGGGGGGCGGTTTGGGTTGTTTTTTGTTTTTGTTTGTTTGGGATTTTTTTTTTTGCATAATTGTCCTTGTTTTGCGGCATTTTCCTTAACTTTCCCCCTTATTCTTCCTTAATTTCCTAATTTTTTATTTCGATAAATATTTAAAAAAGAAAAAAAACGGCAATGCACTGAAGCCGCATGAATTGAAGCGCGAAGTCGCGAGGGATCCCTGTACATGTATTTAATGGTCTGTTTCATTTTGTGTAAGTGGCACCTTTAGTGTGTGTGTTTAAAGTAGCTGATGTGGAGCCTGGAGTGGTCTTTCACTGCTTACTTGACATCAGACACCAAACATGCCATGGTTGATTACCCAGCATTTGCATTTGTCTGAGTGCAACACTGTACATATTTTATACATTTTGTCCTGAGCTTTTCATATAATTTCATCACAAAAATTTCAAGTGAGACAATGTGGGGGGGTGGTGAGGTGATGGTAGTGATTCTCACACTGTTAATTATGGTGGAAATTGCTACTCGCATCTTCTTTTTTAATCAGAAGCTTATAAAGAAGGTACGAAAATAAGGCATATGACAAATAAGTGAAGCTGCATCCCCTCCTCAGAAAAATATAGATCAAAAAGGTTCAGGCAAGCCGGATACATATATATATATATATATATATATATATATATATATATATATATATATATATATATATATATATATATATATATATATATATATATATATATATATACTCTCTTAGCGCTCTCTTATGGAAGGATCTACTCAGAAAATTCTCTCTCTCTCTCTCTCTCTCTCTCTCTCTATATATATATATATATATATATATATATATATATATATATATATATATATATATGTATATATATATATATATATATATATATATATATATACATATACAGAGAGAGAGAGAGTGTGAGAGAGAGAGAGAGAGAGAGAGTGTGAGAGAGAGAGAGAGAGAGAGAGAGAGAGAGAGAGAATTTTCTGAGTAGATCCTTCCGTAAGAGAGTGCTCAATACTTTTTCGTAGAGCAAATATAATATAAGTAAAAATAAAAGGACAGGACAAAGACTTTCTATTGAAACTTCATTTTCATTCTTCTGTAATCACCTGAAGAGAGAGGATGGTTTCACCACCCCTCGAAACAGATCTGTAGTGAAAATGAAGTTTCAATAGAAAGTCTTTGTCCTGTCCTTTTATTTTTACTTATACACACACACACACACACACACACACACACACACACACACACACACACACACACACACGCACACTCTCACACACACACACACACACACACACATGCATACCGTGTTTTTCGAACCATGAGGCGCACTTAAAAGCCTTTAATCTTCAAAAACCTGACGGTGCGCCTTATAATCCGGGGCCCCTTATGTGTGGATGCAGCCTCGGCTCCGTCTCACTAACACCATCAAAACCCAAGTCAAGCAAACTAATTCAGAGCTTACCATCATTCCAGTGGATTAATTTAAGAACTTCAACCGCGAGATATTGGTCTCAACAGGTCGCAAGTTACAGCGATCTGGGCTTTATGTCCAAATACCGGGATAAAGCACTGCTACAGGTGTCCTCCTGAGACCTCGGATTAACCATCTTGAATTTAAAGTTACACTGATACAGCTCCTTAAGAGCAATGAGCTCAGTTCTGTAATTAACACAATACTGATGCGCTGTCTCTTTAAGAGGGCGTGGCTGAGAGAAGGTCACGATCCAAGAATACTTCTAATCTCCGTCTCTATAGATCTGACTTCATGCATGAGGGAATAATAGATAATAAAATATAATAATATAATATAATAAAAAAAAAAAATAGAGGGATACTGGTTTTATGTCCAACTCGTGCGACTGTTATATGAAGACACTGAAGATGAAGAATTTGATGGATTTGAGGAAGAAGAATGAACCGAAAAATTGAGTTTATTGTTTTACATTATTACAACTGAACAATGGTGAGAGTTATTGTGAGAGTGCGACTATAAATAGTGTTTACTGTAGTTCCTCTCGTTTGGTCAGTGTTTTTTTCCCTACACCATAGGGAACACAGTGATAGCACCATTGCCACCTACTTTAGAGAATGCACAATTACACTTAATTCTAGTACAGTATGGCAAAAAGCATGTTCCCCAGGGTCACACATGCCCCCCAACACAGTCACTGATCAGAAGGGTTAGTTAAGTTATTGTTTATTATTGTTTTATTGTTATTTATTATTATGTATTAATAATATTAATGTACATGTATTATATGAAACATTTATTGTTTTTACATGTTTATCTTTAATATATTCGGTCAAATATATGTGTTTGTGGCAGGTCATATGAGTTTGGGAGGGGTCTGGAACGGATTAATAGGTTTTATATTATTTACTATGGCAATTTTTGTTTTATCTAACGATTATTTTGACTTACGAGCTTGCCCTCGGAACAGATTAATTCGTAAGTCAAGGTACCACTGTATAAAGCCCCAAAACAGCTCTGATTTGACTGCTGCGACCATGACACAAGGTCACGGTGACCCGTATGCAATCCCATCCAATTCTTTACTGAAGGCACGCTGTTCATAAATTTAGTGATTCTATGTCAGTTCCTTCCAAAGGTATCAAAGTTATCATATTAACAAATTGGACAGACGAATATAACCTATTTCAATGTCTTCCACTCCGCTCACCTTAAGTGACAGCAGGAGCTAAAAGAAGACTACTTTATTAACATTGTGTGTGTGTGTGTGTGTGTGTGTGTGTGTGTGTGTGTGAGAGAGAGAGAGAGAACGAGAGAGAGAGAGAGAGAGAGAGAGAGAGAGAGAGAGAGAGAGAGAGAGAGAGAGAGAGAGAGAGAGAGAGAATATGACAGAGATTTTGTCTCTATTTGTTTGTGCAGAAGGATCTAACACTAATTCTGTGCTCTGGTAGTAATGAATCTTTCTAGTATTAGTGCCTAGCCGCGCTACGTGTTCAGTAGCTGTACCTGATGTTTCTCAGGACGCGTCCAAGAGGCCTGCAAAGGACAAACATAAAAAGAAAAAGAAAGGGAAATAACAGAAATGGCAAAGAAAGCCTTAAAAATGAAGTATGCTTCATGTTCAGAGATAAACTACTCGGACCTTTTGTTCAGCTGAGTGGTCTGAAGCAATATGCAACGGAAAGGACAAAGGAAAATAATACCGAGGTCTGTTATTCAAAAACACTGTGCAACATTAGTTTGTTGGTTTAGAGCTAATTGAGATCATAAAGACCTCGTTATCAGCTAAGTAATTCAATTAAATACACTAGTTTCTTTATGACTATGAGTCATACAATCCCTGTTCTTTGTCACCTGTTGTTTATCAGACAGGATGAATTCGTTCATTCATTCATTTTCTGAACCGCTTAATTTGGGCCGCGTGCGAGTGGGGCTGGCATTTAATTTGTCATTTAATATTAGGGTCAAGGGGTGGCTGGAACCTATCTCAGTCGACATTGAGCAAAAGTACACGCTGAACCGCTCGGCAGACCAGCACATGGCCAATACACACAACCATTCACACATTTAAACCTAGGGATAATCTGGATCATATAACTAGCCTGATGTGCATGTATTAACGTGGGAGGAAACGAGAGTACCCATGTGGGCTCAACATGCAAACTCCACACAGACATGTCTGAACCCAACAGTCTACACCACTGTGGGACCATAATCTTGTCCATGTTCAATAAAATAAAGTTTTTCTGAGCATATTTGTAAATTTGTCTCTTTAAAGTAAAGAGAAAGTCGAATCAAAGCAAGGTGTTAAGTATTCCATTGTTTATGGCTTGTGTAAAAAAAACACAAGCTTAAACACAAACTTAAACACTTCAACGAAAACCCTCATGAAAGACAGAAGTCATCCATCGCGCCACCCATCCATTATCTGTACTGCTTATCTGCAAGCGTCAGGGGGGAACCTGGAACCAATCCCAGATGATTATCTGAGAGAGGCGGGGTACACCTCAAATAGGTCAGCAATCCATCACACAGAACAAATAACGATTGGCACACACATTTACAAACATGGACAGCCAATCAGAGGAGTCAGATGTCCTAATCCATAGTCTTTGAACTCTGGGAGCAAAGCAGAGTGCATGTGGAGAGCATGCAAATTCCATAAAGAAAGCCCCCCAAGTCAGCCATGAGTTTCAAACCCAGAATATTGTTGCTGTGAGGCAACACTGGTAAAGACTACGCCATCATACTGACTGGGTAGAAATATTAATCATTCTAAGTATCCAGTGAACTTATGCTGAACCCCTTTTTCTTTCATTTCTATTTACCAAATTTGGTCTTGGGCAATTCTCACACACCAGCCAACTCGTCCCAGCATACAGCAGCTATCAACCAGAGAGCGTGAGCGCTAGCACGTGATTCAGCTTAGACATGGTGATCTTGCCAATGACATACTTTAGCACTGTAACATTCCCAGAAGAAAACTATACTCTTCCACATACACCCACAGCTGGAGAGGTCCATTGTGATTGGCAGAGGAGAGACAGCGAATAGTTTCCACGGAACCACAGATAAGATACTGCGTTATAAGAATCCGGTCACAAAAAACTGGTGATATCAGATATAATATTTCAGTACAATTCCTCTAACTGCTCAGTAAATAAATATGTACACAATTAAATAATAAAAATAACCAGCTAGGAATTGTACATTTTATTATTTCGATATGGATAAATCTTCTGAGAAACAACTTCAGACATTTTTAAACAAGCAAAACCTATTTATCTCATGTCCCTGGAGAACCTTGAAAATTTGCTAACATTTTAAAGTTTGTTAAGAAACTAAAGTTATTTTTCATCACTGAAATTAAAATGAAATTACAAGGACAGGACATGCAAACCGATTGGTTGTTGAGCAGTCCAGAGGTTTTCCGTACAGACCAGTCAAAACACTTTTTCTTGGCCTGCCATGCATGAGCAAAACATTCACTTCGAATAAAGTAAATTTTTTGTTCATTGTTTTTTTCTGCTTCACTGGGTACGAAAAAATGTCATGTTCAACTTTTCGTAAAGTAAATTTGGGTTCAAAGAGCACAACCTCATTTCAAATGAAATTGTGCACACAAAGGGACACAACAGCTTATGTCTATTTCTCTTCTATTATTATTATTATTTTTTTTTACACTTTTTTGGGAAAGGTTACAAAAATGCCACGCAATAAATAACTAATTAACCTAATTAGTTTGGGCGGTACAGTGAAATTCCAGATCTTTCTATCGCTCCGTCAATAGATTATATTCAAGTCAGTTCAAGTCAGTTTTATTTGTAAAGCACTTTTTACAATTGACATTGTCACAAACAACTTTACACAGTAAAAGTAGGAGTTTACTAAGTATAAAATAATTTAAACATTTTCTACAATATTATCGACTTGGTCTGGAATTTACATGTACTGACCTCATTCTACGACAAGTAGTTAATGATCCAAACAACAAGAAAGTCTAAACATACACCACCTACACTGCAGATTTGCCATAACTGATAATAGTTTCTGGAATATAACTAAATTCAAACTCTCACAATAGCTATTAATCAGATAATTAACTGCCCGTCAGAAGACATTGCCTGTACAGCTTTAAAAAAGGCAAAAATGAAGTATTTGGAAATAATTCTATATCGTTACATGGACATATTTCTCTGATAACACTGTCGTCACCACAGAGCACATGACAGTATAGCTCTTACAATTTTATTAAAAACATATAATTAGCTTAGTTATGTTATAACTTGTAAGCATTGATCATGAGTAAGGTTACATTTGTCTGGCTCCACTCCTTTCTTCCCGTAAAAACACCCGCCCAACCCCTACGTCTTGCCCCTAATCAAATCTCTGATGATGACCTGAAAAAAAAAATGTTGCGTATACACGGCAGGACTTGCCATTGGATAGCAAAATACCTTTTCAAATCTGACAGGCACCTTTTAACTACAAGTTCTTCTTATTCTAGTGGTTGTAGTCATTTGTGGAAACCTCTGTAAAACCTTTTCATTAGTCTCCTTCCACAGAAGCCTGACCGTGTTCAGGTCAGATAACTGGACAGGATGTTCCAGAGAGCCATGTTCCTCCTCTAAGTAGCTAATATCTCTTCTTCTTCTTCTTCTTCTTTTCCTTTCGGCTTTTCCCTTCAGGGGTCGCCACAGCGAATCATCTGCCTCCATCTCACCCTATCCTTTGCATCTTCTTCTCTTACACCAACGACCTTCATGTCCTCCTTTACCACATCCATGAATCGTCTCTTTGGTCTTCCTCTAGGCCTTTTGCCTGGTAGTTCCAGCCTCAGCATCCTATTACCAATATACTCACTATCCCTCCTCTGTACATGTCCAAACCATCTCAATCTAGCCTCTCTGACTTTGTCTCCAAACGTCTTACATGTGCTGTCCCTCTGGCGTGCTCATTCCTAATCCTATCCATCCTCGTTACTCCCAAAGAGAACCTCAACATTTTCATCTCTGCTACCTCCAACTCTGCCTCCTGTCTTTTCCCCAGGGCCACTGTTTCTAACCCATACAGCATCGTTGGCCTCAACACCGTTTTGTACACTTTTCCTTTCATTTTTGCCGATACCCTCTATCACACATCACACGGACACTTTTCTCCAACCATTCCAACCTGCCTGCTGCACGCTTCTTGACCTCTTTTCCACACTCTCCATTGCTCTGGATTGTTGAGCCTAAGTACTTAAAATCCTCCACCTTTCTTATCTCTGCTCCCTGTAATCTCACCGTTCCTCTTTGGTCCTTGGCATTCATGCACATGTATTCTGTCTTACTGAGGCTAATCTTCATTCCCCTCCTTTCCAGGGCATACCTCCACCTCTCTAGATTTTCCTGCACTTGGTCTCTGCTCTCACTACAGATTACAATGTCATCTGCAAACATCATAGTCCATGGGAATCTTGTCTAACCTCGTCTGTCAGCCTGTCCATCACCATAGCGAACAAGAAGGGGCTGAGCTGACCCTTGATGCAGTCCCACCTCCACCTTGAACTCTTCTGTCACACCGACAGCACACCTCACCACTGTCTTACATCTCTCATACATGTCCTGCACCACTCTAACATACTTCTCTGCCACTCCAGACTTCCTCATGCAATACCACAGTTCTTCTCTCGGCACCCTGTCATATGCTTTCTCCAGATCCACAAAGGCACAATGCAGCTCCGTCTGACCTTCTCTGTACTTCTCCATTAACATCCTCAAGGCAAACACTGCATCTGTGGTGCTCTTTCTGGAGCATGAAACCAAACTGTTGTTCACAAATGCTGACTTCTGCCCTTAGTCTAGCTTCCACTATTCTTTCCCATATCTTCATCATTATGGCTCATCAACTTTATCCCTCTGTAGTTGCCACAACTCTGCACGTCTCCTTGTTCTTAAAAATGGGCACCAGCACACTTCTCCTCCATTCCTCTGGCATCCTCTCACTCTCTAAGACCTTGTTAAATGTTCTTGTCAGAAAATCTACTGCTACCTCTCCTAGACACTTCCATACCTCCACGGTATGTCATCAGCACCAACTGCCTTTCCATTCTTCATCCTCTTCAATGCCCTCCTCACTTCACCCTAACTAATCTTTGCTACTTCCAGGTCCTCAACAGTCACCTCTTCTACTCTTTTCTCTCTCTCAGTTTCCCTCATTCATCAGCTCTTCAAAGTACTCTTTCCATCTTCCCAGCACACTTCTGTCATCAGTCAATACATTTCCCTCTCTGTCCTTTATCAATCTAACTTGCTGCACGTCCTTCCCATCTCTATTTCTCTGCTGTGCCAACCTGTATAAATCATTTTCTCCCTCCTTACTTTCCAGCCGAGCATACAAGTCATCAAGCAGCGCTCTGTTTGGCCTTTGACACCTACTACCTTTGCCTTCGCTGTGTCTCCCTGTACTCCTGTTTACTCTCTTCGGTTTTGTCAATGTCCACTTCTTCTTAGCTAATCTCTTCCTTTGTACACACTCCTGCACTTCCTCATTCCACCACCAAGTCTCCTTATCTACTTTCCTTCCAGATGACACACCAAGTATTCTCCTACCTGTCTCCCTGATCACATTCGCTGTAGTTGTCCAGTCATCTGGAAGCACTTCCTGACCACCCAAAGCCTGTTTCAACTCCTCCTTGAAGACAACCCGACACTCTTCCTTTTTCAACTTCCACCACTTTGTCTTCTGCTCTGCCTTTGCCTTCTTCACCTTCCTCACCATCAGCATCATCCTGCACACCACCATCCTATGCTGTTTGGCAACACTCTCACCGCTACTACTTTGCAGTCACTGACTTCCTTTAAATTACATCGCCTGCACAAGATGTAGTCTACCTGTGTGCTCCTACCTCCACTTTTATAAGTCACCCTATGCTCCCTCTCTCTTCTGGAAGAAAGTATTCACGGCGGCCATTTCCATCCTTTTTGCAAAATCTACCAACATCTGTCCTTCTCGTTCCTGTCCTGGATACCAAACCTACCCATCACTTCCTCGTCCCCTCTGTTTCCTGCACCAACATGTCCATTGAAGTCTGCCCCAATGACCACTCTTTCACCTCTGGGGTACTCTGCATCACTTCATCTAACTCCTCCAGAATCTCTCCTTCTCTTCTCGCTCACATCCTGTCTGTGGGGCATAAGCACTAACAACATTAACCATCACACCTTTAATTTCTAACTTGAGACTCATCACTCTGTCTGACACTCTTTTCACTTCTAGAACATTCCTGGCAAACTCCTCCTTCAAGATGACTCCGACTCCATTTCTCTTCCCATCCACACCGTGATAAAACAGCTTAAACCCTGCTCCTATGCTTCTAGCCTTGCGACCTTTCCACCTGGTCTCCTGAGACACACAGTATGTCCACCTTCCTCCTCTGCATCATGTCAGCCAGCTCTCTACCTTTTTCCTGTCATAGTTCCAATATTCAAAGTCCCTACTTTCAGTCCTAGACTCATGCCTTTCCTCTTCTCTCTCTGGCAGACGGACGCCTCCGCCTCTCCTTCTTCGGCGTCTTCGACTAACAGTAGTCCAATTTCCATCAGCACCCTGTTGGTTGGCGGCACTGATGGCGATCGTTGTTAACCAGACCTCGACCGATCCGGTATGTCATTCTTTCTTGTGATTCGCATAGTTTATTTGGCATTTGTTTTACGCCGGATGCCCTTCCTGACGCAACCCTCTGCATTTATCCGGGCTTGGGACCGGCGTGAGGGAGAGACACTGGTTTGTGCCCCCCCCTCACGGCTGCATTTAAGTAGCTAATATCTCATTTCTGGCATTTGTGGCTGATTTGAAAATGAAATGTTACTTGGAAACTTCTAAACATTTTAAGGAGAAGTGCACGTCAATCACAATGAGTCAGCAAACTCCATGAACGCCGCAGATGTGATGGAGCCACTCAACGATTAACCAGTAACCAAATTATTTATGAAAGAGAAACTTTTCAAATGCCGCAACTGTAATATTAACCGGCCCTGAATGACTTGATCAATAACAACCCTATTTATCAGGTGGATTCCTGAGATGATCAACACGTTTGTATTACCGGGAACCATTAGAGAGCATCTTATCTGGACTCCTTTCTTTACATGATTACAAAGGGATCAGATTGCTTTCGAAGGAGTGCCATGATGAGTAGGTTTCCCAGGAGCCTTTTATACCTTAGTCACATTCATTAAGCCAAAATCAATCAAGGGTCTTTGCGCTCCATGTTTTATCATCCAGTTCACAATAGTGTTTTTTCCTGTAGATTTTATCTACACCACTGATAAATTAAAACACATGAATAGAAAATGAATACATATGTCAAGGTTCTCTTGTGACTCCTGACATGCTGAGAATAAGCCAGTGAAGCTCATGGTTTTTTCTACTACATAATAGCCATGCTCTATTGTGGATGTTCTTTCATCCAGTCATCCAGCGATTTGTACAGAGCTGAAAGAGGAATCAAGGCCCAGCATTGCGAAGCTGGATAGCAAATGGAACCTGGCATGAAGGCAAAAAAAAAAAAAAAAGAAAAGAAAAGAATGATATCTCATTCTCTGTGGAAATTATTCATGAAAATATCAACTGGTCTACCAAAGTCTTTGAAAACACATTTAGTTAATTGGAACAGACTTTAGGAGGCTTGTTTGGAGCACTTTTATCCTTAATGGAGTTACACAGCATCTAATGGATAAGTGACTTTACTGGATTAGGACCAGAACATGACAAAGACTGAATGCTCACACTTGACAGATAAAAAGAGCATAAGAAAAAGTTAAGCGTGCGCTTTATTATACTGACTTGTAATAACGATTTCCAAATGATTTCATTATCTCCTCTTCGCAAGGTTGCCATCGGGTCATCAGGGCTAAACCCTTATGTTCTGTCTTGACATTCATTTCATCTTTCTTTCTCTGAGCTAAACATATTCACAATCACACAGCCATCGTTTCCTGACCTCTCCGACACAGTCCGGGTATTAACACACCCGCTTCAACACTGGCCATGATTTCAGCATAAAGTGCAGTCACCTGGACACTTGTCTACTCTGGAAACTCTTTTGATAAATTGGGTTTTTGCAAGTGCACTTGATGCTGATTGTGAATGGGATTATACAAAAGAAGGAAGGAAAAAAAAAAGAAAAGCTGATTATCAGCTTTCCAGTTCCAGCAAGAGTTCACCCAGCATTGATATTCATACCTGCCCTCTCATTAAGTAAGACTAATAAAGGATTAGGGCCTGACAAGGCAAGCATTGCTCTAGATTAAGTGTGAGCAAAAGAGCTGAGATTCTTAAAATGCTGCACCTATATGATGCTGTAGAGTTGATGATGATTTACTCGACCCTCATATACCTGCACCTGGATTTTCTCTTATCTGCACTGAGATTACGAAAATAATAATAATAATTAATTTAAAAGCATAATTTTACCCTTGTTATTTTGAATTCTAATATTTAACCATTAGGAGGTTCAGTCATTTATATTTTCCATTGCCAAGTCACTGAATAGGGTCGCGAGGAGGCTGGAGATCATTTTAGTTGACTTTGGGCGAAGGTGGGGTAAACCATGAATAACTCCACATTACCACCGTATGTTGAGAATATTAAAAATCATTTAAATGTGTATACATGGCAATGGTAGCCTGGTGGTAAAGGTGCTGGATCACTGGCCCTAAGGTCGGGGGTTCAAGCTCCACTCTCCACAGATTGTCACTGTCCTCCTAGTGCAGCTAACTGGTTTATCAATGGCTTATAAATGGTGGGCCATGTCTCTCACTGTTTTATAGTGAGAGGCATGTAAAAGAACCATTGCTGACTTTCGACAAGAATAGCTGCATAGCCGTCAGTGTGTTTTCACCCTGCAATGGCCTGGCGAGCTGTCCAGGGTGTACTCTTCCCTCGCCTGGAGATGGCTGGGATGGGCGCCAGCCTCCCCGCGACCCTAATTATGATTAAGCGGTTACAGAAAATGAATGAATGGGGGGCAGTGGTGGCCTGATGGTAAAAGGTGCTGGATCGCAGATGCTAAGGTTAGGGGTTCGAGTCCCACTCTCCACAAGGTTGTCACTGTCCCCCCAGTGCAGATAACTGGGTTATCAAACACCAGTCATGTTTCTCACTGTCTATGGTGAGAGGCATGTAAAAGAACCATTACTGACATTTGTAAAGAGTAGCTGCATAGGCATCAGCGTGTTTCCGCTCCTTGCTAAAGGGTTGTGTCAGGAAGGGCATCCGACGTACAAAACCTATGTCAAATCAAACATGTGAATCAGATGATTCGTTGTGGCAACCCCTAAAAAAAAAAAGGGAAAAGCTGAAAGGAAAAGAAGAAGAAGAAGAGAAAATGAATGAATGAATGTGTACACTTTGTAATATAGTGATACTTCATGACAGGAGATATTAAACATTTTTCACAAACAATCTCCGTTGTTATGGTTTTTTGACGGTCTAGAGTTGAAACCATACTCTGAAGACTTTTTTTGTACAATTTCTATTTTTTCAGTGATGGGCTAAGCTGTGCTTTTGATCTTACTACAGTAATTTCAAACAAGAAAAAATAAATTTATGAGAGAACAAGTCTATAGGCTTTATAAGTGATAACCTTAACTAATTTTTTAATGAGCATATGAATAAAATGAATAAAGGATTAAAAAGTACAAAGTGTCATTCTTAAATGTGTGAGCTGTACCATTAACTCCGCTACACATCTGCCCTTCCTGTGGTTGATTATTTTTTTTACAATAGTCTTTTCTATGTTTATTGTCGGTCCTGAATGTTAATTTCCAGACACTTTTTCTTCTTCTTTTTTTTTTTTATGGTCACGGGGAGACTGTTGCCTATCCCAACTGACTCCAAGGTGAAGGATACACCTTGAACTGTTTGCCAAGCCCTCACAAGGCTACAACACAGGTACACAAACCATTCATCTTCAAGGCTTGGGGCGATTGAGACTATCCAAATAGCCTATTGTTCATGTCTTTGGACAGTGGAAAGAAACCAGAGGAAACATATGCAAGCACAGAGAGAACATGCTACACAGAAAACACCCTCACATAGGGGCTTGAACCCATGACCTTCTTTCTGTGAGGTACATGTGCTAAGCCACCATTGTGCAACCTAGCTCTTGAATATACTTCAATTATTAGTTATAATCTGGCACTGGCTGTTACTTTAACACAGCTATATATATATATATATATATATATATATATATATATATATATATATATATATATATATATATATATATATATATATATATATATATATGTCTGTCTTCCTTTCGGCTTTTTCCCTTTTACTCGGGAGTCGCCACAGCGAATCTTCTGATTCGCACGTTTTGATTTGGCAGAGGTTTTTACGTCGGATGCCCTTCCTGTCACAACCCTTTTTAGCAAGGGACAGAAACACGCTGACGACTTTGCAGCTACTCTTTACGAAAGTCAGCAATGGTTCTTTTACATGCCTCTCACCATAGACAGTGAGAGACATGGCCTGCCTTTGATAACCCAGTTAGCTGCACTGGGGGGACAACCTTGTGGAGAGTGGGACTTGAACTTGAACCCCCAATCTTTGGATGAGCGATCCAGCGCCCTATACCACTAGACCACCACTGCCCCCCACTAGACCACCACTGCCCCATATATATATATACACACACACACACACACACACACACACACACACACACATATATATATATATAAAATAATAGATAACTATTGCTTTTTAAATTCAACTTTCCAATACTTTAGACTAGCACAGAACCAAGATGACTCAAAGATTCTATACTAGGTGACCTGTGTTTTAGCTTTGTATTAGCACAAACCAAAACCATGTGTTATTTGGCTACAACTGCTGAAATATGTAAATATTTTATGAAATAAAATAGAGAAGTACCAAGCTAGGGGCAGTGGTAGCCCAGTAGTGGGGTGCTGGCATACCGATCTAAAAGTCAGGGGTTCAAATACCACTATCACCAAGTTGTCACTGCTGTTCCCCCCAGTGCAGCTAACTGGGTTGTCAAAGGCCAGCCATATCGAGACATGTAAAAGTACCATTGCTGTCATTCATAAGTGTATTGGGTTGCCATAAGTGTGTTTCTGCTCTGCGATGGCCTGGTGAGCTGTCCAGGATGTACCCCGCCCTGGCTAAGAGTTGGCTGAGATAGGTGCATGTCTCCCCGTGGTCCTAATTGGGATTAAGCGGTTCAGAAAATGAATGAATGAGTACCAAGCAAGCTAGCTATTAGCCTTCTGCCTAACTCTAGCTTCTTGCTAGATATTTTGTGTGATGCTAAGTATCTTATTAGCAAACCAGCATGAGATAGTTAGGTTTAATTAACTTTTTCAAGATTAAATATTAGTATTCGTAGTAATATCATACCAGTACATTCTGTAGGCATATTGTTGCAACAGATAGCTCAGGTGTGTGTGATTTTAGCTGTTACTCTTATCCTTAGGTAAAATAAGGAAATTGTGAAAGTTATGACAGATACATTAGTTTACTGAAGATATGTTAAAAAAGATATGTTATAAAAAATTATCTATATTAGTATTGTTTTAATGCTGATGATTTTGGCATACAGCTCATGAAAACCCAAAATTCCGATCTCAAAAAATTATCATATTTCATCCGACCAATAAAAAAAAGTGTTTTTAATACAAAAAAGTCAACCTTCAAATAAATATGTTCAGTTATGCACTCAATACTTGGTCGGGAATCCTTTTGCAGAAATGACTGCTTCAATGCGGCGTGGCATGGAGGCGATCAGCCTGTGGCACTGCTGAGGTGTTACGGAGGCCCAGGATGCTTCGATAGCGGCCTTAAGCTCATCCACAGTGTTGGGTCTGGTGTCTCTCAAATTTCTCTTCACAATATCCCACAGATTCTCTATGGGGTTCAGGTCAGGAGAGTTGGCAGGCCAATTGAGCACAGTAATACCATGGTCAGTAAACCATTTAGCAGTGGTTTTGGCACTGTGAGCAGGTGCCAGGTCGTGCTGCTGAAAAATGAAATCTTCATCTCCATAAAGCTTTTCAGCAGATGGAAGCATGAAGTGCTCCAAAATCTCCTGATATCTAGCTGCATTGACCCCGCTCTTGATAAAACACAGTGGACCAACACCAGCAGCTGACATGGCACCCCAGACCATCATTGACTGTGGGTACTTGACACTGGACTTCAGGCATTTTGGCATTTCCTTGTCCCCAGTCTTCCTCCAGACTCTGGCACCTTGATTTCCGAATGACATGCAAAATTTGCTTTCATCCGAAAAAAGTGCTTTGGACCACTGAGCAACAGTCCAGTGCTGCTTCTCTGTAGCCCAGGTCAGCCGCTTCTGCCGCTGTTTCTGGTTCAAAAGTGGCTTGACCTGGGGAATGCGGCACCTGTAGCCCAGTCCACTGCTTCCACAGGTCCCCCAAGGTCTGGAATCGGCCCTTCTCCACAATCTTCCTCAGGGTCCGGTCACCTCTTCTGGTTGTGCAGCGTTTTGTGCCCCACTTTTTCCTTCCCACAGACGTTCCACTGAGGTGGCTTGATACAGCACTCTGGGAACAGCCTATTCGCTCAGAGATTTCTTTCTGTGTCTTACCCTTTTGCTTGAGGGTGTCAATGATGGCCTTCTGGACAGCAGTCAGGTCGACAGTCTTACCCATGATTGTGGTTTTGAGTAATGAACCAGGCTGGGAGTTTTTAAAAGCCTCAGGAATCTTTTGCAGGTGTTTAGAGTTAATTGGTTGATTGAGATGATTAGGTTAATAGCTCGTTTAGACTACCTGAACATGATATGCTAATTTTTTGAGATAGGAATTTTGGGTTTTCATGAGCTGTATGCCAAAATCATCAGTATTAAAACAATAAAAGACCTGAAATATTTCAGTTGGTGTGCAATGAATCTAAAATATATGAAAGTTTAATTTTTATCAGTACATTACAGAAAATAATGAACTTTGTCACAATATGCTAATTTTTTGAGAAGGACTAGTATATATTCTTCTTTTACTTTCGGCTGCTCCCTTCACGGGTCGCCACAGCAAATCATCCGCCTCCACCTCACCCTGTCCTCCGCATCTTCTTTTCTGACTCCAACGACCTTCATGTCTTCCTTCACCACATCCATAAATCTCTTCTTTGGTCTTCCTCGAGGCCTTCTGCCTGGTAGTTCCAACCTCAGCATCCTACTGCCAATATACTCACTATCCCTCCTCTGTACATGTCCAAACCATCTCAATCTAGCCTCTCTGACTTTGTCTCCAAACATCTTACATGGGCTGTCCCTCTGATATACTCATTTCTGATCCTGTCCATCCTCGTTACTCCCAGAGAGAACCTCAACATTTTCATCTCCGCTACCTCCAGCTCTGCCTCCTGCCTTTTCCTCAGCGCCACTGTTTCTAAATCATACAACATCGCTGGCCTCACCACCGTCTTGTACACTTTTCCCTTCATTCTTGCTGACACTTTCCTATCGCACATCACACTGGACACTTTTCTCCAACCATTCCAGCCTGCATGCACACGCTTCTTCACCTCTTTTCCACACTCTCCATTGCTCTGGATTGTTGAGCCTAAGTACTTAAAATCCTCCACCTTCGTTATCTCTGCTCCCTGTAACATCACCGTTCCTCTTGGGTCCTTCTCATTCACACACATGTATTCTGATTTTCTGAGGCTAACCTTCATTCCTCTCCTTTCCAGGGCATACCTCCACCTCTCTACATTTTCCTGCACTTGTTCTCTGCTCTCACTACAGATCACAATGTCATCTGCAAACATCATAGTCCATATATATATATATATATATATATATATATATATATATATATATATATATATATATATATATATATATATGTGTGTGTGTGTGTGTGTAAATGTATATATACATACACACACACACACACACACACACACACACACACACACACACACACACACACACATATATATATATATATATATATATATATATATATATATATATATAATAACATACATTTACATGTATATAGATAGCTTATACTTTCTCTGGCATATTTATTTTTTCTTCTTTCTCCTTTTACAGGCTTCGTAGATTTGTTCCTATTTCAGAACTCATGTAATAACCATGGACAAACATCATCTCTGCTTCTAGGCAGAACATAAAGTACCACAAACGCAGAGGCCTTTTCAATATTTATCTGGCTTGTGTTTTTGCATTAAGTGCTTCTGCCAGGCTGCCACACACACTGAGAACTCTGTGTTCTACTGTTCTCATTTGGGTTACTGCGCACTCTGTCATCTTTGCCCAAAAAGAAGGTTATAAATCCTAGACACGCAAAAACCATCGGACAAAAAAAAAAACATTGGATCAAATGTGCCTGTCTGTCACTATCAATGTGTTTATTTTCATTCAGATCACAAGGTTTTTGATGACATCATTAAAGGCTATTCATATTCAAATAACAGTGTATATAACAATCTACATGATTTATTCAAACATCAGGAAACAATAGCTGATAAATACAAAATCAGAAATGTTTTAAACCTGCCTATTGTTATTGAAAGCAGTGTTATGGAATGCTGTCTGCACATAAAAAGCATATCTCACATTTTTAAAGGGAGTTACGTGAATGAGAAAACATGAGCAGACTTAATTCCTGGATAGAGGAGACTGTCAGTAGATCTGTGTAAATGTTCAAAACAAGATTATCTTCTTAAGATAGCATGCTATGCCAGTTTAGCTGCATTGTTTTTTTGTTTTTTTTTTCACTCAGGTTCTCTGAGAAAAATATCCAGACACATTGAAAGGATGAGTAAAAGGAAGAAGAGTGAGATCCACTGTGTGCTAATATTCAGGTCCCTTGGGAACTGTGGCTATATACCCCTTCTTATCATTATTTTATTCAGGCATTAAAGGAAAACTATGTTGGGCTTATAAAAAGCTGTCTGAGGCCACAATTGTGAGTTTCAAACAGTGACAGTATAGCTGGACCTGAATTACATTTTTTTCACTGGCTGGGTCTGAAAGTAAAATGTTTACAAAATCCAGCACACAATCAGTTGGGTTATTGTAATGCAAATATCAGTTCTTCTACCCATAAACAGGAGATACACTATATCTTGCTCTTGCAGACCAAATTCAGTCCCTGAGGGCAGTCAGACAGGTCTTTAACCAGGTGCTTTCAGCAGAGTATTCGATTCAAGAAGCTGGCTCTGACACATCAGCTGTTCAATTCAACACACTAATCCCACACACACAAAAAGCAAAATGCATTTTAGAGAGGAAATTTTCACCCAGTGTCCTGCACACATAGCCACACAGGTCTTCCACCTCAGATAAGGCTGCATGAGAGGAGCGTGTACAGAAAGACTGGGAACATTCATCACAGTAAAACTGAGCGTACACACTGAGCCCAAGACCATGACTAGCTATGAGTACACTGAGGTCCAGAGCTCAATATTTTCCTCAAGGGCTTTCCCTTGCTCCCATGTAGCATTTCCAATTTCCAGTTCAATACTAAAAGAGTAATGTCATAATAATATGCTGGCATAATGTACATTATTGACTAATGTATAAACTTCATCCAAGACAATCGTCAGCACTTATAACTGTTTCTTAGCTGGAATCAGATTAACTGAGGTGGACGCTTAAGCTGTGAACATAAATGTAGCTGCCCATCATGTTTATAGGCTTGCTAACTGTAAAAGGGAATAATATATGGTCGTGCCACAGGGGTTCGGATGGTGGGCACTAAAAAGCATTAAACTATAATAGACATCACACTGAACATTTTCAATATAAGCTTATTTTACTTAAAACGATGAAATATTTCTTTTCATAACCCTTCAAAATGTCCTCTGGTCCATTTTCAGCAGCAAACATAACAAAATAGAGCGAGCTGTTAATTATACACTTAATGCAATGTTAGTCCAAGTCTAACAGTCATTTTACTTTAAAGAAACATTTTCCAATGACCTCACGGACATTTAACAACCTGGTTATGGTCCATACACTTGAGATCCAAATCAAGATCCACCGTGCCACTTCACATCCACGCTATGTTCAATAAGTCTGATTATTAAGTTCAAGCGCAACCACCAATTAAAGCAATTCAGATGTCAGTCAAGATCTGGGTTCAGAAAATGAGACACTAGACACTGTGTAGCCTTATCATGTTTTCAGAAGAATACAGGGAGGGGAATAGGAAGAAGCCAAGCAGAAGCAGAAGAATAAAGGACAGAGAGACAGACAGAGAGAAATTGGTTCTGTGCACGGCTGAATATCGATAAGAGCTGTGAAGGGATGTCGATTGATGCTGTTCGTCTGTTTCCGGATGAAAAATGAAGGAATGGAAATAGGCCATTTCATGGCAAATAATTACGTGTAGCAAGGGAAGGGGGCAGAAGAAAGTGTATTTATAGCATGAAAACTGCTTCCTACATTTCATACTGCAAATATATCTGACACACACACACACACACACACACACACACACACACACACACATAAATATATATATATTTGTATACATATACATATATATATATATATATATATATATATATATATATATATATATATAGTGCAGTGGTTCTCAAATAGTGTGGTGCGCCCCAGGGAACATGCTTTTTTTTTTTTTGCCATATTCGGATAAAGTGTAATTCTACATCCACTCCAGCAGGTGGCACTGGCATAAGAAGTGAACTTAATAAACCCACCATGGAAATTTTTAACAGGGACGGAAAGAAAGACAGAGACAGTGAGAGAAACGAAAGTCTCCTGAAAGCTAAGTTGAGGAGATATGATGAAACGGATGTAGCACTCGGCTGAGTGAGAAACGAGGAAAGACCACTGTGTTTACTGTGTCTGGAAATATTGGCAGCGGACAGCATGAACTCAAATAAATTCAGACGTCACTTAAAGACATCACACTTTGATCACATGATGAGCCGCGTGAGTTTTTTAAGCGAAAACATGCCGGATATTGCCAACAACAATTCCCGCTTTGTGAATGATAGTCCAGCAAACCGAGCTCTGTTAGCATCAGATAAGGTGGAGCACCAAACTGCTCAGGGCAGAAAACCCCACAGCAGAGGAACTGATCCTACCTGCAGCAGACACGGTCTCAGTCATGCTGGATGACGTCACTGCTGTGAAAATAAGTCCAGGTCCCAGTTCAGCATTTAGCAGGAGCTGAGAGTTCAGTATCGTGCTTTAAACCTGGCTTCGAAAAGCTGTGCACTGCGAAACGTGCTCATTATAGCCATTAATCTGGACTTAATCATTTTGACAATAATAATAATAATAATAATAATAATAATAATAATACAAATTGTTTTATTCATTTTTGTTTGTAGGTTAAAGTGCTTTATATATTGTGCTCCTGAGTTAATATTGCTGATCAATTTGAATTTATTATTATTTATTAATTTTATTTAATTTTATTTTTCAGTATCGAATGGTTTAAATTGTTGGTCAAAAATGTTGACAGTTTAAATAAGGATACTTTTTTCGCTCAGACAAATTGATGCACTTTCTTTCTGTTTAAAGACTAAAAAAATGTTTATAATAAAGTTATTCTTTGTTGGAAGCTGATCTCTATTTCTTCATTTTTTGTATTCCATAATGATAATAATAATTTATTATGTTAATAAGGATATAGTGTGATGTAGAGGATTACTTATAACAATTTTTAGACAAATAACACTATTTATATTGGGGGGTGCTGCAAAATGTTTTCCTCTTTTTTTTTTTTTTTTTTTTTTTGGGGGGGGCAGAAAATAATTGAGAAGCACTGATATAGTGGCATGGTGGCGTAGTGGTTATCAAGAAGGTCACAGCAAGAAGGTCCTGGGTTTGATTCCCAGCTTGTGTGTTTCTGTGTGGAGTTTGCATGTTCTCTCCATGCCTGCGTGGATTTCCTCAAGGTACTCTGGCTTCCTCCGACAATCCAAAAATATGCAGAGTGATCTGACTGGCTTTTCTAAATCACCCCTCGGTGTGAGTGTGAGTATAAATGGTTGTGTGAGTGTTGGCCCTACGATGGCATGGCGAGTTGTCCAGGGTGTACCCCACCTTCACCTAGTATCGGCTTAGATGGTCACCAGCCTCCCTGCAACCCTAATTAGGATTAAGTGGTTCAGAAAATGTATATTTTATTTTGTGTATATATATATATATATATACAGCTTCAGTATTCAATGTGATGGATGTATGGTGTATGGGCGTAAAAACAAATAAAAAAAAACATAATAATTGAATAGAAGTAAGGACATAAAACTGTGAACTCTACTTACATACATTTCGTGTACATCTATCCCTCGCTACTTTGCACTTCAATTCATGCAGCTTCTGTGCATCGCGGTTTTTATTTTAAATATTCATCGAATTCATCTTAATTGAGGGAAGCTGGTGCTCATCTCAGCCTACTCTCGGCAATGTACACATTGGGCAGTTCACCAGGCCATCGCTGGGCCAAAAATATTTTTGCTTATTAATTTTTTAAAAACAAACAAACAAACACAAAACTTCAAAATGTTTTATAAATTGCACCAATGAAGTTTGTACTTCTAATCTCACACACTCCCTCATTTGCTGAATAGTTTAATCCTCTAAGGGTCACATTGAGGCTGATGCCTATCTCCGCCAACACTGGGCGAAGAACCTAAACAGTTCACCAAACCATTGCAGAACAACATACACACAACCATTCTATTGCTAGCTAGGGATAATCTGGAACAATTAGCTTAATATGCATGTCTTTGGACCAAAGGAAGAAACCGGAATACCCAGGGTGAAACCACACAAGTAAGATGCAAGGAACATGGAAACTCCACATAGACACACCCAAGCTTGCAAACTAAACCCAGGTCCTTCTTTGCTATGTAACACCTTGCTACCTGTACTAATTGGAAAAAAGGTTAAATGAATGATTTAATAAATCTACCAAACAAAATTGACAAAATGGGCTTTGCACATTTTTAATAAGAGCACCAGGGCAAACCTCTGACCTTAGAATCGCCTCTCTCATGGCCGTTTCATTAAATCTGTATGGACAGTTAGCCTTACTAACACGGTTGACCTCATATCAAACATTTGAGGTCAGGAAGAATCTATTTAATATATTACTCCAGCTTCTGCCGCTACGTAAAAACAAACTGTGCAGCAAAACTGAATAAAACACTTTGCTTAAATAATTCATCAGCAAACAACAGATGACCCTGCTCTAACCAATGCCCTCTGAACCCAAAGTATCCCCACAATTCCACCCCACCCCCGTCCCCCACGAGCACCTGCTCTCCCTCGCTGAAGATGCGCCTTCCGAAGCTCCACACAATGCTGGGTGTGGGGTCACCCGTGGCCTCGCAGGTCAGGACAGTCTGTTCCTCCAGCTCTGATGCTGTCTGGTTTTTCAGATACGTGATCTTCGGTTGCACTGCATGCACACAAAACACACACAGAATATAGAAATGCTGAGAACTGTTGCTGAGAAAATATTGATTGTGCGTGTGTCAAGACTGCTAAATCACTGGCCTCAATGCAACAAGTACTAACTTGATATAGTGGTGCAAATTCAACATTTTTTTGATTTTGTATACCTTGATGCACTTTTTAAACATCTATATGTATATTTTTTATTCAGCCTCAACTGTATAAAACAGATTTGCAGATTAGAGATTCAACAATAAATTAGATACGTACATGTGTAATTTGCAATCAGTAACCACAAGGTTATGCTAATTGTTAGCTACATTAGTCTCACACATCCAGTGCAAAAGTAAATAAGCAAACGTTCATTCATGGGGCAGTGGTGACCTAATGGAAAGGTGTTGGATTACTGATCCAAAGGTCGGTGGTTCAAGCCCCCCTATCACAGGGTTGTGACTACTGTGCCCCAAGTGCAGCTAACTGGGTTACCAAAGGCCATCCATTTCTCACACTGTCTGTACAATGACCATTGCTAACTTTTGAAAAAAAGGTAGGTTGCATTGCCGTCAGCATGTCTCTACCCCATGACGGCCTGGTGAGCTGTCCAGGGTGCACTCCGCTCTCGCCCTAATTCAGCTGAGATTGGCGCCAGCCTCCCCGTGACCCTAATTAAGATTATGCGGTTCAGAAAATGAACGAATGAACAGTAAGCCATTCATTCACTTAGCTGCACAATCTTAATAGAGTCCAAAGGAACCTGGAGCCTCTGATCTTTGGCGAATCTCGGTGAGGAACCTGATCTCAGTCGACTCTGAGTAAAGGCAGGGTACACCCTAAACATCTTTCCAGTCCATCACAGAGTGAACACACACAGTCAATTAGTCTAATGTGCATGTTTTTGTACCGTGGAAGGAAACAAAAGTTAGCATGGGGACTCAAACCCGTATCTTTTTGCTGTGAGGTGAACATGCTAATCACTGCGCTACTCTGTAGCCTGATGTGCGTCTGTTTAAAAAGGTATCTCCAGCAACAGCACAACAGAACAACAATCTGGTTTTCTCCCACAGTTACAGTATGGCGAGACATGCATGTTAGGTTAACAGCGTGGTGGCTGTTCCAAATTGCCCCTATTTAATTGTATTAAGTGTGTGTGTGTGTGTGTATTGGTCTTGTAATGGTTTGGCAAGTGGTTCAGGTTGTACCCGCCTCGGTTAAGCACTTCAGCGAATAAGCAATACAGATGAATGGATCTGCAGTGAGATACACGAGCCTCAGTTTGATTTTCTTTTCTCCTCTTCATTTGTATTTGAAAACAGTAAGTTATGCATGTGACAGTGCCTCCTGGAGGACAAGTGCACCTCGCATCTTCTTTCTTCTTTTCCTTTCGGCTTTTTCCGTTTTTCAGGGATCGCCACAGCGAATCATGTGATTCGCATGTTTGATTTGGCATAGGTTTTTACGTCGGATGCCCTTCCTTGCACAATCCTTTAGCAAGGGGCAGAAACATGCTAACGCTAACGGCTTTGCAGTTACTCTTGTCGAAAATCAGCAATGGTTCTTTTACATGAACCTCTCACCATAGACAGTGATAGACATGGCAGGGCCTTTGATAACCCAGTTAGCTGCACTGGGGAGGACAGTGACAACCTTGTGGAGAGTGGGACTCGAACCCCCAACCTTAGGATCAGCAATCCAGCACCCTTTACCACCAGGCCACCACTGCCTCCAACAAGTGCACCTTGCATACAACTATCAAAAGTTTGGTGTATGATTTTACACGTAAGTATAAATCATCCTTAATGTGAAACGTTTTCATTTTGGCCAAACTATCACTTTAAACATTGCTGGCCCAGGGCACACGAGGATCATGTGCAATTTCATCTGACAAGACAGAAGCATCACGGTAGAAAAGGTATTTAAAAACTTGCTTAGGACTGCAAACGAAACTATTGCTCATCCTTTATATAGACCATAATTTCACATCTCCTGCTGAGGCAGGGTGCTCAGGGATGATTATCTGTCTCTTACCAAACACCTTGAGGCTGATCTCCTCCTGCTTCTCTCCTGCTTTATTGCGGGCTATGCAGGTGTAATCTCCCTCGTCCAGCTTCTTCACATCTTTGATTGTCAGCTCTGAGCCGTCATCATTCAGATTGTATTTCTCGTTGGCCACCAGGACGACTTTATTACTGTGCCAAATAAGACAGAAGAAAGAATTATTGACCTTCATATTCACGATACAGCGGCTATATCGTTCATATATTTCAAATGCTTTTAAAAATCAATTTTTTTTTAATTGGCTCAAACCACATGCAGTTCTTTCATTAAGTCACACAGACTTGGTGATGTGGTTAAGGACGTAGTTGTACCTATGCCATCCATAAACATCAATAAGCGTCACTGTATAGTTAACATGGTCAGTTATTCTGGTTTTATATCTGGACTTGCTTTTTCTTTACACCATGTTTATCTGGTAATCGTGATTTGTTACATCACTGATTTTATACAGACGATAAAATGCATGGTGTCCAAAAGCACCAACCAATGAGATTATCATGAAAATTTGAACCAAAAAGCACTGTCTCTGCTATTTTCACTTGTAAGAATAAATTTAATATCAATTTTTTTGGCAATGCCTAACACCGGCGCTTCCGAGAGATATTTCTACTGATAGATGACCGAGGCTGGTGCAATTAGAGGAGCGACTAACACCTCATTGGCAGCCATACTGGTTTTCCGGTGGTGGGCATTCACAGACACCAAACAAGACATGTGACATCCATCCAAGCCATGTTCCATGACGATGGTGCTCTGTTTGGGACTTTCCCTATAAACTATATAAAGAGCTTTCTGTTTTCAGAAATACTGCCCACTAGAGCTCACAGCCTGCCACATTATATGCACGATATGCCTCAGAATCCTTTGCATTGTTCATGATCACCTGACCTTTGACACACCTGTCCTCACATGAATCATCTGCTCACAGTATAAAAAAGATTGTCTTGTGAACGCTGGAATGAAGTATTGCTTCTGTGGTTTTGCGAGTTGCTACTGAGCTGATTGCTATGTTGTGTATGGTCTCTTTAGCTTTATCGACAATAATTGTAGCCCTTTGGATTATCTCTGACACTCCATTCATTTGATCTCCTAATATCTTGCCTGGCCCTCATTCAGCCTGTCTGGTTTATATAAGCTTTCTAATAAAACCACCTATCTGCAACTGCATCCCAGGCATCACATCCCCAGCTGCATGTTCATTATATCTGAACACAAATAATTTCCATACTATGGGTTTTCTAATGTAAAGACTCCTGAGAATAACTTATGAATAAATTACTTGGCATCCATCTTAAGAAATAAGGATACATGGATTTACAAAAAAAAAAAAAAAAAAAAAAAAAAAAAGACTTGGTAAGATTCACATATTAGGTGGAGTGCACTACAAAACAAACAGCCTTCAGAGACTAAACACCTTGGATGAATGACTCTATTTGCTGTAAGGAGAATACCGTGCACATTTTTGGTGAGCTGTTCCTTTAAAACTGACTGCACAGGGCTGGCATGAGGCTTTTTTTTTTTTTTTAATAAAAGATTGAATATATATATATATTCAGATCCACACTGATGCCAAATCCAACTCAGAGCTAGTGTGTTAGAGTACATGCAGAGGAGGTGGGAAAAAAAAAAAAATCATACTCATTTGCTGTGTCACACTTCCTTTCTTAATAGTGAGCTCTGAGGTGACATGATACCCGTATAGAATGCTCAGAAGCCATAAAAATCAAGTACTGATGTGAATCTTGGCTTGCTTTCCAAACCGCAGCTGTGACCCTTATGACTCTAAATCAGGTTGGATCAAATTTCCAATTCAACCAGCTCGGAACAGAAGCAGTTGTCCCAAATGGTGGCCAAATGACAGTGCTGTCAGCAAAGGAGGGGATAAATAAGGTTTGGGTTGTGAGGCTTGATGTAATTTTCTACTGCCTCGCTCCCTTCCTTGTTTCTTCTGCCAAAACAGTCAGTAATGCTTCAGGGAAGCGCCTGCTAAAGGCTGCCAGATGTCACTGCTAACAGCATTTGTAAGGATGAAATAGTACTTGGCCGTCCTTTTCTTTTTTTTTTTTTTTTTTTTTTCTTTTTTTTTTTGCAAGCTTTGATAATGTTGATCTCCCTTTGTTCTGGTTGGAAATGAAACCTAGTTTTCGTGTCAGTCACTGGAGATCGGACCAAACTAAAACTACGACACGGTTAATCGTGTGTGTATTGCTGCCCTACTTACCGAACCCACGTGACCGTAGGCTCTGGGTACCCATCTGCATAACACGCCAGTGTCACTGCCTGCTCAATGTCCGCAGTGGCATTGAGCTCTGCATAACGGGTCCTAATACTGGGCAGAACTGAGAGGAAAAGGAACATGTGCTATAAATAAAGTCCATCGCATGCAGTTCAATACAGTGTGTGCCAATTCACATGTTGAGCCCCACTGAATCACTTTCACTAATTGAAAAGTGCTAGAATCCAGACACTGGGTCGATGGTACACTGCCCTCTGATCTTTCACCTCCCAAAATGGATTAGGCTGTAAATCCAGGCATTCAGACGCAGTTTCCATGCATTTGGATTGACATCTTACCATTGACAATGACCTTAATGACCCTGAGGTCAATCTCTCCCCGAGCCATGATGCGCGCTTCGCAGGTGTAGTCTCCTTCGTCTGACTTTTTGATGCCACGAAGCTGGAGGTGGTTGTTGCTGAGAACCATGAAGCGCACTGGCAGAAGGATACAAAATCAGTCAGCAACTATTTCCTGATTGGCATAAGAAGGTCATTTTAACAAATCCTTCATCACACAGCAGGTGGCTGAATCAGATGGGAAAACCATAGAAAATGCTGTAAAAAAAAAAAAAAGACCCATTTCATAGCCACATTTTAAAATTATATACCCCGTCCAATGTTTATGTAATAAAACACTTGGGGTGTTCTTTTTACATGAAACTAATCAACAACACTCAGTATATTTACTCTTAACAACCTGAAGTTTATTATTTTTCAATAACACTCTTTCATCCTCATATATTTGCCGAACCACTAAATCCTACTATGTGAGGGTGGTGCGGATCTCAGTGGACACTTGGTGAAGGTGGTCACACCCTAAACACCTCAGGCCAATTTGGAATGGCTTGTTAGGCTAACAAGTATGTCTTTGGACTCTAGGAGGAAACCAGGGTACCTGGAGAAAACCCACAATCATGAGGAGAACATGCAAACTCTACACAGATACACTCAGGCCAAGGAATTGAACCCAGGACCTTCCTGCAGTGAGGTGAGTGTACTAACCCTCACGCCATCATGCTGCACTATTTTTCAATAACGGTAGGTCCAAAAGCGTTTTATTCCATTTATACTTAAAGACTGCTAGCATTGCTTATACTATAGCATCATCCTTCCTTAAAATAAAATAACAGGCAAGCTTTCCAAAGCCTTTGACATTTACACATGAACATAATAGACAGGGAGATGGCTGGCCTTTGATAACCTAGTTAGCTGAACTGGGGGGGGGGGGACAGTGACAACCCATGGAGAGTGGGGCTTGAACCCCCAACCTTAGGATTGGTGACCCAGCAGCTTTACCACCAGGCCATCATTGCCATGAATATAATATATGTTCTTAATGATGTGGTTCTTATTTACAGTTTCAAAATTGCAACCTGTTAAAATCTGTTTGATAGTTTGCATTAACCAGTTTGAAAAAGCCAAAAGCAAGAAAGTGAATCAGTAGGTTCATGTTAGCCAAGTTAATGGCAATAATAAGAAATACAGATAATAAACTAGCAAATCAGACACAAACCCATGATCTTCTGAATAAAATTAAAATAAGCACTAATACAAATCAGACATGCTTCTGTTCACACACATCAAACAATAATCCGATCGTACACATGAAAGAAAAGTGCAATGTATAATATATTAAGCTTATTTATATCTATTTACACATTTTAAACTTTATTTTTATTCCAGTGATGGGTAATTTGATTATTTTTTTCTATAAATAAATGTCTAAAATACTAGAATTATCTGGCAATCCAGTAAACTATTTTAAACCTGAAATGCCTGGGAATATGTTTTTTTGTTCTATAAATGGTTTTAACACTATTTATATGCATTCTTTTTCCAGAGTAACTAAATTGGAAAAAAAGAGATTAGTTAAAAGTGACTCATTTTAATGCAAATTTTATGCAGAAATATCACCAGCAACATTGTATTGTTGCACGGACAGATAATCCTGGAGTAAGTCATTTCCTGTTAAAAGATTGCAAACGAAAGATAAGTTAAAACATGTAATCTATTTTAATTTGCTAAGATGTTGTTTTTGAAGTATATAACAATGTGTTTTCAATTGCTAAAATATCTTTTTTCGCTGTACAAAAACTAAAGCTGCAGACGTTGGCACCTTTATGGTCAAAGTACTGAATAATCTTTTGAAGACTGTTTTTGTACATCACGGTAAACTGCAGCATTATAATGAGCGAAATTATTATAAACGTCTTAAAATATTGTATTAAGATAAACACAATATAATTGTTGTTATAGAAAAACGTTTAAAGTCTGTCATTTTGTGATGTACATCACGGTAAACTGCAGCATTATAATGAGTGAATTATTATAAACGTCTTAAAATATTGCATTAATATAAACACAATATAATTGTTGTTATAGAAAAAAAACATTTAAAGTCTGTCATTCAATAATGCTGTGGTATAAATTATATTATTTATCAGTGTTAAAACAACCACTCGTGCATGTAATGCAAATTTGAACAGCCATTCATGACCACAGTTCAACCATAAGGCACAATTGAAAGTGCTTGGTTTCCTAAAGCATGAATTTCTTTTTGACATCAGGCTGAAATCTTATTTTTAGACAGGTGCACCACTGGACCTTCTATATCAGTTGCTCTTTAAATAACATTTGTTTAAAAGTTTATGCGGATAAAAACTCTGACAGCCATGATGTCTCTACAAAAATTTCTAGGTAATAATAATAGGTAATTCGTATTGCATTAATCATAGACATTTAGCAATAGACACTTTTATCCATCTTCAGCTTTCAACCATCCCAGTGTAATAGATGCCATGCCAGTACATCATAGAGCACCATGAATACCAAGACTACCTCACTTGACGTGGGATGAAATACAATTCCCAGATAAAACCCTCATAGACACAAAAGAATATGTGCCTTTTCAAAAGACAGTAAAGCATGCTCAGGAACAAATAAATAAATAATAAACAGTATGTACAGTATATTATATATAGGGGCAGCTGTGACCTATTGATTGGAGAGGTGCATTTGGGACCAAAGAGTCGATTCCCAAACAGGATGAAAAAAAAAAAAAAGTGTGATGGTGGGGGAAGTGAGCAGTACCTTCTCTTCTTCCACCTTCAAGGCTGAAGCACCCATGAGCAGGACACCTGGCCCTCAACGCTCTCCGGGCACTGCAATGTGTGGTGGCCCACCTCTCCAAGTGTACATGATTACTTTTTATGTGTGCTCACTTTGGAGGCAGAAATTTATACGGTATATCAAAATCAAAAAATTTTAAATTTAAATAAAATAGTGCCTAAACTTCTGCACAATGCTGTATAGGCACGATTACTGGTGTTCGTTTTACTTAAAAAGAATTGCATATAAAAACTTGCTTATTGTTTCATCCCTAACTAATGCTGATAATATAAGCTAACACAAGGGATGATTTTTAGAAGTCTGCTGATGAAACTAAAGCATCAGAATGTTTAAGCTCCAAGACCAGCTTGCAGAAACTTTGGTCCTTAAAGCCCTGAGGAGGTCAGCTGTAGAAAAGTGGAAACTTTTCTACATAGATATTACAGTTTAGGTTTTGGTTTCTGCTCTAATTAATGGTTATAAAGTGGAAAACATGTCCTCTAGCCAGCCAGCACCAAGCTGCGGTCACTCTCTCTTCCAGTGGTCTGTGAAGGAGGACCTCGATGAGGTTAAAATAGGTCTATCCATGAAAAGATTGTGCAAAAACAAACAGCACAGCGGAATGAGTGCTCAGAATACGTCCTGTGGTTTGGGGGTAAAAAACATCACAGCTTTGAAAATGCTGCTATTTGACAAGCATGCGTATGAGTGAGTGAGGGGAAGAGGAATGTGTTGATGATGGGGAAAATAACAATATAAAACAAGGAGGTGATTGTGAAAATGGCAGAAAGATTTCTCCTCTTACCATCTTTTTCAGGCTGAATCTTGGCTCTCTGGTATTTCCAGATAATTGTGGGTGGTGGTGAGCTGATGACATCACACACAATGAAAGCATCATCTCCCTCGGTAAACTCCTGAGGAGATGGAGCGTTCTGGAAAGTGAGTTTTTCTGTAGAAAAAAAAAGAGGATTAATAATTGGATTTGGTATATGCACCTGCAAATCACACAACGTTGCCTGCCACACACACACACTCACACTCACACTCACACACACACACACACACACACACACACAAAAGATGTACAAGATGCATAAACAGTATTCAGTGTTCTCATGGGGTTGTGTCCACAATAGCACGGAGAAATGACAGGGCATGAAAACCCACAATAGAGTTTTTCGTTCACGGTGGTGAGTGCTCAGATCTTATAAATAACACTGACGGGAACTCTCATGACACTGAATTAACACAATCTTATCCAGATACAACACAGAATATGTTTTGCAATGGCACATTCAGTTGAAGCACAGCTACTGAACAGCCACTTTAACTCTACAGAACAAGCAATGGTACTTGAAGATTATTACCCCAGGATTCCTTATGTAGTGTTAACAACAACAACAACAACAACAAACGCATGATACCAAACTGGAAGGTTCTGGCTGACATGTTTGGTGATTAGAAAACAAACCAACAAGCAAAGAAATCCCTCCTCCAAAAAAACCCCCAACAAACAAACAAACAAACAAAAAAAAACAGTGCACCAAATGACACCACTATAGTAACTAAAATCACTTGCAGACTGACCTTAAAATGGGTGTGGTGTAATACAGGGATCCCTCACTTTCCATGATTAATGGGGACCGAAACCTCCACTCACAGTCATGATTTCCGAAGTAAAATCGACCCCCCTCCCGGACTGATATAGACGTACATGTATATATAATATCACTAAATACATATTCAACAGTATAAATGCTTATAATAACAATTAAACATTCAAAATTAATGTATAAGGTGTAAATAAAATGTAAATACAGATGCGCATGGTGTTTTGGGTTGTTGGGTTTTTTTTTTTTGCATAATTAGTTTTGTTTTGTGGCATTTTCCTTAACTTCTCCCCTATTTTTCCTTAATTTCATTTTTTTTTTTTAATTTTCAATGAATATTTTTGAAAAACCTGCGATGCACTGAAGCCGCAGAAACCGAAGCACGAAGTGGTGAGGGATCACTGTACTCTATAATGGCTCAGTCTCCCCTATACAAGATTCTCATTACAAATCACTTGCCAAGCCACTTAGTCCTACTAGGGTCAGTGGAAGGCTGGAGCCTAGCTCAGTCAGCAGAGTGAATGTGGGATACACCCTGAATCAGAGGATTGCAGGGCAGCGCACACACAGTCATATACACTCACACCCAGGGGCAATTTGGAACAGCCAATTGGTTAAATGTGCATGTATTTGGACTGTGGCAGGAAACCACAACTATGAACACAACACACACAGGAACACCCTTGACTAAGTAACTAAGTAAAGACTCAAAACCTTGTTGCTATGAGCTGGACATTCTAGTCAATACACCACTGTACTGCCAATGGCGAGTCACCGAAGCTGAATTAATTTATTTTTCATTTCAACTGGTTTGCTTTATATCTCAACAAGGACAAGCAACATCAACCTTGAAATTAGGGACAAGAAAGACTGCGAAATTTCCCTCAGTATAAATGCACACCACAGCTTTGGAAAAAATGGAGAGACCATTAAGGTTTCTAGTTTAAAATTTCAAAAACAGCACTGCACCACCAGACTAACATCACTAATAGAGAACCATATCCGCAGTGAAGCAAAATACTGCTTTGGGGCTATTTCTCTTCAGCTGTGATTGGGGCTTTAGACAAGGTGGGCGGAAATAATAAACTGTCCCAAATACCAGTCAATTTTAACACAAAACCTTCAGGCCTGTGATAAAAGAAACATGAACTCGGAGAGAAATTTCACCTTTCAACAGGAAAAAACCCCAAAGCATGCCTCAAAGTCAACAAAGGAATGGCAAGAGCCCAGACCGAAATCCAATTGAAAGTCTGTGGGGCTGTTCACAGGAGATGTCCTTGCAACCTGACAGATCTGGCACACTTTTACAAGGAAAGGTGGGCAAAGATTGGTCGCTCAAAATGTTCAGTGATGAAAGACTTCAACCCAAAACAGTGAATTTTGACATAAAATCAGGCATTTTACCAGGAAAGTGCAGTTTTTTTATTTTTCTTTTACATACATTAAACTTCTAATTTATTATGTTATATCTTATACAGTGATCCCTCGCTTCAGTGCATCATGGGTTTTTCAAAAATATTAATTGAAAAATAAAAAATTAAGGCAATTAAGTTAAGGAAAATGCCACGAAACAAGGCCAATTATGCAAAAAACAAAACAAAACAAAAAAAAACCCCAGATAAAACAAACAAACAAACCCCCCCAACAAAACTAATTACATTTTTATGTGAGGTGTGCATCTGAGTGTGTGCGCATGCATGTATTATTTTTGAATGTTTATTTGTTATTATAAGCATTTATAGTATTGAATATGTATTTATTGATATTATATATACATGTACGTACATGTCAGTCGGGGAGGGGGGGGGGGTCGATCCTATTTCGCAGAATTCGATGGTCAGGGGGTGTCCTCAGTCCCCATTAACCACGGAAGGTGAGAGATCCTTGTATTTACTTACGGTATATCTTGACGTTAACTGTGGCCTCAGCTTCTTTGTCCTCGTTCTTGGCCACACACTTGTATATGCCAGCGTTGTCCACAGTCGCGCTGTAGATAGTAAGTGTGGACGAGGTCTCATCATTACGGCTCACACTGATGTCCTGTCTATTTGGCAGCAGCTTTTCTCCACTCGGAGCATACCAGTCGATGTCCTTCACATCACCGATCACTGGAAGCACAGTGACAGAAAGAAACCTCAGTGAACTGTCAGTCAGCTTTCTTTAAACCAATACAGGATGGCATATCTGAATTTGTATTGCCAAGCTTGTTCCTTCAAAACCTTCATTAAAAAAAGATTAAAGCCAAAGGCTCAAGGACATGGTGGATATGTGGTATATTTTTAAGATCCATCACAAGCTTTAATCCTCATTGATGTGCGAGGAAAATGTGCTGCAAAAACAGATACCTCAGGTGTTTCTCATTATTATTGAAACATTAGATCTAGCAGGTTTAGCAGGTGGGATCCCAGATGACTAATGGCCCAGCGCCGGTCCACATGCACCGTTTTCATATGGCCCAGATAATGCAACGGAAGAATGTCAGTGAACTCTTCCAGATCTGGCTGGTAGAAAACCTACAACTCAGCCTTGATCAGGGTTTATCTCAGACAGGACATGTAGCACAACTTACAGTTGGGGCACTTTGGTCTGAATCGGATATCAATTAGGTATGATAGTTGCAATTAGGTATGATTTTCTGCATTTTTTGGTAAATATTACTTGTGATATAAACACCAAGAGCCTATTATACACTCAGGCCAATTGCAAGCAGTGACCCTTATATTTAAACTGTTCACTATCAGCCTTCAAAGTTCAAAATCTATCAGCTTTAAGATCTCATTATAAACCACAAACAGACACAGAGAAATTAGACTAGCTCTTGCTCCTTCAGTCTTTTCCTCTTTTTGGCTACTTGTTCCTGTTCTCTGGGACCGGTGGTGTAGTGGTTAGGGTGCTGGGCTCATGATCAGGAGGTTGTGTGTTCAAATCCCAGTTAGACCCCCACTGTACTAAGACCCTTGGGCAAGGTCTTAACCACAAGTGTGCCTTTGTTCACCCAGCAGTATAAATGGGTACCAGTAAAAATATACTTGGAAGTTGACCTGCGATAGACTTGCGTCCCATCCAGGAGGAGTTGTACTCCTAGTCGCTTCACGCTATGGAAACCGGGGATAAGCACCGGCCTGATGAGCCATGAGGCTCGGGTGTAAAAAGCCCAACAGACTTGACCTTTACCTCCTGTTCTCTGCTGAGTTTGTCATTTCTGCCTGAAATGCTAAAGCCTGATCCCTGCCTGATCCCACTGCTAGTCGGTTTACCTGATCAGCCGACCTGTGCTTGTCTGTTTATGATATTGGATTCTGTTTGCCTGGTGTTGTTAAAAAATTGATAAATTTCTGAATATTGTAGGGAGAGGTTACCCGGAGGCAGGGTGCTGGATAACTGATCCCAAGTTTGGTGGCTGAAGCCTCTCCCCCCCCCCCCCCCCCACCCCCCCCCCCCACCCACACACACACACACAGTGTAGCCAACTGGGTTAGCAAAGGTCGGGCATGTCTCTCACTGTCTATGGTGAGAGGTTCATTTAAAAGAACCATTGCTGACTTTCGTCAAGAGTAGACTGCATAGCCGTCAATGTGTTTCTTCCTGCTATGGCGTGGTGAGCTGTCCAGGGTGCCCCTGCAGAGTCAGCTGAGATGTGCGCCAACCTTCCCGTTGCAATAATTATAATTAAGTGGTTCAGAAAATAAATGAATGAACAATTAGTTCTGAATATTTGCCTCTGCCACACAGCAGCATGGAACACCCAACATTTATTAACAATGTATGTGCTCATGGTTTAAGATTCAGTATTTTAGTCAGAATAAAAATACTAAAGTGTTGCTTGCTGTACCTTATGGTTTCCACGGTAGCATTTTGAATGGATTGAAACTATCATTCAAAAAAAAAAATGTATATATATATATATATATATATATATATATATATATATATATACACACACACACACACACACACACACACACACACACACACATACATACATATATATATATATATATATATATATATATACAGTCAGCCCCCAATTTACGAAGACCCCTGTGTACGAAATCCTCGGCTTACGAAAAATATTTTCTTGAGTTTCCGTCCCCGAAATACGAAACAACCCCCTCTTACGAAAAAAAATTCAAAATTCAAATGCGCCAATCAAAATTTCACACGACATGCGAGTTGCTCTGTCATTGGCTGTCTCTCAACATCCCGCCCCTCTGGCCTCCCAGATAGAGACAGAAGGAGGCTTCACTCTTTAGTTTTTAGTTTAGTTTTTTAAGTTGTTTAATTCAGTAAATGTTTAATAAATGTGGTCGCATTTGAGCTCATCTGGAATTCCGATCCCTCAAGGAATCAAATTAAAGTTGAGTTTCTCAAGAAGGGAATGCGCTTTGAATTCATGTCTTGTGGGCGTGGCCCGCAGTGCGTGGTGTGAGAGTGAGAGAGAGAGAGAGAGAGAGAGAGAGAGAGAGAGAGAGAGAGAGAGAGGAATAATGCTTTAGTTTTAGTTTAGTTTATTAAGTTGTTTTAATTCAGTCAATGGTCAAGCAGGGAATGCGTTTTGAATTCATGTCTTGGGGGCATACACGCCGGACAGAGAGAGAGAGAGAGAGAGAGAGAAATAGAGAGAGAGCAAGAGAGAGCGAGAGAGAGAGAGAGAGAGAGAGAGAGAGAGAGAGAGAGAAGGAATAACGCTTCAGTTTTTAGTTTTTTTAAGTTGTTTTAATTCAGTAAATTTTTAATAAATGTGGGCGCATTTGAACTCATCTGGCATCCCGATCCCTCAAGGAATCAAATGAAAGTTGAGTTTGTCAAGCAGGGAATGCGCTTTGAATTCCACATCTTGTGGGCGTGGCCCACAGCGCACGCAAGAGAAGGAGAGAGAGAGAGAGAGAGAGAGAGAGAGAAAGAGAGAGAGGGAGAGAGAAAAAGAGCGAGAGAGAGGTGTGTGTGTGTGTGTGTGTGTGTGTTAATAAAATGTTTAATAAAGGTTTAATTAATAAATATGTTAATAAAATGGTTTAATGGTTTCATAAATAATTTTCTTTTACTTTTAACACATATTTCATATAAAATTGGTGTACTTTTATCATTTTGAAAGGGTTTATTGGGTTTATCAGGTCCAAGGACTGGAAACTTGGAACGAATTAGGCTTTTAACATGTAAGATGCGACCCCTACTTACGAAATCCCCGATATACGAAGGGGGCTCTGGAGCGGATTAATTTCGTAAATTAGGGCCGACTGTATGTATATAAAAAGCTAGCCTGGTTTTTCTTTTCCGTGTGTGTGTGTGTGTGTGTGTGTGTGTGTGTGTGTGTGATATTTTTATGTTTTATTTCAAGTTTTGAATTTGTCTGCATATTTTAATAACACCACAAACTATATTTAAATTCTCTTGCCCATGTAACAACATTTTTTAAATGTTCAGTGATTTATTAAAAATTTTCTGATTTGTTTTAACCCTATGATGGCCTTGCGAGCTGTCCAGGGTGTACCCCACCCTCACCTAGAGTCAACTGAGATGGGCACCAGCCACCCCGCGACCATAATTAGGATTAAGCAGTTCAGAAAATGAATGAATGAATGGATTGTATTGCATTTTATTATTATTCATTTGTATTGCAATCGGAAGCAACATCAGATATGCTTTTTAAAGTGAAAATGTCAGGCACATTCTTAAATTTTAGAATATTTCAGACATACCTTCACATAAAAAGAACTTGGACTCTCCAACACTGATTTCTCCATGGGGTGGCATAATCTCCACCTGCAGCGAGACTACAAGAAAGGCGACAAAGACAGACAGACAGACATGGTTAACATGCTGAAAGAAACACAGATCAACCAGACAGAGAAATCAGTAAGCAATGGGATCTGCCTATCCATGCCACAGAGATGACATCATTACGCATTCATGTGAGACAATTTCCTTGTATATGCATATGAAGAAATTCTGGTAGAAATCTGTTCACAGGACATCTGAGCTGGGTGAGTGTGCCAAGTGATTAAAATACCCTATTTGTACGGACAGACCTGCGGGAGAGTGAGGACCAAAAGGCCATGTTTTTAAGACCTACAAATAATGATATGTCAACCATTTCATTGCAGTCAAAACCCGGGTCAGTTTTTATTGATGAATGGGAGTGAATTGTCTTGGAAGCGCAGAATCAGTAGCCAAGGCTCAAGGACAAAGGAACTGATGTGGCTAGATTAACTCGTAACCCTGGCAACCCTCATGTGTTGTCAGGAGCATTTATTGGAAAAGCTATCTTTCTGACAGGCTTTTCAACAAATTCTGACAATTAGGGCAGGCAAACGTAAATTACGAAGCCTTTCAAAACTTACATTGTACTCTACTCAGGTATATTTATCCAGGAGTCCCAAGTTCTATTTACAGTTCAGCAAAAGCCTCTATTCTCTCTAATTTAATCAAAGACACCTGCATTTTCCCACACTATATAGCTGGGAACCATAATACTATAAATCAGAGCATATCAACGTTCTGAGATATAAGCTAATATATTTCCTTTCTCTTCACCGACTAGCTGATGATAGAAATGAACTCAAATCTTTCACTTAAAGCCATATCCTGTTTGATATTTTCATTATTTTTATTTAATTAATTTCTTTTGCATTACTGAGTAATTCAGAAAGAAATCACATTTATAAAAAAAGAGGTATAAAAAATTATTTTCGCCTTTCACCATTATCCTTTATTGCTTTTTATACACCCAGACACATTATTGCATCATTATTTTAATGGGTATGATCCAAACTTTGTCCTGTAAGTATCTCAAATAACACAGTTCAGAATAGAACATAACATACAATGCGATAAAACATACAGAGCACTGCTGACTGAGTAAAGTAATCAACAATGGGGTCGTGTGAGAACAACCGACACAAAGCATGTACAAACCTGAAGGTTGAATTAACAACATTTTTACACATTATACTTCTACCACACTATAGATATTTGTCAATGCTTAAAATTGTAGTATTTCTTATAACATCCCCTATAAGATACATTTACAGAACATGTCTTGTTCGTATGGATTTCCTCTGTGTTTTCTTGTTTTCTCCTATTTCCTGAAAAATTTTCTTTGGTGTCCCATGCACAGTTTCCAAATGGAGCTCCTCTCGACCTCGAAGACGACTAAATATGAATTAATGAGGACATGGATTACGGATCCCAAAGTCGAGGGTTCAAGCTCCATTATCAGTAGGTTGTCACTGCTGTCGTTATCTGGGTTATCACAGTTCGGCCATTTGTCTTACTGTCTATGGTGGGAGCGATGTAAAAAAAACAAAAAACATTGCTGACTTTTGTCAAGAGTAGGTTGCAAAGCCGTCAACATGGCCTGGTGAGCTGTCCAGAGCATACTCTGCCCTCAGTGTCGGCTGAAATGCACACCAGCCTCCCTGTGACCCTAATTTGAGTTCAGCAGTTCATAAAATGAATGATTGAATGAATGAAAACAAAACCATATTAGCATCTCTAATAATGCTGTAAATGGAGCCATATATAGTGAGATGTTTGCTAAAAGACTGCAATCGCTGATAAACTTACCACACATTCAACTATTCAGCAATGCTCATCACAGAGAGTTGTTTTAAATGAATGTGCTTTTCAACCTAATGTGCCTTTCAGCGTTTTGTCAAGTGGAACACAGTTCATTCATTCCAACGCAGAGCCGATAAATGCTCCAGGTAGACCTGCTATAATAGCTTTGTCCATAAAGAGCTGAAATGCCTCAGAGCTGCTTTTAGTCACTCTGAGTTTATGTGTTTCGGAAACACCTTCATTCTAAGATGTTTGCAGCTCTTTAGTCATGCTATTTTTTTGTTTGTTTGTTTGTTTGTTGTTCTTTTTTAACCAGGCGACACCTAATCTTTTTTTGTTTATTGTTAGAGATTTAGCATATCTGTGAGAGTATGCTAGCTTCTTAAAATCACTTTATTTACAGCACAAAGGGTCCCTGAAGTTTAGAGGACCTTGTGTACACTGCCCACCACTACACTACAGACAAAAAGAAATTTACACTTGTGGCTGAAATAAGAACTTTCAGGAGAAACAGTTCATAGCTGGAAATGCTTTAAATATAGGTTCTTATCTTTTTTTTTTTTTTTTGTCATTCAGTAAATCTCAAGATAATTAAAAAAACTTTGTTTACTCAGATTGTCTTTTATATTAAACCAAATGTGCTTGGGAATCAGAAACAATTCAGTGTTACGGATAAATAAAAAAAGAGGAAATCAGAGAGCGTTAAAACTTTCAGAACATTCTTTTTCAAAACATTTTGTTACAGTGTGACATCATTAATTTGGCTTACATCACAACGACATACTGTACTTACTAAACTGTGATTATAATGTATATTTTTATAACAACCTCATATGGACATAGCTTTCTGTTTTCAATTTTCATACTCCATTCAGACTGTCCATTCTCAGGTTTAATGATTTACAGTTTTTGTCTTGTGTCTTAAAGGTCTACGATGGGAGGTATCAGAGGCAAAAATATTTATAAAAAGGTACCTATTAGCAAAAAATAGAATACAGCATGGACTACAGTATCCATAAATATAATTTCATGAGTAAAAACTTGCTTGAATCTATGAATGATTGTTTTCATATGCTAAGAATGAGCCATTTATATTTGCATAATAAACAGGTATTTGTCCGTAGCGATGCCTTTTTTGCTCATAAAGTATTCCAGAATGGACAATACTTTTGAAACTTTCCGATTTCCTTTTTTATATGTGATGTGCTCCACCGAATGTAGGCGCTTGTCGCACGGACTACTTTCGAGAAAATGACCAAAAAACTAAAAACGGCCATTTTTTATTGAAATTCGGATTTTTGCATAAACTATTAAAACAAGTATTCAACTATTACTTGCTCAAGTGAAATCGACTAAAACTCACTAAAAATGTCTTTTATTTCCATTTTTCTGACGAGTACCGTAAAACGAGATAAAAACAGTAGCAAACTTACTGGTTTTCGTTGCAATTATTCACCGAGTTTGGTACAAGACACACTATAATCCATACACCAGAAGAACGGCCATGAAGTCGTCTCTCCATTTTGGATACTGTTTTGTTATTAAAATGCCGTTTCAGTGAATAAAATAAAGGTTATAAAGACGATATGCACGTAAACAATGCAGGCTAGTTGCTAAGGAAGATCTGAAACGAGCACACTGACTGGTCAGCTCGGGCTGGCACATGCGCAGTGCCCGTCACACATTAACTTCTGGTTTACTTCCTGACTCTAGTATACCGCATGCGGAACTTATCTCAGACTTTCTCTTCAATAACAGTAAGTTTATTTATAAGATTGTGAATACACATAACTTCTGGAAAATGAGAGTGAAATGTCATCTGTGATGTCTTGCAGCATTAGTATAGATGTTAAATTTGACGCTAAAAATTTAATAAATTCTCTCTCTCTCTCTCTCTCTCTCTATCTATCACACACACACACACACACACACACACACACACACACACACACACACACACACACACACACACACACACAGTGTGCAAACGGTTAAATGAGCCGCATCCAGATGAACTAGTGCAATTTGAATAGAAAAAATATATGAAGGGAGCAGGGCAAATGAGTGCAAATGGTGTGATAGATGCACAAATGAGCAGTCACTCACTGCTTACAGTCTGTGTGTGTGTGTGTGTGTGTGTGTGTGTGTGTGTGTGTGTGTGTGTGTGTGTGTGTGTGTGTGTGTGTGTGTGTGTGTGTATGATACCTTAGGTCTGCTGGAACTGCTGGAATATTAAGAAAAAGACATGATTCCAATGCAATTCAGTCAAAGAAAATCCCAATATGCTCAGTATTATGTACTTTAAAAACTTAATATGAATATTGTATGAGTATTGGTATTTTTCTCTGCATGCAAAATTCGATTATGGAATTTTTTTGATCATTTGACTTGTGTGTAATCTTGTCTGGACTGGACATGCTGAATCATGGATTGTTTAGTTTTGTACGAAAATTGGTCAAGACCTGAAAAATACTTAAATGTTTTATACCTTTTACACATAAACAAACTGATGATGACTATGCCAGCTGTGTTGATGAAGATTTTGATTTTGATGTTGATGAAGAACAGACATCTGTTAATAAAAGTGTGATGAGTGGTGTTTGTGAAGAAGATGTGATCTTTTCTGCTGAGCAGAATATAGATGAAGATGATGATGCTGAGGGCAGAGTTTATGAAGCTTACTTGTATAAAGAGATCAGAGAGTTTTGTTATATAGCTTATATATATATATATATATATATATCTTATTTATATATATATATATATATATATATATATATATATATATATATATATATATATATATATATATATATATATATATATATCGTTTTCTTAATTTCAGTGTGATTGTTTGAACCTGACAGTGTTTTTTTTTTCCAATCAGTATCATTTGAAGGCATTTGAACCTTTATATAATGGTCAAAAAGATACATACTGATCTTATCAGAATAAACAGAAATGGGGGGGGGGTCTTTTTTTTTGTTAATTTTTGGGGCTTACCATGGTGACTGGTGGGTTTAAAAAGGTCCTGTCAGATTAAAATGAGGATGATTTCTCTTATCATCTCTTCATAAAACTCTTCCTAGACATGTTTTCTTAAAGTTTATATAACTGAGGTGCATAAAAATGTTTGGTTGCTAAGGACTAATGATCTTGGAAGAGTGCAATCTTTGTGCTCATTTTTCTCTAAAACATCTTTTGAAATTTTTAGTTGAATGCTGACACAAGAAATGGCATAACTCGCTCAGTTTTCAAGGTATTGACAAACTTTTTGTTGCATTTTGCAGCTTTGGGCCTCCTCTATCTTACTGTGTAAAATGCTCATTTTTGGACCCAAGAGCCTACTTTAGGTGGAGTGGCTCACATATGTTATGTATGCTTTTTAATAATTTTTTCAAGCAGTGGCACACATCTTCAAATATAGACAAACAGCAAGAATGAAGCACAAGGAGAGGAAAGAAAAGCAATCATTGTCTGCTGGTGCTGGCTAAGTTTGAGACCACAAATGTGGGGGACGCCTAAGAAATAGCATCATACTTATTATTATCAAGGAAATTCATGGAGTAAATTTTTGGACTTTGTGTTGTGCTCTCATAATTTGTTATACCCAAGTCTTTGCTTGGACTCAGCACTGATAAACTCTCTTCATTTACCATTACACTGTTATAAACATACCTAAAGCCCCTCTCTCTGTTTGTGTATTTTGTTGAGGTACACATACTACTTCTAACATCATTGATGCCGATCCTTCTGCTCTCTGAACCTTGTGATCCTATCCTACTATGATACTTCTCGTTGGAGTTTTCATCTTAGTAGCTTAGTAGCTTAGTAGTTCTGCTGATGATGCTAGATATCGATCTAAATTTATTGAAGGAATCCCACATCGGTTTTAAGTTTAATCCTCGATTTTTTTCTCTTCTAGTAAGGTAGGATTGCGACTGTTGTATTATTGTCTACTGTCCTCAGGTGGACTTGGTTGTTGTCACTAATATTTTTTCGTATAGGATTCTTTTCCGGCTCTGTAGTTTTATTGTGGTGCTTAATCAGTGGCAGTTTCGGGCTTCCTTAAAGTGTGAATTAGGGGCGGGACCTAGAAAATATATATATATATATATATATATATATATATATATACTGAAGGTATCCCTACTACAAATGTCATGTTTGTTGTGGGTAGCAACACAGACCATTTGTTAAAACAAGTACAGTCGGCCCTCTACTAACAAAACCCTCTGGGTACGAAAACTCCAGGTTACAAAAAACATTTTCCTAAATTTTCTTCCTCTTTTTACGAAAACACTGTCTTTTTACGAAAAGCGCTAAACGCGCCATTCAAAAATTCAAACGCGCCATTCAAAATTCAAACCATGCGCAAGTTGCTCTCTCATTGGCTGTCTCCCAACACCCCACGCCGCTGGCCTCCCATAGGCCACAAGGCAGCTGATCTGTACTCATACTTCCTGTACCCATACTTCCTGTTTGTCACACGCGTGAAAAACAGTTGAACTGTTGGCTTGTTTTGAGATCATTGCAGCGTTATATTTCGTTATCGCCGAAACCCCTCTACAATCGGGACGATATTGAAGCAGAAGGAGCATGAGCAGAGTGCTCCGTGGGACAAGACCTCCAATCTCACAAGAAAGCAAGTTTATATTGAATCAGGACCTCTGATCTTTCAAACAGGTACTGTAATTCTGCTTTAAATACAACATCCCATCCATTTAAATATTTAAATAGAATTGTTGCAGAGCCCGCATTCGGCAAAACACACCATAGAGACAGAGTTTTGTGTGTGTGTGTGTGTGTGTGTGTGTGTGTGTGTGTGTGTGTGTGTGTGTGTGTGTGTGTGTGTGAGAGAGAGAGAGAGAGAGAGAGAGAGAGAGAGAGAGAGAGAGAGAGAGAGAGAGAGAGTGTGACTGCCTACAGAGTCAGTCAGAGATGAAAGGAGGCTTAAAACATTGCAGCTTATTTTTCGTTTTTTTAAGTTGTTTAATTCAGTAAATGTTTAATAAATGTGGCGTGCCTCGCCAAATGTGAACAAAATGCGGCTCATCTGGACCTCCGATCCCTCAAGAAATCAAGTTAAAGTTGACTTTGGACTTCCAATCTGTCAAGCAGGGAATGCGCTTTGAATTCCCTGTCTTAAAATGCTCCGGCGTCCTGCGTGTGAGCGGAGCTCACATTCAGCGGAGCGCGCCATGTGTATTGTGTATGTGTGTGTGTGTGTGTGTGTGTGTGTGTGTGTGTGTGTGTGTGAGAGAGAGATAGAAGGAAACAGTGTTGTGTGTGTGTGTATTAATAAAAATGTTTAATAATGGTTTAATAAATAATTTTATTTTACTTTTAACACATATTTCATACATATTTCATACAAAATTGGTGTAATTTTCTAATTTTTAACGGGTTTATGGGATAGTCTTGGGAGCCTTGGAATGAATTATGCGTTTTACATGTAAAATGCGCCTCTACTTACAAAACCTCCAGGCTACAAAAAAGGCTCTGGAATGGATTAGTTTCGTAAGTAGAGGGCCGACTGTACTTTGAATAGTCATAATTTAATAGTTTTCTTGCTTTGTTGACGTAGAACTATCAGGCCTAAGGTCTTGACTATAAACTAGATTTTAGTTAAGTTAAACCCATTACTGTTCTCACTTATCTTAGACCCAGAAGATCATATCAACAAGCAAGAGGATGTATTCTCAGCCACCTTACCTACCCTCTACTGCTGTCGCAGTTTAAAATGAAGGTAGCAAGAGGACTCTGGAACCACCAATCTGCTGTGAAAAGGGCCGATTTCATCTCTACCATTGTTTCGCAGTACTCTCTTGGCTATCTTGCGCTAACTGAAATCTGGATTTCCTCACACAACTCTGCTGCACCAGCAGCTCTTTCCTCGGGTTATGCTTTCTCTCATACTCCATGGGTAACTGGGAGAGGTGGTTGTACAGGTCTCCTCCTGACTCAGAGTTGGTGCTTCACACGACTCACTCGGTCTCATCTCGCCATTTCCTTCTTTGAGCTTCATGCAGTAAAAGTCTCCACTCCAATCAACCTCTTTATTATTGCTATTTACCGCCCTCCTGGACCATTTGGCACTTTCTAGAAGAAACCGACACACTCCTCAGCACTTTCAAGACTGACAGCACCCTTGGGAGACTTTAATCTCCTCTCTGGCTCCAGTCCTCTTGTCTTCTCCCTCTTCTTTACTAATTTTCTTTAAATTTTAACAACTACTCTCCACAAAAGAGGGAATCTCGTGCATCTTGTTTTCAGTCGTCCCTCTCCAGTCACAGGCATTAATGCCACGCCACTATACATGTGTGACCATGACTTGGTTTCATTTACTATCAATTTACCTATTTTATCCAACACTAGCTCTCAGTTTTCTTCCCCCACTCGACAAAACCTCCACACTATATCTCCTTCATCTGTTCCTGCATTTTCTTTTTTCTTCCTAACCCAGCCTCCTTTTCTTCCCTAACACTAGGGATCTGCTACTGACACTTTCCTCTCTTCACTCTTTGCTTCTATAGATCTATTCTGCCCATTATCTACAACCCCAAAAAGACTTCTTGTTCTGCTCCTTGGCTCTTGGAGGTGTTCCGAAGCAATTGTAGACAATTCAGAGCAGCTGAGAGAAAGTGGAAGAAATCTCAACTTGAATCAGATCTGGCGTCCTACCATGCTCTCCTGTCCACATTTTCATCTGATGTGACTTCAGCTAAGACGACCTTCTACAAGATAAAGTTGGACACTGCTGCACAAGACCCACGAATACTCCACAACATCTTTTCATCCTTACTGAATCCATCTGCTCCACCTGCCCCATCTTCCCTGGCTGCTGAAGACTTTGCTGACTTCTTTGATGGGACGATTAAACAAATCTGTCAAACATTTACTCCCACCCCAACTCCTACACTACACAGCGTAGATTTCCATTTCTCCTTCCCTTGCACAGTTTTCCAATCTCACAGATGAAGACATCCAGCAAGTCATCTCATCATGCAATACTACGAGCTGCTCCCTGGATGCAATTCCTTCCTCAATACTCCAAACTATCTCTCAATACATTTTCCCCTTTACATCCACTATCATTAAATAACTCCATCTCATCTGGTCATGTACCGATAGTGTTCAAAAAAGCCAGGGTTCTACCAATCATAAAGAAACCCTCCCTGCATCCATCAGACATCAGTAACTACAGAATGCTACCACTTCTTTCTTTCCTTTCTAAAATACTTGAACACTCTACTTATAATCAAATGTCTTTCTATCTTTTGCAGAATAACCCCCCCCCCCCCCCGACCCTAATCATTCTGGCTTTAAAGCAACACATTCCACAGAGATTGTATTCTTGGCTCTCACGGAGAAGCTACAAGCTGCAAGATCAGCCAAGATCTCATCAGTCCTCATCTACCTCAACCTTTCAGCAGCATTTGACACGGTCAACCACAAGACACTCTTTTCCATCTTAAGGAGTCTAGGAATTTCTGGTGCAGCATGGCAGTGGTTTGCTTCCTACCTGGAAGGTTGCTCATATATGTGGCATAGAGGAGATCCACATCTCCTCGCCAACTTTCCACAGGTGCCCCCCAGGGTCCAGTTCATGGTCTACTTCTGTTTTCTCTTTATACAAGGTCCATTGGTGATGTCATAACTTCACATGGGTTACCATGTATACCACTGCTATGCAACTGGAACCAAACTTGTTCTCTCTTTTCCTCCCTAAGACACTGATGTTTCTGCCAGGATCTCTGCATGTCTGTCAAGTATCTCTTCATGGATGGCAGCTCACCAGCTGAAGCTAAATCCCAGCAAGACTGAATTGCTGTTCATTCCAGCTGACTCATATCAAGATCTTAAAATCTCCTTGCAAAACACTGTGATCTCTCCTTCAGGCATTGCACAAAGCCTTAGAGTAACCATGGACAAATGTCTGTCCTTCTCTCCTCATATCACTAATCTTTCTCAATCATGTTGCTTTCTTTTCTTGAATTTAAGGATTCGTTATTTCTTTCCATTAAAACCACTCAGATACTTGTTCATTCCCTTGTCATCTCAAGACTAGATTACTGCAAATCACATGTGGCAGGTCTATGTTTGAGTGCTAATCAACCTTTACAGCTGATCCAGAATACAGCTGCAGGGCTTATTTTCAACCTTTCCAAATTTTTCCACACCCCTGGTACGATCTCTCCACCGGCTTCCTGTAGCTGCTTGCGTTAGATTTAAAACAATAATGCTTGCCGACAATGTCAAAAATAGACCCGCACCTTCCTACCTCAAAGCACTTATCACACCTTGCACTGCATCGAGTTCTCTCAGATCCTCTTGCACCACTAGACTGGTCCCTCCCTTTACCAGGGACAAGGAAAAATGCATCTAAACTCTTCTCTGTTCTGGCTTCAAGGTTGTGGAATGAACTTCCTCTGGATGCCTGGACTGCTGAGTCACTCGGTATCCTCGAACAACAGCTGAAAACATACCCTTTTCAGTAGTACTTATATCAGCACTATGCTACAACACACACAAACGAAAAAAAAAAAAAAAACAACAACAACGCACACAATACCTATCAACTGAGTTTGACTGATGGTATACTTAGTGTGTGTTCTAACAAACCAGTGTTTCCCTTTTCAATTTGGTTCCTCTCAAGAATTCTTCCTTGTGCCGTTTGAATGAGTTTTTCCTTGCAACCATTGCCACAGGCTCCATCATTAGCGATGTACAGTGTTTATAGAGAAATGTTATAATCACAAGTTCATAAATTCTTTACCAGATTTGTTAACTCTGTATAGTTGTTACTGCGACAATGTGATTTACATACTTTATAAAATTACATCTGAATTGAATCAAATTGAGTAGTACTTGGAAGTATGCTATGCTACCCACATGACCAATTTCACACATGATAATAGATGCTGAGTGAGAAGTAAGACAGCACACATAGTGGATTTCACCTTGTTTCACGGCTTTGTTTAGTACAAAAATCTTTCCAGAAACATTTGGTCTTAGAATTGTCCTTTCATTTTGAATGCACTTGCATGATCTTGGATTCTAATTACTCATTCTGCTTCACTACACTTGGCACGTTTTTGGCCTTTGCCTGTTGTATTAATTCAGATATGATTTAATACAGTTTGAGCAAGATAAAAATTTAAAGAGGTTCTTGGAGACAAAACTAATGACAAAAAAGGCCAGTGCGGCTTGGTAAAAAAAATAAATAAATAGAATGTTCATCATTCATTTTCTGTAACCGCTTAATCTTAATTAGGGTCACGGGGAGGCTGGCGCCCATCCCAGCCGACTCAGGGCGAGGGCAGAGTACACCCTGGACAGCTCGCCAGGCCATCACAGGGCAGAAACACAGGGACGGCTTGGCAGCCTACTCTTGTCAAAAGTCAGCAATGCTTCTTTTACATGCCTCACACCATAGACAGTGAGAGACATGGCTGGCATTTGATAACCCAGTTAGCTGCACTGGGGGGACAGTGATAACCTGTGGAGAGTGGGGCTTGAACCCCAAACCTTAGGATCAGTGATCCAGCGCCTTTACCACCCGACCACCACTGCCCAATAAATAAAATGTAAAAATCCAAGTCACGTGTCTTTAAAGGGAAAGGTTTTAAATTCTCTTATTTTTTCTAGAGATAGTTTGAGGGATGTTTGTCAGTTTTTTGTTTGTTTGTTTATGACAGCAAGTCACAGGCTCCTGAGTGAAGTGTCATAAGTATGACAAAGAAATTAAACAACTTTGATGGTCATTTCACGTCTGTGTGTACCAATGTCTCTTTCAGAACATAAAAAAAAAAAGCCCAGATCTAACTCAGACACAAAACTATGAGCAAAACAATACGTAACATGAATGGAAACACGAAAAATGAACTCGTTGTAAAGATAATTAAACTAACAAGACAGATGATTCAAAAAACCTTGGCAATCAGATAGTAAAAAGCAGAAAAGAAGAAAACCCAGCATTAACCATAGCATGGAAATGCAGGGGATAGTTATTTATTAGTTTCCTCCAGGACTCAAATTGATGCTAACTCCCAAACCCAGCAGTTGAGAGACTTCCTGATGCTGAGAAGCTGCACAATTTATTAATAAGCCGCCTAACCTTACTTGCGCATTTACTCCTGCATCTCACTCTCTCTCGCTCTCGCTCTCCGCTCTGAACACATATCACACTTGCTAAACTTCATACTCCATATGCATAAGTACAATCAGAAACCTGTTCAGCCCTTAAAGGACCTACATTACTCTTATAATACCATCCGATTAACAGAGATATCTATCGGGAGCCCTGCTTTTAGATAGTACCTAAAATTATATATTATGCTTCTTTTGGTTAAATTTGGTTGCTTATTAAATAATAAAAAAAAACAAGCCTTTATTGTCAAGAGTGGGTGTTACTTTAAAAAATTATTGTTTGTGGGGTTTTTTTTGTTGTTGTTATTTAGCAAATGCAGCAAAAAACAGTAGTTCTATGTCTGCCATGCACGCCTAAGTATCTTTGTCCCACATGTCTGCCATAACATTTCCAGGTTAGCCACCTACATTTCCCGGCAGGCACAGCAGACATGATAAAGGTCCCATCAAAAGGACATATATAAGAAATATATTTTAAATTGTGTGAAAGTCTTTTATGTAGTTTTCTAACTTGCTGCACTATCTTACTGAAATAGTCGTGCTTACAGGAAGTCAGTGCTTTCAGCAACAAATATAAGCCTAATCAAACTGATATGTAGTCATATTCTGGCTATCAGAATGTTGGCAATACTTCTACGGTGTTGCATCCTAAGCCTCATTGTACCGTATGTTCCGGACTATAAGTTGCACTTTTTTCATACTTTGAATGAATGCGCGATTAATACTCCAGAGCAACTTATATGTGAAATTATTACATATAATTCTGTTCGTCATCACAACAAACATAATTTCACGTTTGTTATTTTTACACTCTCAACCACAAGAGGGCACTCCAGGCTTGCCAGTACCTGCCCATCCACCACTGAAGAAATGTCCCAAAAAAGAAAATCCTATTCTGCGGATTACAAGCTGGAAGTAGTGTAATATGCAGCAGAAAATGGTAATCGAGCAGCAGAAAGAAAGTTTGGAGTGAACGAGAAACTTGTGAGGGACTGGAGAAAAACAGAGATTATTATTACTGCAAGGAAGAAAACAAAAAAAGCTAATCACGGTCTAAAAGCGAGATGGCCACAGCTAGAAGAACGTGCTTGCACATGAGGGTTTGAGCAACGTACTCCAGGGAGAGGCTTGTCAACAGTGCAGTTACGTCTCCTCGTCCAGGTGACTTTGCGTGAGGATTTTCTCGGTGTTATTGCTTCATGCAACGCAACCCTCTCTCTCTATCAGAGCGAGGACCGATAAAATGCCAGGAGATTTCCAAGCCACGGTAGACAGTTTCCATGAGTTTGCGACTTATAGTCCAGTGCGACTTATATATGTTTTTTTTTTTCCTTTCTTTCTTTCTTTCTCTCTTTCTTATTATTTTTTGGCCAATGTGACTTGTACTCCAGAGCAACGTATAGTCTGAAAAATATGGTACTTAATATTTTCCATTTCATTCCAATCCATACAAAACAACACGGCTCAAGTTTTAATTAAACGATGATAGAATGATAAATTTGTGGGTGAGAAATGACCAAGACCTAAAAATGCTGTGGTGTTTTTTTTTTCTCCGAAGCCCCCATCTAATTATATTCCACTTGATTTTACACCACATTACACTGCTGTAATAATTCTGTCTGAGATGACACTGAGATTGTCAGAATGCATTTGGAGCAGTAAAGCAGTGTCCAGTGAAATGCAAGAGTCAGCTTTGAACAGGCAGGAACAAGCCATAACAATTGTTTAGCGCTGCCTATTAAATGTATTGATACAGACAACGAGATGTCTTAAAGAAAGAATGGCTAGAATGTGTTTTAAACAAACTGCTTGCTTTAAACGATTCGACCCGATAAGTGAACACAGGAGCGGAGTGCAGTGACACTGACACTGCTGTAGAATTTGTAATGTGTTCCTTACAAAAACTAAGCGATTGGATCTCAACACTTACAGAGTGTTGACACAGCGAAAGTAAGGCTGTCTTCCCTGACAGCCAAATAAACCCAAGGAAATACAGAAGGATGGTAAATCGATGAGCTTAATTGCAAAATAAATCTAAAGCCCCATGGTCTCATGATGACAGCATTACTTTCAGTTCCAGTCACTAGTGTGCATTAACGTTTTCCATTTTTATACCATTCAAAAATACCAAAAATAAGTTAAGAATGGGGCAGTGGTAGCCTGGTGGTAAAGGTGCTGGATCACTGATCCTAAGGTTGGGTGTTCAAGCCTCACTCTCAACCGATTGTCAATGTCCCCCCTCAGTGCAGCGAATTGGGTTATCAAAGTCTGGCCATGTCTCTCACTGTCTATGCTGTGAGGTTCATGTAAAAGAACCATTGCTGACTTTTGACAAGAGTAGCTACATAGCCGTCTGCATATTTCTGCCCTGTGATGGCCTGGCGAGCTGTCCAGGGTGTACTCTGCCCTCGCCCTGAGTCGGGATGGGCGCCAGCCTCCCCGAGACCCTAATTCGGATTAAAAGGTTACAGAAAATGAACGATGATGAAGTTAAGAACGGTAAAAATGCAACTCACGAAGAAGAAAATAAGAAAACTAAGGTGCCTTGGCAAAACAAATTATTCTATTATAGCGAGTTTATAGATTTAAAAAATTAGAAGGACATTAATAGACATAATTCGCATTACGACCGCGCATGTGCGGGGAACGTGACCCAACAGCTGATCCAAGGGTCACTGCTACCAAACTTTATTGCAGCCACTTGCTGTTGTATGGAAACACATCCGAACAACTGCCCCTTAAAGTCTGCCTTAAGCCTTAAATTATCGACATGCCAGGTGCGCGTTGTGCCGTAGTGAACTGTGGGAACGGCATGTATCATCTCGAGCGTTGGAAAAAGCTATTTTGCAGTATACATGCCTGCAAATTTTGGACTAACGCGTGTACATGTCTGCTGCCATTCATGCTATTTACCTTCCCCACCAAGCTGAAGGATCCGGAGGGACACAAACGTTGGATTAAAGCAGTAAGTTTATAATTAAAGTGTTCCTTATTCGAATCCATAGACCCTATAGACTACTATATTACCTTTCATTTACCTTTTAATTTACCATAAAAATCGTCGATACCAAATTATACATGTAAATTATCATTACACATCATAGACTTAGATCTTGAAAATTACTGTTATGTTACTGTGTAAAATAGACTAACAAGTGCTGTCAGATCACTCGGTGACAGCTGTAAAACTTGTATTTACCTTCTTTGTAGTCCTTACGAAGTTGCGCTAGTAGGGGTTCCTTTTCCTTCATTATCAAAAAATCCGCTATGTCAGCGTACATACACGGGGGGGCCACTTTGATAAGGCGTCATTTTCTGTCTCCCAGCTGTCTTCAACTCTCAAGGGGTTGGAAATTGTCACGATTTCCTCATTCACTTCAAATGTCAACAAGCTGGCATAGTCACGTTGGACTTGTTTAGATTCCTCAACTTTTGACAAAACTATCGGCAGTTTTTGTAACGTTGCCGCAAATGCAAGCGCAACAAGTTGATCTTTACGCTTGCAGGAACAACCGGGAAGATCCCTACGTATACAATACGCCTGAAAGCAAGGAACTTTCCATAAATTAAACGCATCAATAGTGCAGTTCTCATCCACATCAAGGTTTACTTCCGTCATGTTTGGTAGTCGCGACCCCATGATGCCGTGCGCGAGCCGAGATGCGAATTGTGTCTATTGTTTATTTAGTTAAATAAATAAATAAATATCAGTGACCTGTTTGTACTGCAGCAACAGTGTACTCAATTCTTGCTTCTCATTGAATATGTCACTGATTCTTTTGTAAAAGCCTCTCTGACAGTTCCAGTTCTGAGGTTTATATTGTATGAATGATATAAAATAAATTATTTATATTGCAATATGACCATTCATATTCATGTTCATCCAGCTGAATAAAGACTGTCAATATTCCGTTTTTCAAAGATTGCAATTGTTGGAAAACTGTTGTACTGTAAAAAGAATCAACACATGTTGTTTTCTTATTAGAAAAAGATATGTAGAGATACATTAGGTTTGCAATTTATACATAAATAGCATGTCTTCCTCACAGTAATATAGTCCTGTGTTTGACCCTTGACCTTGGTGAGAACGTTTCTGTGTGGTGTCTGTGTGTTTTTCTCCAGGGTTCTGTGGGTTGTCCTGAGTACTCTGGTTTCCTCACAAAGTCTAAAGACGTGTACATTATGCTAACTGGCTATTTCAAATTGCCACTAGATGTGAATGTGAATGGTTATTTGTGTGTTGGCCATTCAATGGACTGGCAAGGCATCCAGGGTATACCTAGTCTTTGCCCAAAGACGTCTGAAATAGGCTCCAGATTCCTAGACCATAAAGCAACATGCCAAAAGTCATAATATGAATTTCAATTGAGATACATATGAGGTCTTTTAATGGCCAACATTCATCATGCCCTGTGCATTACTAAATCCATGTCTTGCTTATAGCTAAATGACTCACATGAATCATTAGTCATCTGACTATATGACATTTTTTATCCATGTGAGCTTCCCAGGTATGGCCTATGACAGGTTTAATTACCACACACACACACACACACACACACACACACACACACACACACACACACACACACACACACACACACACACACACCCCCGACTCATGATCTTTCACAAACGAACAGGAGTGCTACCCAAGCTTAAGAGATAGCAGCTTTTCATTTATGTGCATTCACGCCAAGTGCAAAGCAAAGTAACTAGTGTCACATTTTTGGGAGATGAAAAAAAAACTGGAGAACCTGAAAGAAACTTACGTCTTCCTGAGAAGAGCATGTGAAACTCAACAAAGAGATAAAAGCTGTGAGACACCAAACTCACTGCACATAACCACAGCAGGTATTAAATTATAAAAATGTGTCCCAGTACATGATTTTCATTGTTAAATAGAGTCTGTGTAGTCAGTGCAATACCTTCGGTACCACAGGAAAATACCCTTTCGCTCTCACACCCACAACCCACACCCTCCCCACTGCAAGGGCTTAGAAACAGTAATGCCCAAATACTTCCGACAAATCCGTGAAGCCAGCATGATATGGTTCTGTAATATTTCCTTCATCTGAACATGTCACTGAATAGCAACCTGTAATCTTGTTGAATGAACCGTACTACAGTGTGATGTATTAAACATACCCAAGACATTAACACAAGTGGCATATAACCTGAAGAGTCGCTGCTAATCAGGAAGATGTAAAGAAGAAGCGTGGTGTACACGCACTGTTGAATTTCTCTGTTAATGCAAAGCAGACTTAAATCTTCACTCGCCAGATTAAAGTAGGGGACGACTTCCCCTCAATCCTGCCAGTTTATTTTTATGAGTTTGAACCGGGAAGAAAGGTACTTTGAAAAGCCCGACTAGGTGGGGCATGAAGGAAAGATGAAAGCAAGAGTGCAATGTCATATATTATGTTTTCTTTTTTTCTCCCTTCAATAGATTTATAGCATACAAACCTGCAGCAGTTCACAGAGACACTCATCACAGTCTGCAACTAAATGAACAGTTTAGCAAAGCTTCTCTCTGTATGAGAGTCTAAAATACATGAAAAGAAAAATAGGCAAAGCTGCAAATAAAGATCTAAAACTAAAACCGCACTATGAATTAATCAGAATCCAAGAAAGAACGAAAGAAAACAACAGTGACAACATGCACAGGGTCCTGGTTCATCCAATATTAATACATCTGCTTCACTTGACAATATCATACACTAATTCTAAGTAACAGATATTTCATAATGATGTATAGCCCAGCTGCCTTAAGACATTGTTTTGGTCCAACATAACTGCATTACAATCTTGCTCGTTTTTCTTATTAAAAAGGGTAATCCAATTGAAACTGCTGCTTGAAGACAAGATTAATGCAACAAATCTAGTACACAAATGGCTGGAAACATTAGCGGGATTCAGTTTTTTTATACTAATAATAAAATAATAAGAATAAATTGATGTTATACAAATGACCCAACAATTAATTTATAACTTGAACCAGTTAAATGAAGACAGAAAAACTTTCTGCCATGCAGTTAAAAGTCCAAACTCGCTGCCTGCTACTTCCAGCAAGCCTCAAAAGACACAGCAAATTGAAGCGGCTGCTCCGTGAGTGTAGTGAGTGAAGGCAATAACTTTTCAACATATCAAAGTCCCTTCTCTCTACGTGCATCCATACGCTCCTCTGATTAACTACCCAAGAGTGTAATTGCTGTTATGCCAACTTTTATGCACAACGTAAAATAAGTATAGGGATCCCTCGCTACTTCATGCTTGAAATCATATGGTATCAGCATATCGCTTTTTTTTTTTTTTTTTTTAATATTCATCGAATTAAAAAAATAAGGAAATTAAGAAGGAATAGGGGAAAAAGTAAAAAAAAATTCCACTAAACAAGGCCAATTATGCAAAAAAAAAAACCCCAAACAAACAAAAAACAATCCAAAGCCCCATGCTTATACCGTTGAATATGTATTTATTGAAATTATATATACATATACATGTACGTATACGTATATGTCAGTCAGGGGGGTTGATCCTACTTCGCGGAATTCAGTGATCGCGGGGGGGATCTCAGTCCCAATTAACCGCGGGAAGTGAGGGATTCCTGTATTTGTGATTAATTTGAGGTTGGTTCTAAAATAGATCTTACAGTGCAATGCTCTAGAAAGCACCCGTTTCAGTTTAATACTTCAGCATCATAATCACGTAGCCAGAATAAGACAATGTGGTTCTGTCATTTATGTGTGTAGTTCAGACAGAGCAAAAAAAAAAAAAAAAAAAGTGTGACTGTTGATATGTGTGACACTATTGACCTGGAGTCGTTTAACATTTTCAGAAAGTATTTCCAGTGTCAGGGCTTTGTCAGCGTCCATGGTCAAGTTTTTCACAAGGTGAGCTAATTACAGCTCTCGCCCTTCAGAAAAGACTTGTTTTATGTTTCATTAAGGCAATTCCGTCTCCTCTGTTGACCGCAATAACCCTATTGCCGCTGTCATTAAATTTGAAACAGGAAGTAACGTGACTCAGCGTTCATTGGTATGCAGTACTGAGCAAGAATGGTTTCCAACCACACATTCGGCAGAGGCAAATATCTGACTATCTTTTGCAAGAGGACCAAGAACCAACCAGTTCTGTACTGCTCACATGTGTTGGAGTCTTTCTTGTAATAATATGGAAATTAATATTAGGTCAATCAACGTCAGACATTCATACTGTGTTAGGTCTATAAAATATCTGTTGCCTGATTCTGACCAATAACATGTTGATTATGAGCGGTATTTCTCACTCAGATTGGTGTGTGTCTGGTGTGCATCGGGGGCTGTAATACCAGTATTCTTCTCCAATGAAGCAAATAAAATATGCCCTCCTACTGGCCAGAAAAAAAAAAAAAGCATGGAGCAATTATGATTTCGTTCTCCACATGCACTGTTTCACTTTAACACAGAAAGTATGATTAATTTCTATTTCAATACTACATCATGCTGAATCCAATTACAAACTGAAGAAAAGTGCTATGAGAAAAAACAGCAAAACGTTGTATGCCATAAATCAGCAAGGTTACAAGGCCACCTCACAACACATTGAGCAGACAATGGAGTGGCTACTGAGCACCATTTCCAGTGATGATGAGGCGGAGAAACGAGAGATGAAGGTAATTCGCCATACACGCACACTCTGGTCATAATTACATTCTCAGTGTGGGTCATGTTGCCTTGGCGGTTGGACCACAACACATTGTGCCAAAAACATAGTTTTGTTTTCTTTTCAGCCAATTTACAAAGGAGATGGTCAACAATAAGGAAGGGCAATGCAATGTTTAGGGCAATTACAAACAAGGCCATAACTCTGTGTACTATACTTATACACTAGCCTACTTTCAAAGGACCTCATCCTTGACTAATTGTGATACAAGAGAGAGCGGGGTGATGAAGCAAGTCAGTGACAGTCTCTTTAAGTTGAGAGGAATGTAGATTACAGCACACAAAATGAATGAAAATCCATGTACAGGACAGAAAATAGGCAATGATGTCCATTGAAGACATGAAATGGACCAGAATGACATGAACAGCACTTTAAAAGAAGCTAATTATTTAAGATGCTTTGGTTCGCTTTGAAAAGTTCTTAAATGTTGGCGACGGGGGCTTATTTGCAACAAATGCTGAAAGCTACAAAGCTAATGGGATTACAGACCGAGAAAAATGCAAATTCTTATAAATCCAGACAAACACATTCATACATATCAACGTCGACAAAAAGCATGGTTTTGTTGATATCGAAAAATGGCCAAACCAAAAGAATTATAAGTCACATCCCTATTGGTATGATTCCCTGGGAATATCGAGAGGCCTGGTATTTGTTTCAGGGAGTGATCTTCAACAGGGAAGACCTCACCTATGCTTTCCAACCTCATGTACCATGGCACATTTCAAAGGCTGATTTAAAAACCACAGCGGCATGGAGCAAAAGTTAAGCCTTAAGAGCCTCAGTGCAAAAGCGGCTCTCATTTGATGGAGACTTTCTGCCACAGTCTAGTCGTGCAGAGATAAAGAGGTTGGAGGCATGGTTATAGATGTCTAATGCCGAGAGTGACACTGCTGCGGTGAACAGAAGGCCACAGGATAGTGGGCCTTGAGGCTTCTGAGTGAACTCCCGCTGTTTTAATATGACACGTCTGCCTGGTACAGGCCATGCCAACCTCTCAACATTTCTCACAAGCTGGGCTCCAATGGACCAAAGAAATTTTTTTGGCATCCACACTGGCATGAACCCATGGCATTTTCAGAACATAAAATATGAAATAGAACATAAAACCACTGTGATAGTAAAGTTATAAAAGGCCTAATAGTGCCCTTTTTTTCACCCGAACGCAGTCTGGTAATATGATGGTATAAAATTGAACAGTCACCCAATAATGAAAAAGAGGCACAAGGTCATGGGAGCATCCACTTTAATCATTAAGCCAAGAGGAGTTTCAGAGTTTATTTTCAATAATCAATAGCCTTTTTCATTAACGCAGTCAACATTGTATTCCTGTTTAATTGCCTCATAAAAGTAATTATCATTTTATTTTATATCATTAGCTTGATTTTTTTTCTGGATTGTGAGAGAACAGCATTGTAGCTTGTTGTTGTTTTACCATTAAAACTCTTTAAAGTATAATGAAACTCTCCTGTTACACTGAAAAAAATGTTTTAAAAATGTATTATTGTCATTATTTCTATTTTCAAATTAGCAATCTGCGAAAATCCATTTGATAATTTGCATTATCCTGTCTAAAAAGGTCCTTTTCACATGCGTGTACAAAATCTTCAGAATAGGATGTGGAGGTGTCAGTTCATATAAGTCAAGATAACGGCAAAAATAACAGTATACAGATATTAAATTGAGAAATCGGATGTAAATGAGTGAACTTCTTAATAAAATAAAACTTGGTGCAATTGCATATAATACTACATTACATCAATACGATGCACATCAAACAAGTGTCTGCTCATTTATATCGGCGAATCAAAAATACGTAATTCTTTCCTAAGAAAACCATGTTTACAATGTCTGCGACATGAATTATGTGTAACTTTTTGCACTACACTGGCGCACTCTGTGTGATAATTCTTCTTCTTCTTCTTCACAAATAAGAGTGCATTAAAAATACTGTGAATTAATCTGCAAAGAAGTATATGATGTTCGCAAGCTTTTATAAATTTTGGGTTTAATTTTCCTTTATGGCCAGTTCACACCAAGGATTCATGATGAGAGAAGCTGCAAGTATTTATAACCTGCACCTTCATGCAAAAAAGTGTTGTACGACTGCGGGATTCTTAACACTGTGACTACTTGGAACCGTTTTGCCTTAATTTAATTTACTGTCTCCTTTAAAATAAATGCAAAAGTATCTGGAGCCAATTTACTGACAGAGACAGCCACTTATCCTTATAAACAGGTGAAGGAGAATGAGATGTATAACAAAAAAGACACTAGACCTCTTGTTAGTATACACTAAATTGGCAGACAAGAAAGAGTTGGAGGGTAGAATAAAGCTTCTCCTCAATCTCCTTTGAACTTTATTCTTTGAAGAAATGCACTTTCATTACAGATAAGCAGCCCAAAACTATAGCATGATATATATATATATATATATATATATATATATATATATATATATGTGTGTGTGTGTGTGTGTGTGTGTGTGTGTGTGTGTACATAGAGGTTCGTTCATCGTTCATTTTCTGTAACCAGTTAATCCTAATTAGGCTCGCGGGAAGGCTGACTCCCATCCCAGCAAACTCCGGGTGAGGGCAGAGTACACCCTGGACAGCTCGCCAGGCCATCACAGGGCGTAAACACACTGACGCCTATGCAGCTACTCTTGTCGAAAGTCAGCAATGGTTCTTTTACATGCCTCACACCATTAAGACAGTGAGAGACATAGCCGGCCTTTGATGACCCAGTTAGCTGCCCTGGGGGGAGACAGTGACAACCTGTGAAGGGTAGGGTTTGAACCCCCAATCTTGGGATCAGTGATCCAGTACCTTTACCACCAGGCCACTATTGCGCAGTTGTACACAGAGGTATGTATAAAAAAAGGCACAACAAAAAACAAACAACCAAACACACACACACACACACACACACACACACACACACACACACACACACACACATACACACACACAGAGATCTGATAAAAAGGAATCTTTTAATTTTAAATCTAAAGTTTATCTTTTAGATAAACAATAAAAACATATTGATAAATATTCACGTAAAGCCATTCGAATTCCGAGGATACTTCAAAAGGTTCTCAGCACAAAGAGTTCTCAAAAACAACCGATGCAATTTCAGTTATAACGATACATTATAAAGCATTATATTACTGCCCACAAAAAAAAAAAAAAAAAAATCTTTCAAGCAATCAAAGCTTCAAGCTGCTTGCTGCTGCCATGTGTCTCCGTTGCACAGCTGACAGCAGCAGAATCAGCTAAGTGTGGTGTTGAATTGTTGCTCTGTGCACCCTACTCACCTGATTTGCAGCAGCAACGCAGTACTGTGAGAGCCAGTATTATAAAACAGTGATTCAACATGAATCTTTTGTTATTCCATGAGACGGCTTGCAATGTACTCCAGCGGATACATATTCAGACGACTCATCTATATGACATTCTGCCATAGTTTCCTCATGTTGTTAAGGTTTGTTATGAAGTGGCCTTTAGTTAAAGTCAAATCATTTTTATACTATTTTATAAACTGTTCTTTCATTTTCTGAACCGCTTAATTCTAATTAGGGTCACGGGGAGGCTGGCGTCCATTTCAGCTGACTCTGGGTGAGAGCAGGGTACACCCTGGACAGCTTGCCAGACCATGCAGGGCCAACACTTATACAACCATTCACACCTAGGGCAGATTTGGAACAGTCAATTTACCTGGGATGCATGTTTTTTTTGGACTGCGGGAGGAAACCAGAGTACTCGGAGAAAACGCACGCAAGCACGGGAGAACGTGGAAGCTCCACATGGAAACACCCAGGCTGGGAATCGAACCCAGGCCTTCTTGCTGGGCATGTTAACCAGTACGCCACTGTGCCACCAATGCGAGTGTTATTATTATTATTATTATTATTATTATTATTATTATTATTATTCAATTGCACTGCCTGAAAGCAGAGTTCCCAAAAATATTCACATGTGCAAGTGTACAGAAATATGCATAGATAAAGTAAGAAAATAAGCGCAAGGTCACTCAGCTCCAATGGCAATGAGCACAAACATGACAACAAAATCAAGCTCATTTGAAAACATATGACACTTACATATGTATGGAGCTCCACGACGCTCCACAATAATAATAATAATAATAATAATAATAATTTGAATAAATTCATTATTTATGCTGCAGGTTAGTAGTGGCACGGCTGGCTTACTGATCCAAAGGTTGTGAGTTCAAACCCCATTATCACCAAGCTGACACTGCTGCCAGTGCAGTTAACTGGGTTATCAAAGGCCAGCCATGTCTCTTCCTGTCTGTAGTAAGAGGTGTAAAAGAACCACTGCTGACTTTTGAAAAGAGTAGGCTGTATCAGTGTGTTTCTTCCCTTCCATTTCCTGGCGAGCTGCCCAGGGTGTACTCTCCCCTCGCCCAGAATCAGCTGAGATGGTTGCCAGTCTCCCTGTGACCCTGATTAGGAGTAAGCAGTTCCGAAAATGAATGAATGAATGAATAAATTCATGCTGAACATAAAATGTAAGTTAATTGTGTATTCAGAGATGCTTGTCTGCTCACCTTGAAAATAAAGTGTGTCTAAATTACCGTTAACTTTCTGTCGGATAAAACTTGTTTGGCCATTCTCCTCTGATGTCTTTTAACAAGGCATTTGCAAGCATTTAATTTTGTAATGAAATAACTATTTCAGCATAATTAGTTTATCCAATAAAAATAGACCTTTTCAATGCAAACACTACAGCTCCTGTTTGTGCACTGTGGGGCAGAACAATATAACAAGATAAATTAAGAATCAAATGCATCTGTCGTATCCTTGAACTGTCCCACTGTGCCTAAAACAAAAGTGAAAAACTTTGCAGAGTATGTGAAGTATAATAAAGATAATGAAGTCCTGTAGATTGTACCAGGCAAAAAAAAAAAAAAAAAAAAAGCCTGAAAACTCAAGAGGCTTACTTTCACCTCCATCACTACTGAGAGTTGTTTGCATAATGCTAATTGCACCGAGAGAAGAAACCGATGATTTGGGTGACTACACGCAAGGGAAATCAAGTACAATTCCAAAAACGTGTTAGCAACCCAGCAAGGACATTGTTAAAGGTACATAATGCTGTTTCCCTAGTCTATGACCTAGGAAATGGCAAATAAGAAATGGAAATAAATAAAGACGGTACATTTCCTTGAGAGAAGTTATACGCTGATACTTTTACATTTACCGTATCTCAGTCCAATGGAACAATTTGAGGAGATTTTAGAGCAAGATCCATTATCCACCCAGTTTTTATTCTTGAAATAAATTACATTATTCTGAGGTACACAGAGGAATTTTAGGATTATGACTTGACAAACTGCATAAAAATATCACAAGAAGATCTTGATAGATTTTTATAGCAGGCTAATATGTGCAATATTTGTGGAGCACTATAGTCATAGACGATAGTTTGGATGGCTGTCCTGTGTATGTCCAGGGTCGCCCAGGAAAAAGTCAGTGAGTCTTCCGTGTCACTGAGTTGATGCTGATTAAATTTAATAAAACACACACACACACACACACACACTATATATATATATATATACACACACTGTCTATGGTGAGAGGCATGTAAAAGAACCATTGCTGACTTTCGTAAAGAGTAGCTGCAAAGCCGTCAGCGTGTTTCTGTCCCTTGCTAAAAGGGTTGTGACAGGAAGGGCATGCGACGTAAAAACCTCTGCCAAATCAAACGTGCGAATCAGATGATTCGCTGTGGCGACTCCTGAGTAAAAAGGGAAAAAAGCCGAAAGGAAGACAGACAGACATATATATATATATATATATATATATATATATATATATATATATATATATAGAGAGAGAGAGAGAGAGAGAGAGAGAGGATTTTCTGAGTAGATCCTTCCATAGGAGAGTGCTCAATACTTTTTGGTAGAGCAAATAACAAAAATAAAAGGACAGGACAAAGACTTTCTATTGAAACTCCATTTATCACTACAGATCTGTTTCGAGGGGTGGTGAAACCATCCTCTCTCTTCAGGTGATTATAGAAGAGAATCACCTGAAGAGAGAGGGTGGTGAAACCCATTACATGTTACAGTATCGCATCCAGAAGGAGCTGAAATCCAAGTCACTTCACACTACAGAAACCGGATATAAACTCCGACCTGACAAGCAGTAGGACTGGGTGTAAAAAGCCCAACAGATTCATCTTACCTTACCAAACACCACTACTCAGACTTGCATAGAATAAAAACACACGATAGAATTCTACACTTGCAGGTAATTAAAAACACTGAAATCAAAAGCTTGGCAAAACAATCTCTCATTAAAAAAAAACTCATTAAACACACACTTAACCTCAGAAGACAGAGTGATACAAATGAAAGCAAATGTCAGTTTGTGAAAGGAAAGGAGCTGAAAAGTAAACCCATTTTCAGACAGCTATCACTATAGACACCTTTCTGGGGCTCTGTACTTAGGCTGAGCCTGAATCTATATATAGTGGTACCTTGACTTACGAGTGTGTTTTATCACAAATTTTCCATGATATGAGCGTCAATCCCACAAAAAATCTCCCCCATCCAACGAGTAAAATTTTGATTTACGAGCTCTACTGGGGAAATGGCTTTTCCAAGCTGATTAGCATTGTATTCTTCCGTGTGTATTCCTCCGCGCTCCGAGAACGTCCTGTGCAATGCTTCTCAATTATTTTCTTTGATGCCCCCTCTTGGAAGGGAAAAAAAAAAATCTTTTCATGCCCCCCAGTGCCCCATGCACGACCACAAATAGTGTTTAAGGGACTTCATATCATTTGCTCGGGGCTTTTTCCCATGAGAGCACCACTGCCACCTACTGTAGAGGGTGCGCAATTACACTTAATTCTAGTACAGTATAGCAAAGAAGCATGTTACCCAGGGTCATACGCGCCACCCCTGGCATCACACCGCACCACCCAAAGGAGGGGGGCACTATATCAGAAGCTTTGGCCTTGTGGGAGCTCAACACCAGCCTTTCTTCGCTGGCACTTGTGGTATGTACATGCAAAAGTTCTCCTCCTCCTCCTCCTTTCTCTGTTACACACCACCTCATGCCTGCCCACGTGACTTCTTCATGCCCACGTGACATCTCTTACACAGTCAATGATCGGAAGGGATAGTTGAATTATTGGTTATTCTTACTTTATTATTATTTATTATTCATTATTATTAATGTTAATGTGCATGTATTATTATTATGAAATATTTATTGTTTTTACGTGTTTATCTTTCATATATTAGGTCAAATATATGTGTTTGTGTCAGGTTATATGAGTTTGGGAGAGGGTTGGAATGGATTAATTGGTTGGAACAGATTAATTATCTCACAAACATTTCGACTTACGAGCTTGCCCTCGGAGCGGATTAATTTCTTAAGTCAAGGTACCACTGTATTAAATTTGAGGGGTTTTCCATTTTTTGTAATAGACCTGTGAATGAAGAAAATTGATACATTTTTCTTATGTCATCTTATGCAAGCTGAGTTTGTGTACAAAACTGAGATAAAGAATGCTTTGCCATGGCTAATACCATACTTGTAACTGTGCTATGACTACTCATCATATGTCATCCTTCTGCAGATGCACACGACTTCTGATTTCAATATTAAAACAACAACAAAAAAATTATACTTCCCCAAGTTTAATATATATATATTTTTTTTGGTCTGGCAAGGCAAACTCGAGTAAAAACATTGTAGGTTGTGTAGCTCTACACAACTGTCATCAAAAATTGAGGAAACATCACAACTTTTAGAAGAACCCTCCAGTCCAGTACAGGTGCATAAATGAAGCGCTATTAGATATTTATCGTGGGATGTCTGATGTAATTGTGCCAATCATGTAATCTTTGTCAGAATGTCCAGCCACATGATCTACACACTTTGTGATGATGGCACCTAGGAGGGTGCTGCCACCCTGGAATTCCCACCTGCAGAGCTTGACGTACTGCTGCTAGTTTTTTTTTTTTTTTTTTTTAATGTTGGCTTTTCCTTTAATTTGTCACCCAGCCTACACTAGTCTTGGTTGTGTGTTATCAAGTTGAATGAGGTTGACTGCAATAAGTAGTGCTCAGAGGAGGAGCTGAGCAGCTAGAGAGCACAGTGCTGGCAGTCAGATAATGATGGGAACAGGGGTAATTAAGCAAGAAGAAGGTTTAGGAGAAGAAAGACGATGAAGCTGGTTGCTGGGGACCAGATTTATTCTTCGAGTTCAGCTTGAAGTGCCTGCTTTACCAAGATAGTCAGGTCTGGTTCGGTTCATTTTAATTACAGTTAATTGAGGTGTTAAACGCCATCAGGAAGTCAGCCATTTGAAACATTTGCAAAAATCAGCTTAAAAATAATAATAAATAACAAGAAAAACAGCTTGTAATCTGGTTTTCCTCGGGGATCTCATAGATCTTGGAAAACTCTCCAACTCAATGTTGTACATTTGTGGTACTTTGCTGCCTAATCTTTAATTTAATTTGATGCTTTGATGCAGCAGGATAGCTGGAAAACGGTCACGTCAGCCAAGCACCCTTTTGATCCGCTTTAAAACAAGTGTGAGGCAATGAGTAAGCTACAAATTAGCTCTTTCCTGAAATCACAGTAAACCACCATGGCACTAAACTCCTCCTTCCTCAAAGATCATCAATTTGCTCAGTACAGTTTCTCAATCTATAAGCCAAAAGGGATGAGCAACTTTAAATGGAAGCCCTAAATTTAATGGTGAAATACTAAAAGTCACAGTAAACTTGGCTTAGATGGATCAACAAGTAATTTGTGCTTTTTTTTCCAACCAGAACCATGATAAACCTCATTGAAACGCTCTTTGCCTCTTGTATGGAAAAGCCCCAGGATGGCCTTAAGCAGACAGTGTAATTAGTTTGCACTGTAGACCATGGTCCCCTAGGCAGGGGTGCTAGGCAGAGTAGTGGTACATGCAGTAATCCCTACTAAGCTGTATGGTGGACGAGGGAAGAGCGGTGTAGTTAGCCAAGCTGTAGCTCTCTGCATGCCCACTATGCCTGTCCCTGCCTGATTAAAACCTGGCACTCACAACAGACAAATACAAGTAGGACAACTGCCAGACACTGTCATGCATGTTCTCTTCTAGCTGTGGTCCAGTTATGTAATAACAACTTATATGGGTTGTGGTAGTCTTTTACCCTTCATTACAAATTGCTCCATGAATCCGTGTATGTAGGAATACATTAACACTATATCCCTCCAACCCCACCTTAATTAATTAATTAATTCATTCATTAATTTGTTCATTCGTTGAACCGATTAATCCTTATTAGGGATGCAGCGATGCTACAGCCTTTCTCAGTTGACTCTGGACAAAGGCAAGTTAGACTCTAAACAGCTCCCCAGTCTATTGCATGACCAACAGACATGCAACCATTCACATTCACACTCACACCTAGAAGCAGTTTGGAACAGCTTATTAGCCTCATGTGCATGTATTTGGATTGTGGGTAGAAACCGTAGTACCTGGGGGATACCACATGTTAGCATTAGTGGACAGCATGGAAACTTCACACATATACACCTTTGCTGAACTCAGGACTTAAACCCAGGACCTTCTTGCTGTGAAGGGGACATGCTTACCACCATGCCATCGTATCACTCTAAAAACAAGGACAATTGAGCAAAGAGAATGTATATGTGTTTTTTGGAGTACACTCAAATGTATTACTGTTTACTGGTGCCCCATCTGGTCCATGGGGAATAGGGGGTGTATTACAGTCTCGCGCCTGTTGTTTCTGAGGCACCGAATCCACCACAATGCTGATGTCCATATATTGTACTTAAATCCCCATAATATAATTTATTTTCACATCAGTATTCCTGGTACTGTGACTTTTGGAATCATACATCATCTAACATCCATCACAGAACTCATCGGAGCTTTCTGAATGGTACATTATCACTCTGTCATATTATTAGCAAACAATGCAAAGGAAACAATGTCAGCAGATTGCTCCATCTGAAGAGGATGCAAATTTCCTGAACATACCTCATTTGATCATTTGTCAAATGTTGAATAAGTAAGAACTTGCTTTGTCACTCTGGCAAACAGCCAATGACATGTGTCGGAACAGCGATAACAGTCCAGTGCGCAGTGAAAATAAGATACATTGTGCACCTCACTTTTTAGACTATGACTAAAATGCACAGAACTCAAGAAGTTGATTATTATTATTATTATTATTATTATTATTATTATTATTATTATTACTTGTCGTACTCATACAGTGGTATCTCACCTTACGAAAGACCTAACAAACGAAATGCATTTACCTAAGATTTCCGTCTCTGGATACGAAAAAAATTCACGTTACGTAACGCGCCATCTCAAAAATTAAAACAATGTGCGAGTTGCTCTCCCATTGGCTATCTCCCAACACCCCGCCCCGCCCCGCTGGCCTCCCATTGGCTATTATGGAGCTGTATCTCCATAATACCCATGATGCTTTTCGTGTGCCTTCAACCCATTGTTCATCATGGAGTTCTAACACGCAGAAAGGACAGAGTTACTGTTCGTGAGTTTTTCGAGAGTGCTCATTGCAACTTTATTTTTTGGCTCAGGCTTTTAACCTTGCATAAACATTTGTAACATTATAACTCCGCTAAGAAGACATTGTCAACACACGCGCACACACACACACACACACACACACACACACACACACACACACACACACACACACACACACACACACATTCCCAAATGGACTTTTCGATTGCTTGCTCAAAAATAGAGAAAAAATAATTAACTGGCTATCACTGCAACAGAGTGTGAAAAACAAGACTAATGCCACTCAGTGATCTCCACCCCTGAGAAATGTGACAGTCTGTGCGCGCGTGAAAAGAAGAAGCAGGCTCGTGGCATCCAGTTGCGTGATATCGCAAAGGAATATGGCCGAAACCCGTCTACCATCGATACGATATTGAAGCAGAAGGAGGCCTTAAAAGCTATACTTTTATAATTTTTAAAGAGTTTAGGGGTAGTATTGGTGGCCTTGGAACGAATCAGGCCTTTTACATGTGAAATGCTACTCTACTTACAAAAAAATCAGATTATGAAACCACTTCTGGAATGGATTAATTTCGTAAGGTGAGGTACCAGTGTAGTAGTATACAGGGATCCCTCACTTTCCACGGTTAACTGGGACAAAGATCCCCTATGACCACTGAATTCCGCGAAGTAGGATAACCCCCCCTGACTGACGTATGCGTACATGTATATGTATATATAATATCAATAAGTACATATCCAATGCTATAAATGCTCATAATAACAATTAAACTTAAAAAAAAATAATGCATAAGATGTAAATTAAATATAAATGAACACACATACAGTTGGTATTGCATGAGAAGAAGAAGACACACATACAGACGTGCTTGCGCATGCACGCAGTTGTGTGTGCACGCACTCAGATGCGCACCTCATCATAATGTAACTAGTTTTGATGGGGGGTTTTGGGTTGTTTTTTTGTTTTGTGTTTGTTTAGGATGTTTTCTTTTGCATAATTGTTTTGTGGCATTTTCTCTTAACTTCCTTAATTTCTGTATTTTTTTAATTCGATCAATATTTAAAAAAAAAAAAAAAAAAACACGATGCACTGAAGCCACATGAATTGAAGTGCGAAGTAGCGAGGGATCCCTGTATATATTTTCAGATTAAAAAAAAAAAATCATACTGTCTGAAATCTCTTACACTGTATCAACATATTATATTTCTATTATAAAAAATATGATAAAACAGAGAAGAGGCATACAAACATACTTTAGTCCTGATCAGCAGTGACATATTCCTCTGTGCATTTGATGTAAACCCCCCCCCCCCCCCCAAGTGCCTGGTGCTTCGAGTAAAACTACTGTACACACACGCTCCTGTTTCCACTGCAACCAGCTGTAGTTTTATGAAGAAACAGAGGTTGCTGTATGATGAGTGAGTCCAGTGGGAAGGACTTGCAACATTTTTGGATAGTCACAAGATGACAAAAGGGATGCCAAACACTGGAATAATATAGTTGAAAGGAAAAAAATGGTAGGCATGTGTTTGTTGTACTCCAAGCCAATTTAGCTATAAGGCAGGAAGAACCTGAATTTGAGCTTTATTCTTCATGACTGCAGCTAGGAGATGTAGCTGAACAAGTCTCATGGTTGCCCAGAGGCATTTGAGCTTGGTATCGGCAAACCCATCTGTGTCTGATTTCCTCAGAGAGATGTAAAGGCTGTGAAGCATCGCCCAGCTTTCCTCTCACAGCATCACTTACCCTGCTACAAACAAGACCAAACAGGACAAAAATCCTCTTTCAATAAGGTGGTATGAAAGAATGCTTGGAATAAGTTCTAAGAAAACTGGGTTCAATTCAGAATTAACAGCCAAACTCTCGAGTGTTCATTTCATACAGTAAAGGAACTGGGCAATACTATAGATAAACTGTTTGGAGTATTGCTCTCATTCCAGTAATTTAAACCTAATGAGAGATCCAGTGTTTACATGAGATAAAGAGCTACAAAAAAAAAAAAAAAAAAAAAAAAAAAAAAATCACCTTCAAAGCATAGCCAAAAAAAAAAAAAAAAAAAAAAAAAAACACCTAGCCATTATTTATGCTCTGGCATGATCACCATGGCAGCTTTCAGAGACTAATCACCAAATGCGGTAAACAGAAAAGGACATGAGAGGCCGAGAGAGGATGAGAGGCCGGTAGATTAAAGTATGAAGCGAGTGCCTCTGGTTAGATGAACAGGCTTGAAGAAAATGCCCCAGGGATTGTGCATGCTGTACAATGCTTCAGCAACTCCACCAGCAGTGCCAGTACAGGTCACTTTGAAAGCCTTTTGTGATGCTTACGAGAGTGATTACAGCTTTCAACAACATTATTCTGAAAGTGACAATCTGCCTGAAGGAATAGAGGAGCTGGAGAAATGGGCAGCATAAAAAATTTAAATAAGTATGTTCAAATATTTATAACAATGGAATTCTAAGAATATAATTATGGTCTGAATTTTTTGACCAATTTTTTCATGCTAACTTGATTGCCACACCAATTGCTATGGATCCCTCACTTTCCGCAGTGAATTGGGACCGCAATACCCCCTTCGACCACCGAATTCAACGAAGTAGGATAAACCCCCTTGACTGACATATGCATACATGTATGTGTATATAATATCAATAAATACATATTCAACGCTATAAATGCTTACAATAACAATTAAACAAACAAAAATAATGCATAAGATGTGTATAAAATATAAATACACACCTACATGCGCACGCACACACTCAGATGTGCACCTCACATAAAATGTAAATAGTTTTGATGGGGGGTTGGGTTGGGTTGTTTTTTGTTTTTTTGAGGTTTTTTTTTTTTTGCATAATTGGCCTTGTTTTTGCGACATTTTCCGTAACTTTTTCACTATTCTTCCTTAATTTCCTTATTTTTAATTCAATGAATATTTAAAAAAATACGATGCACTGAAGCTGAATGAATTGAAGCACAAAGTAGCGAAGGAACCCTGTATAAAAGTACCACAGCAATATTAATGTGTAAAAATTATCAAAAAACGAGTAAAATTATATATGTCAATATACATAAATGTCCTCGCCATATGTTGAAGTGTTGTAAAATAAGGGCTTTAATCATTTGAAAAAAAATCCTGATAACGTATTTCCACTGTATTTATTGCGAATAAAATCTAACAATCTTTCCTAGAGCAAGAAGGTTCTTGATTCAAGTCCCAAACTAGTGAGGGCATTTCTGTGTGGAGTCTGCATATTCTCCCCGTGCTTGGGTTGGTTTCCTTCAGGTTCCCTCCCAGTGTCCTCCTACAATCCAATGGCATGCACATTAAGATAAGCAGTTGTCAAAAACTGGCCCCAGACCAATCCTACATTGGCCAAGATCCTGGGTACACCCTGAACAAACTGTCAGACTATTCATGTACAACACTATATCGGCTTAGATCATAAACATTGAGTATAAAATATGTTGTGCAACAATTATAACTGACTAATGTAACTTTAAAAATTGTAAAGCTTTAGTCATGCTTGAAAAATATAGTTATCACTGTTTTAAAAATGTCTCAGATTTTTCTCAGTACTGAATGCAACCAGAGCTGAAAAAAAAAAAAAACACATGATGTCTATCACCAAGTATCGGTCACACAGAAAGTACATAATTTTGTGTGACAGTTAAAATGAGATATCGTCGCTTCTGCTTAGGATACAGACATAATCTCAAAGCACAACGTGCAGTCTTTTGCATCAATTTTTCTGATTGTTTCTGTCAAAAAGTGTCTAAAAGGTATTCATGTGACTAGTGACTGATCTGGATCCATAATGCTTCCATAAATCTTGAAATTGTTTTTATTCTGTAATCTCTGAACGTTGAAGCAATACGGAAATGTGACCTTGTGTGTCAGTCTAATTAATGGAGTTACAACAGTGATAATAAACATCTAGCAAAAAAGGAAGGAAAAAAAAAAACAAAATACAAAGATCATGCTTCTTTATTCTGTGAGTAACTGATGACTGGGAGAACAGGGCACTATTATTTGATTAAATACCCATTGATTAAAATTGGTTTGAAAAATGTCTATGAACTTTTGATAGGCAAGTGCAAGTACAGACTTTGAGTGTAATTATACAGTATGGTTTAAATATAATCAATTAAACAATCAGTCTATTGTCTATAAAGGCCTATACATTCTCCAGCACTCACAGGAGCGAAAGAAAAAAGGAATCACTCGCTTTAAGATAGAATTTTCTGAACATCTATTAAATTCTGATAATAGCACACACATGACAAGAAGAGTAAAAATCCATTTTCTCCTTTTAAACCAGATTATAAATGGCTTTAGCCTCGGTATCACTTTCACTGTAACCTATCGCCTTCCATCATTTAACTTAGTATAGTCAGGTTGAATGAATTCTTCCTGCCATTTGGCTTCTCTGTGATGTTCTGTGATTGAATAATTTGAATTGAAACCTTGCATCGTCTTCATGCGTTATGATTTCTTGTCAAGTAAAATTACCTGTAGGAGTGTTTGAAAAAAAAAAAAAAAAAAAAAAAACATGTGCACAGTAAGTGCAATTCCTGAAAGATATACTCAAATGATCATTAAAAAAAGTCCAATCAATTATCGTTGCCTTAGTGCTTTCAGGCTAAGTATTTAAACATTTATTTTAACATACAGTCATACCTCACCTTACGAAATTAATCCGTTCCAGAAGTGGTTTCGTAACCTGATTTTTTTTCGTAAGTTGAGGAGCATTTTTTTTTTAATGGATGCTTGTATAGCACATTATTCATACAAATGTATGCTCAATGCGCATGAGAATTTTACATGTAAAAGGCCTGATTTGTTTCAAAGCCCCCATACTACCCCCTAAACCCTTAAAAATGATAAAAGTATACCTTTTAAGGCCTCCTTCTGCTTCAATATCGTACCGATAGTAGACGGGTTTCGACCATATTCCTTTGCGATATCACTCAACCGCATGCCACAAGCCCGCTTCTTCTTTTCACTCACACCGAGAATCACTTTCACCGGGAATCACAAGCGTGTGTGTGTGTGTATGTGTGTGTGTGTGTGTGTGTGTGTGTGTGTGTGTGTGTGTGCGTGTGCGTGTTGACCACGTCTTCATAGCAGAGTTATAGTCTTACAAATATTTATGCAAGGTTAAAAGCCTGAGCCAAAAAAGAAAGTTGCAATGAGCACACTTGAAATACTCACGAAACAACAGTAATTCTGTCCTTTCTGCGTGTTAGAACTATGAGACGAACAATGGGACGAAAGCACACGAAAAACATCATGGATATTATGGAGATACAGCTCATGTGTATATATATATATATATATATATATATATATATATATATATATATATATATATATATATATATATATATACTAGTCCTATATACGAGTCCTGTATATATATACTCGTTCTTCTCAAAAAATTTGCATATTGTGATAAAGTTCATTATTTTATGTAATGTACTGATAAAAATTAAACTTTCATATATTTTAGATTCATTGCACACCAACTGAAATATTTCAGGTCTTTTATTGTTTTAATACTGATGATTTTGGCATACAGCTCATGAAAACCCAAAATTCCTATCTCAAAAAAATTTGCATATTTCATCCGACCAATAAAAAAGTGTTTTTAATACAAAAAAAAGTCAACCTTCAAATAATTATGTTCAGTTGTGCACTCAACACTTGGTCGGGAATCCTTTTGCAGAAATGACTGCTTCAATGCGGCGTGGCATGGAGGCAATCAGCCTGTGCCACTGCTGAGGTGTTATGGAGGCCCAGGACGCTTCAATAGCGGCCTTAAGCTCATCCACAGTGTTGGGTCTGGTGTCTCTCAACTTTCTCTTCACAATATCCCACAGATTCTCAATGGGGTTCAGGTCAGGAGAGTTGGCAGGCCAGTTGAGCACAGTAATACCATGGTCAGTAAACCATTTAGCAGTGGTTTTGGCTCTGTGAGCAGGTGCCAGGTCGTGCTGAAAAATGAAATCTTCATCTCCATAAAGCTTTTCAGCAGATGGAAGCATGAAGTGCTCCAAAATCTCCTGATAGCTATCTGCATTGACCCTGCCCTTGATAAAACACAGTGGACCAACACCAGCAGCTGACATGGCACCCCAGACCATCACTGACTGTGGGGACTTGACACTGGAATTCAGGCATTTTGGCATTTCCTTCTCCCCAGTCTTCCTCCAGACTCTGGCACCTTGATTTCCGAATGACATGCAAAATTTGCTTTCATCTGAAAAAAATTACTTTGGAACACTGAGCAACAGTCCAGTGCTGCTTCTCTGTAGCCCAGGTCAGGCGCTTCTGCCGCTGTTTCTGGTTCAAAAGTGGCTTAACCCGGGGAATACGGCATCTGTAGCCCAGTCCACTGCTTCCACAGGTCCCCCAAGGTCTGGAATCGGCCCTTCTGCACAATCTTCCTCAGGGTCCGGTCACCTCTTCTGGTTGTGCAGCGTTTTCTGCCACACTTTTTCCTTCCCACAGACGTCCCATTGAGGTGCACTCTGGGAACAGCCTATTCATTCAGAGATGTATTTCTGCATCTTACCCTCTTGCTTGAGCGTGTCAATGATGGCCTTCTGGACAGCAGTCAGGTCGGCAGTCTTGCCCATCATTGCGGTTTTGAGTAATGAACCAAGCTGGGAGTTTTTAAAAGCCTCAGGAATCTTTTGCAGGTGTTTAGAGTTAATTGGTTGATTCAGATGATTAAGTTAATAGCTGGTTTAGACTACCTTTTCATGATATGCTAATTTTTTGAGATAGGAATTTTGGGTTTTCATGAGCTGTATGCCAAAATCATCAGTATTAAAACAATAAAAGACCTGAAATAAATAAATATGTATATATATATATATATATATATATATATATATATATATATATATATATATATATATATATATATATATATATATAGAGGATTTTCTGAGTAGATCCTTCCGTAGGAGAGTGCTCAATACTTTTTGGTAGAGCAAATAAACAAAATTTTATTATAAAATTTTGTGTATATATATATATATATATATATATATATATATATATATATATATATGGGTATACACATATGTGTAATGTTCCAGGTTCTACTAGCAATAGCGTACTGTGTTAACTGCTTCATGATTTTCTGAGAGCTGAGAGATGTATTTTACTTTTATCTGATAAAAGGAGTGAGATGCCCCCCACCGCCCCTACTGGGACAAAAGAGACAGTGTGTTTCCAATCTAATCAACTAATGAATAGCACACAAAGAGCTCCTCTGGATGGTGTATATCTTCTTCAGAGTGGTACAAACCAGGAGTGGAATGGGGCATTGTGGCGTGAGATAGAAGGTCTGGCACTGATCAACTTCACTTATATTGGAACCTTTGGGGTCGTGGACCTTGTCAGTTAAGATTTATGTGTTTGGATGAAATGTTCCATGTGTCATAAACCGGAGGTTTTAATCCTGAGCCAGATGGAATTTTTTTACTCAATGCCAGACCAGGTTTTTAGATTCTTTTAGAATGGTAGTGTACTGTGGAATGGAAATACTTTAAAATCATTATTCTTTTATAGTGGTAAGGATATTCTGATGATATAAAATGGAACTCAATTACCTTATTTGTACTCTAGTTATTATTATTGTTTTTTTTTATTGTTTGTTTTATTATTGTTATTATTTATTGTTTTTGTGTGAGTGGCTCAAGTTACACACATGTCAGTTACATGCATTTCCATTATGCACAAGTCGGATGACACATGCAGCTACATGGTTTTCAGTCTACCTTGGTTCTCCCCTCGACCAAAGTTCATGACGCACTTTGGCTGAGGTAAGAAAAAAAACAAAAAACTGTATATGTAATGTAAAATGACATTTATACCATTCTTCCATCCATGTAAATGAAAATATCTGCATAGTTAATTTTGCAGCTTTTCATGGCACGAGTGAGTGGATGAGCCAGCTAGCATTAGCAATTAGCTTAGCACATGTCACAACCACTTCAAATGTTGTTTTCTGTACTTAACTAAATAGAAATAATACAGCTCACAATATCTTACTCATAGATTAGCCAATCAGAACATGCAGTTGCTCATAAGTGAGTATAGACAGAATATACATTATTATTATTTGAAGGCATCTTCTCGTTTCTGATTAGTGAAAAGCCATCAATTTTATGGCCAGACATTCATGACTCAAGAAAGATTGCATGTTAACTTGTTGCTGTTAAGTGTTGGCAGAAAATGCAAGTGAATAAAAGCAAAGAGAACATGGCAAAACAAATAATTTTGCATTTCAGATTTCATGGTTGCCCTTTTAGGGTAGATGTTCAGTGACTATTGGTGTCATGCAGGCAGTCATTGGAAAATAATCAACTGTTTGGTATTAAGGGTAATTCCACTTCGTGTTAGGCTCCATCACCCCACTCCCATTGATTACTGTTTTATAATAGTAATAATTTTATAATCATTTGTAATAATAATTTTAAAATAATCCTGCCTCTGTATACCTAACAAAGAATCCATTCCAAAGACATTGTGCTTTGTATAAACAAATGGACCGAAATTAAATAAGTAAATGAGTAACTAAGTTAGAGATAAGGTGTAAAGCTCCACCATCCGGGGAGAGCTCGGAGTAGAACCGCTGCTCCTCCGCATTGAGAAGGGCCAGAATTAGAATGTCAGAATGCCTCCAGAACGCCTCCCCGGTGTGGTGTTTCGGGCATGTCCAACCCGGGAAGAGACCCTGGGGTCGACCTAGAACATGCTGTATTGACTATCTCTCTCTTGGCATGTCTGGGAACGCCTTGGTTTCCCCCCAGAAGAGTTGGAGGATGTGGCTGGGGAGAGGGACATAGGGACCTCATTGCTTTGGCTGCTGCCCCCGCGAGCTGATTCTGGAATAAGCGGAAGATGATGATGATGATGATGATGATGATGATGAGTAAGTAAGTTAGGTAATAAACAAATAATCAGCCAAATATATTAATTCATCCATTCATTCATTTTCTGAACCGCTTAATCCTAATTAGAGTCACGGGGAGGCTGGTGCCCATCTCAGCTAACTCTGGGTGAGGGTGGGGTACACCCTGAACAGCTCGCCAGGCAATCGCAGGGCCAACACTCATACAATGATTCACAACTAAATACAGGGATCCCTCACTACTTCACGCTTTAATTCATGCGACTTCAGTGCATCACGTTTTTTTTTGTTTTTAAAATATTCGTCGAATTAAAAAATAAGGAAATTAAGGAAGAATAGTGGAAAAGTTAAGGAAAATGCCACAAAACAAGGCGATTCAAAAAACCCACATACACAAAACAAAAACCAACCCAAAACTCCCATCAAAACTACTTAACATTTTTATGTGAGTTGCGCATCTGCGTGTGTGCGCGTTTGTATGTGTATGTATTTATATTTTATTTACATCTTATGCATTATTTTTGTATGTTTAATTGTTATTATAAGCATTTATAGTGTTGAATATGTATTTATTGATATTATATACACATATACATGTACATATATGTCAGTCAGGGGGGTTAATCCTACTTCGCGGAATTCGGTGGTCGCGGGGGATCTCGGTCTCAATTAACCATGGGAAGTGAAGGATCCCTGTAAATAAATAAATAAATAAACTCAATCTTTCTTCTTCTTCTTTTTTTTTTTTTTTAAATCCCTTCATAACAAGTATTTCCTATGTTCTGACTGCGTACTGGTGCTCTTCACTTCACTTATCCCTTAACATCCGGGGATGTCATTGGGGTGCCTTCATGGCGAGACTTGGGCTGATTTGGCCTGGTGGCGCCCATCCCTCTCCAGGTCGTAGAAACACGCTGACGGCTTTGCAGCCTACTCTTTACGAAAGTCAGCAATGGTTCTTTTACATGCCTCTCACCCTCACCAAAGACAGTGAAAGACATGGCCAGCCTTGTTGGTGGGTCAATGACAACCCTGTTGGGACTCGAACCCCCCCAACCTTCGGCTCAGCGATCCTGTGCCCTAACCACTATACCACCACTGCCTCCTCATACTGGTGCTACTTATTGCTAAATAGCCTACAGTAGTATGTGAGTGCTGAGAGGCAGAGGTAAACACATTGCAATTAAGCCGAGTTAGTTTGCTTTTTGAGAGTACTGCACTTTTCACCTCATCAAATGTCGGTGCAATAACTTCTCTAGTGCAATTTAACTGTAGTTAAGGGTACTTGCACTCACCATTCCATAATTGCATGACTTCTCATTTTAACACTAAATGCCCTGTTGTACTGCAAATTCTGAAGGATTCAAGAACAGAAGAATCCTGAGTCTAAATCACAGAACCAAGACCAAAAAAAAAAAAAAAAAGGTTAGGGTGCAGACAAAATCTAACGATGATTGTTTCATTGGTGCTTTAGAGTAATTTAAAAGTTTAGTGAACACAGAGTGCAAACTGTAGCTGCAAACAGGTTACTGTGCTAAAAACAGCAAAGCAACCGTGAGAAAGCAGATTTCATCAAGTCTATTCATGTGAGGTTGTCCTGTGTGGCGAAACAAATCAGATGCTTTTAAAGCCCATCGACACTTCACCTGGCACCGCTTATCATTTGGCACACATATAACAGTTTGCAATGCATCGAAAAGAAGAGGGGGTGGGGGGGGGGCATAAAACACATCTCCAGTACAATCTATCTCAATGTGCTCAGGTGCTCTAGTCCTCTGAAGCTGAGGAGATTTGTCCATTATCAGGCAGATAGAGCCTTGCTCCGGACTGCCTCCTCTTTAAGGGTGACTTGCCGGGTTTAGCAATATCTTTTTTTTTTCTTTTTTCTGTTGCCTGGCAACAAGCTATAAAGTATAGCCAGTACTTGTGCATTAGTGGCACAGCTGGCAAAACAGAGTCTTTGATGAGGAGATGGTATGATGGGATCATGTTGATCCATGAGCTCCCAAAAGGATAAGAGCTCAAAACTCCACCTCTGCCACCTTCAATATATTTGCAAAAAATGGCGTTACGCTATATACTAGTACTGATGGCTTTATTTATTTGATCAGTGCAGGCCATGATGCAAAACACATTCTATCAACTTAACCCATGAAATCAGGAGTGTCTACTGTGATATGTTCTTTCCTCCTATCTTGTTTTCTTTTTTTTTTTGCGATGCACTCCATGGGGAAAGGGTTTAGCCATGAAACAAGCAGCTGTAAGCACAACTTTATGCTCAGCAAAGTGGAAAAGTTCTCACACACGAACCACAGTCACACCTCTTCTATACACCAACACAGGTCATGATCACACCTTCGTGACAGCATTTCTCAGTCTCTGCTGGTGTCACCGTGATGGGGTGGGATAGAAAATACACAGGAAATGGATTCCCTTAGAAAGCTGCGAGCAAACTTGCTCATGTGAGAGAACCTGTATCCAAGGCTCTAAACAAGTCCACAAACAATCCTCAAAGGAACGGGAGGAAAAAAAAAAAAAAAAAAAGAAAAAAAAAAAAAAAAAAAAAAAAAAAGAGGCATGCTGAGCCCTTTGTGCACTGACATCACTTACCCAGTCCATTCTGAGTGGCATAGATAGTGCAAAGCATCGTCAATGCCTGTTTAAAGCACTCTCAAGTTTATTCCCTAACCAATGACCATGAACTGAAAAGACTACACTAAAAAAAGAACCCACGCCCAACACACACACACACACACACACACACATTCCCAAATGGACTTTTCGATTGCTTGCTCAAAAATAGAGAAAAAATAATTAACTGGCTATCACTGCAACAGAGTGTGAAAAACAAGACTAATGCCACTCAGTGATCTCCACCCCTGAGAAATGTGACAGTCTCTGCTGCTCAGACAAATCGCCTGTATCGTTCAAAAACAGCTGGGAAAGGAAGTCTCTGAGCAATTCTGTGCCATCTTAATCCTTCTCCCTGACACTGTATGTGCACTTCTATGCTCTGAGATGATGAGCACACTTTTATTCCCAGCAAGTATAAGAGCACACATGAAGCATAATTACAGCCGAATGAGAAAAGCTCCTTTACTTTGTTATAAGTTCATACGCAAGCGAGCTTAAAATTAGAAATGAAAGAAGAAAAACAAGACTCAAGGAGGCACGGTGTTAGTACTGTGCCTCTTTAATTATCATTTTACCTTCCTATTGCCTGATGCTTGCTCCTTATGACAATTACCTGAAGCTTTAAGGACAAAAGACTTGAAAATACTTTACAGTTAGTGGTTTTAAATGAAGCAGGCATCTGATAGTGTCATGCACTAATTTTCACATGAAACAGTTGTTGTGCACTTGAGATCATCTGACTCTCTCACATGCAAAGAGTTGCCGACATAGTGGTATTGTGTAGCGTCTTATCTTGCTCTCAGTGCCTTGCTCTCACTGAGCTCTCATGTGACACTGGGACACTTTGCTTAACTGATCCGAGTGTTTTTCAACAGATGTGCCGCAGAATGTGATTTACACACACTGGCCGTGTATTTGGCCTAAACAAACCACAGCCGGACGCCCGAGCCATGTCAAGCTGTCATAAACACAAAAACTGATGATTGATTCCTGGCCGGCATTCCATTATGACTCAGCCATGTGTCACCATCACTCACAAGCTGCATCCCACTCAGGTTTCCTTGCTCAACAAAAACTTTGATCAGTTCATCAAATCCTTCCCAACCGTTACAAATGATGATAATTTACTGAATGTACACTGGTTTCTGTGTGCAGTTGCATGTTCTCCTAGTGCTTGTGTGGGGTTCGCTCAGGGGTACAATGGCCTGGGGAGATGTGTAGTGTGTACCCAGGGTTGGCTAACATAGGCTCTATCCTCCCAGTGACCCTAATTAGGACCAATAGATGGGAAAACAAATCGATTCGTATTCTTGTGGTCAGCGATGAGTGTATGTTAATAATTTTATGACAAATTCCAATTCAGCTAAGCCAATCAGAATTTAGAACCATCCGCAGCATTCTGTAACTGCTTAATCCTAATTAAGGTCGCGGGGAGGCTGGTGCCCATCTCAGTTGACTCCGAGAAAGGGCAGAGGACACCCTGGACAGCTCGTCAGGCCATTGCAAGGCAGAAACATGCTGATGGCTATGCAGCTACTCCTGTTGAAAGTCAGCAATGTTTCTTTTACATGAACCTCATACCATAGAAAGTGACAGACATGGCCGGCCTTTGATAACCCAGTTAGCTGCACTGAGGGGACAGTGACAACCCGTTGAGCGTGGGGCTTGAATTCCCAACTTTAGGATCAGTGATCCAGCACCTTTTACCACCAGGCCTCCACTTCCCCTACCATCGACCTCAAATGAGAGCAAAAATAATCTAGGCCTATGAGTGTTGACAGGTGACGCGGTTAGTAACCTCTGTTCATTTCTGATAATCAGACTGATACGAGTGCGGGCTGGTGGCGCAGTGGTTTGCACATCCGCCTCACAGCAAGAAAGTTCTGGGCTCCCGTGTGAGGCGTGAGCATTTCTGTGTGGATTTTGTATTTTCTCCATATGATCATGTGGGTTTCCTCCAGGTATTTTGGTTTCTTTCCACAGTCCAGAAACATGTACATTAGGCTAATTGCTTCTTCCAAATTGCCCCTAGGTGAAGGTGAGTGTAAATGGTTGGATATTTTGGCCCTGCAATGGCCTGGCAAGCTGTTTACGGTGCACCTGGCTTTTACACCATGCCAGCTGAGATAGGCTCCTGCCTCCATGCGACCCAAATATGATTAAGTGGTCGAACAAATGAGTGTATGAAAGACTGAGTGAATTATTATGCATTTAAAGCGTATGAACAACATGGATGGATGAATATCTGAATACAATGGTTCGACAGTGGTCTACGCAAATCTAAGTAGTCAGGTGACGATTAACAATGAGTTTCTGATGGGGTTAATTTATAATAATGTTCAAATCAGGTTTAAATGTTATAATAACTAAAAACAGACGATGACTAAGAGGATTCAAAGAACAGCGCCATATGTATGTTTTGTCATTCTCTGCCAGAATACGATCAACGTGTTTATCTAGCTCGTGCCAGGTTTTATCCTGAGTGTAACTATAAATTTTAAAATATAACATATTATGATAGAATACTAAGCTACATTTTGTAGAATTAGGGACGATGCTGTTCGAGATTTTTTGCCCAATGCAGAAATATGCTGTGACACATAAAAAGGATGAAAAATGCTGGTTTAAAGGGGAGACAGTGACTTGAATAATGAAATAGAAAAGTCTGGCAAACCACTTGTGCGTTATATGAATTAATTAAATTGTATGGATCATGGAGTGAATATTAATATTTTTATTCCACATATATCATCTTATACTCCCCTAAAATGTATCCCTGGCTGCAACACCTGCACCAGGGGAACACCGCTGACCTTTAGGAAAAGAATTAACTCCATGGTTCCTGTCTCAGGACTTTGTTTTCTTGTATGTGGAAGATTTGTAGCCCACTTGTTGGAAGTTGGTCTCTGAGCCACTCGCTCCATGATTTGTGTAGCTGTACTGTGGAATCATAGCTTCCGCCGGTCTGACCCATGTGCCATTAATCAGCACTGTTGAATGTGAAGAGTGAGGGCTTTGGCACATGTCCATGTCATTAAAAAGCCTGGGGTGCCGTTCTCTGATGTTGGGTGAGAGCTGAAAATAAGTGTGTGGTGTGTTTATCCGGAGTAGGCGTCCAGCGGTTTATGACCACAAAGCTGTCAATCACTTTTCCCCCTGACCTGGAGAAACCCCACAAAGGCATTTCCTTAATGACTTCCAAATCCAAACAGTGTGAACAAAGAATGGGGTACTTGTTCCGAGCCTGCTATCGAATCGAATGCATATGGAGGTGTAGCCTTTATAAATATACTCATCTATAAATAGGGGCAGTGGTGGCCTGGTGGTAAGGTCCCAGATTACCAAGCTCGAGGTTGGGGATTCAAGCTCCACTGTCAACTGCTGTCCCACCAGGGTTATTAAAGGCCAGCCATGTCTCTCATTGTACATAGTGAGAGACATGTAAAAGAACCACTGGTGACTTTTGTCAAGACTAGCCGTCAGCATGTTTCTGCCCTGTGATGGCCTGGCGAGCTGTACTCTGCCCTGCCTCCCAGAAATGAAAATGAACGAATGAATCATCTATGAATATACTAACGGTGTCTGCATGTGTGTGTGTGTGTGTGTGTATACACACACACACACACACACACACACACAAACACATACATATATATCATATATTTAAATACAGATCCACTGATTTGTTGATCTGCTTCATTAAATGCGAGGGGTTATTTTGAAAACCCCCATGAGATTAAATTCACATTCTTCTCTAAAAGACTTAAAAAGAGACAGTGAAAACAAATCATCATATGCAAGGCAGTGATGAACTCCTGCAGCTCGTTTGCTTTGCCTTTCATTAAGTGAAGGACTGTTGCAATGCAATTTCAAAGAGTTTCACGCAGTGAACAGATTCAATCAGATAAACACATTACTGCAGGTTATGGGATCGTGGCATAAATGAAAAGACCCAGGTTTATCATGGAAATGAGAAAGTATTTGGAGAACTAATGTCAAAACCTCCTGTTCCTCTTGCTCCAGGCTATTGTTGCAGGCACTTCCTTTCCAGAGCTTCATTATAATTATACAGCTTTCAGTCACAAAGAAGCAGGCATGCAAATAATGATGGTACTTATCTCCAAAGCATTATATACAGTATATATAGGTATGGGCAGTATAACTAAACATGAATGCATTATAAAGAAGTGAACAAATAATGTTGTTCTAAAAGATACCGAGACAAATATACACCGGATATTCCCCCGACAGGGATGGTTGAGATGAGTGGTATGCATCAGCTGAAGCTCTTGGGACCAAAAAGGTCATGTGTATTATCATGGGTACACAGTGTTTATTCACTCATCCTTAGTAACTGCCTGGTTCGAGTCACGGTTTAAATAAGGACTGGTTTGTTAATAATATGCTTAAAATATTAAATTCAATTTAGATTTCATTGGATACAGATATAGGTGTTAACAACACTAAACTAATGCAGTACGCCTAGTGACATTTGCTACACCCCTGTAAGGTAGTAATAGGTAAAATAATGGCCAATAGACGAAGTCATGAAGTCTTGAAGAAAAAAAAAGGCTGCAGTAAGTAGAGCTGAACAGGGATTTCATCCTGTTCATTTTTTGTGTCAGGTTTTCACAGAAAAGGTGCTTAATTGCTATCTCCCCCCAAACACATTGAGCATTGTATTCTTGGTCCAGCTAGCAGTTGCCAAGGGCTTTTTTGTAATGCACAAAAATGGCTCCAATTTCATGACTGTCAAATTACAGCATTGACAGCATTACAGCACTACAGCTTTCCAATTTTACTAACACCACCCAAGTCTGTTCTGGGACCAGCACTGTAGTTTTGCCAGACAGGGCTTTTGGACACAAACTTTGATTGAGCTGTCTTAAAAAAAAAAAAAGAAAAGGGGGGGGGGGGGGGGGGTCAGCTTTTCCTGCTTTGTGTGTCTGGAGGTGTTTATGTTGCATGTACTGAGGCTGAGACAGCAGAGTGATGTGGTAATTTAAATTAGTCGAAAGCTAATATTCTTATTTGTCACTGTTTTAACAGTGGGCAAGCTTTTCCAGGAATTAGTGCAGTTTTGTTCAAATTAAATCGTTGCTAATTAACGTTTGGGGATGCTTTCACTAAAACGGAGCAGGAAAGACAATGGGTGGAACTTCAATTACATATGTTAATGGAAAGTGGGAGAAAATCCTTATTACCTTTATCTCACTTTGAAAATTGCTTCAGTTTATTCAAGCCTATTTTGTGCACAATTCCTGATCACACTTATCAATTTCTTTTTCATTGAAGGCATATTACAGAAATTCCAGCATTGTTATTTGCTCAGTTGTTCTTTTATTTAAGTCATTATGTTTGTGTGTGTGTGTGTGTGTGTGTGTGTCTATGTGTGTATACACCACCCTCCATAATCATTGCCATCGTTCTTCTAATAAATTCTTTTTTTTTCTGAATAATATCGAACCACAATGAAAAAAAAAGGAAAATCCAACCTTTAATTCAAGTGCATTTATTCAGTGAGGGGAAAAAATCCCACAATTAAGAAATGCAGGGATCCCTCACTTTCCGCAGTTTATTGGGAACAAGACCCACCCGCGTCCACCGATTTCCATGAAGTAGGATCGACCTCCCTGACTGACGTACACGTAGATATGTGTATATAATATCAATAAATACATATTCAACGCTATAAATACTTATGATAACAATTAAACATTCAAAAATAATGCAGAAGATTTAAACAAAATATCAATACACACACATACAGACGCGTACACGTGCGCACACACACACAGATGCACACCTCACATAAAAAAGTAAGTAGTTTTGTTGGGTTGTTTTATGTTTTTGTTTGTTTGGGTTTTTTAGCATAATTGGCCTTGTTTTGCGGCATTTTCCTTAACTTTCCCCCATTTTTCCTTATTTTCCTGATTTTTTTTATTTTTCGATGAATATTTTTGAAAAAACCCTCGATGCACTGAAGCTGCAGAAAGTGAAGCATGAAGTAGTGAGGGATCACTGTCACTATTTTACATCAAATCACGTGCGCCACATTTATTAGCACCCCCGATGTCAATACTTTGTACAGCCGCCTTTTGCCAACAAATTAACACCAAATCTTCTCCTATAATGTTTTACATGATGGCAGAATACAGAAGGAGTATGAGCTGGTGAGGTGAGATGGAGGCAGATCATTTGCTGTGGCGACCCCTGAAGGGAACAGCCGAAAGTAAAAGAAGAAGAAGAATATAGAAGGAGTAATCTTCGATCATTCCTCTCTGCACAATCTCTCTAAATCATCCAGTGACCTGGGTCCTTCTCATCTTCACTTCACTCCACAGATTTTCAATGGGGTTGAGGTCTGAGGACTGAGATGACCATGGGAGGAGCTTGATTCTTTTGAGCCATTTCTGAGTAGATTTGGCCACATGTTTAGAGTCATTTTCTTGCTGAAAGACCTAGTGACGACCCATCTTCAGCTTTCGGGTAGAGGCCACAAGATTTTGATTAAAAATGCCCTGGTATCTCATAGTGTTCATGATGCCATGCATCCTAACAAGGTTCCCAAGGCCTCTGGAAGAGAAAGAGGCACACAGTACCACCAATCCTCCCCCATACTTCACAGTGGGCACGAGGTGCTTCTCTGCATATTCATCTTTTGTGTTCCGTCAGAGCCACTTAGAGTGTTTGTTGCCAAAAAGCTCTATCTTGGTCTCATCTGACCAAAGCACATGGCCCCAGTGATAGTCCCAGTACCGCTTACTGAACTCCAGGCATTTGTGTGTATGATCGAATGAGAAACGGTTTTTCTGTGCATGCCTTCCAAACACTTTGCTGGCGTGTAGATAGCACCTGATGGTTGTTTTGGAGAGTTTGTGACCCCAAGATGCTACAGTTTGTTGCAATTCTTTAACAGTTAGCTTTGAATAAGTTTTTATTTCTCTTACCAACCTCCTCACGGTGCATGATGGCAAAATAACCTTGTGTGCTTGTTTACCACTGTTCCGGTTGTTTTAAACTTCTTAATGATTCCTCCGACAGTAGATATATGCAGGTGCAGGCGAACGGCGATTTTCTTGTAGCCATTGCCTGATGTGTGACAGTCGACACATATCTGCCTTACTTGAATGTTGTGTTTCTTTGTCTTTCCCATGTTGAAGAGTGGATAAGAGAAATGACCTCTGTGTCATATCAGATTTATACCCCAGGGAAACAGGAAGTCATGAATTACTAATTAAATGTTCCTAGATACTCTAATCATCTTTGTAAACTACTGTAGCAATGACAGAAATACTTAAATTACCCCATATTTTAACCAGGTGTGCCAATACATATATATATATATATATATATATATATATATATATATAGCCCTCTCTTTCCGTGGTTAATTGGGACCTGAGATCCCCAGCACGTGACCACCAAATTCCGCGAGGTATGATCAACCCCCACCCACCCTGAATGACGTATACCAGTGTTTCCCAACCCCTGTTCCGCGGCCCATTAGTGTGCCGTGAGAAATCATCAGGTGTGCCACGGAAGATTAACCGATTTCACTTAGTGTGTAGTAACAGTGCTGTTCTGCTAGAGGGCAGTATCATTTTTGTTCTGTGGTGTGCCTCGTGATTTTTCTAATGTAAAAGATGTGCCTTGGCTCAAAAAGGTTCGGAAACACTGACGTATACGTACATGTATATGTGTACATAATATTAATAAATACATATTCAATGCTATAAACATGGGTGCAAATTAAAAATTTTGAAAAACTTGAAAATGCAAGACATAGTTGAGTGTATTGGGGGGGCACTTTTTTTTTAATAAATTACAAGTTAAAATGATTGTTTCTCATGCAATCTTTTACCAATATTTACAATATCATCATATAATCTACAAATTCACATCAAATGTTTGTAACATTTCATCTATTCATGCTCAATAAAGAAATTTTAGAATTAAAAGTCAAAATATGTCAAACAGTCAAACAAATTTCAACTGAATTGAAGTGATCACTTTCTTTGCTGCAACACGTTTTTACAATGTATATATATATATATATATATTTATACACTGTATAACCAGGAAGAACCTAACAAAAAAATTATTTACATGCAGACTTAAACAAGAAATATTTATGAAGCACGGTGTTTCACTTACTGATGAAATAAGATACTACAAATCTTGATCTCAGATATGTGCAACTGACAAAAGTTCCTATTTTCAATGTACAACTAAATCATGGGCAAAAAAATTTGAGCATAATCTCCCCCTACGTTGCCCTAACCTGGGTACTCCAGGAGGCATGTGCCCAGTTTTATTACCACCACCCCCCCACACACACACACACACACATACGCACACTTCCCTCAATCATCATTAAACTTGCCCTCACGGTTGCCTTATTGGAATCATCGTACACAATATTAGCTAACGGTACAATCTGACATTAAAAGTAGACTGGGTATAAATACCTGATTTCTCTGAATGGTCTTTTTGTTTTTCAAGTGATTAAACTCATCAGCATAATTTTCAGTCCCTTCTTCCCGTTGGTCCCATACTTTATCATCTTGGAACAACAATCACAAAAAGCAACTCCAAAGATGTCCGGTTTTCTAAGCCATATCCCCCATTTGTCACCATTTTTGTCACACTCGTTTCGCCATTCCCACCGCCATATATTTCTTGATGTCTTTCCCAATTCTTTTGTATTGTAGCCTTCCAATAAAAACTTCATGTTGACAGTATTTCTAGTGGTTCTTGCTAACGATGCTAAATGCAATATTTTAGGCACCATGTGTATGCGAGGCTCACGGAAACAACAGGTTTTATAATAGCTGCATTTTCATAGGAGGGGCAGTTACGATGAGTCAATCAAAAGCATCGTTATAATTTGGCCCGAAGAATGAGGAATACCGGGAAAGCCTGTTGCTGTATTAGACTGGGCTTTTTTCGTGCTTGACGGAAATGTGCGCAGCCGAATGGAAAAAAAAAATGCTTCACGAACTTGACGAAAATGCCCAATTTATGTAATCCTTTTGTGCTATGTAATCCCGTGATTCAACGCGCGGTCACAGCCACACGGCAGTATGCATGGTAGATTGCGCCGATCCGAGCTGACAAACGCCTCTAAACACCACTCCCCCCGGAGAAAAATTTGAACAGGCCTATACAAATTAGAAAAATGGTTAATTCAGTCTTGGGAAAAATGGAATTTTCGAAATATGCTGGAAAACTTGCACCCCTGTATAAATGCTTATAATAACAATTAAACATTAAAAAACAATGCAGAAGATGTAAATGAAATATAAATACACACACATACAGACTGGGCAGTGGTGGTCTAGTGGTATAGGGCGCTGGATCACTGATCCAAAGGTTGGGGGTTTGAGTCCCACTCTCCACAAGGTTGTCACTGCCCCCCCCACCCCCCCAGTGCAGCCAACTGGGTTATCAAAGGCGGGCCATGTCTCCCACTGTCTATGGTGTGAGGCATGTAAAAGAACCATTGCTGACTTTCGTAAAGAGTAGCTGCAAAGCCGTCGACGTGTTTCCACCCTGCGATGGCCTGGCGAGCTGTCCAGGGTGTACGCTGCCCTCGCCCGAAGTTGGCTGGGATGGGCACCAGCCTGCCCGCGACCCAAATTAGGATTAAGCGCTTACAGAAAATGATGATGAACACATACAGACACATACAGACACATGCATGCACTCAGATGTGCACCTCACAAAAATGTAATCAGTTTTAATGGGAAGTTTTGGGGTTTTGTTTTTTTTTTTTTGCATAATTGGCCTCATCTTTAAGGCATTTTCCTTAACTTCCCCCCTAGTCATCTTTATTTTTTAATTCGATGATTATATACAAAAAAAAAAAAACGCGATGCACTGAAGCCACATGAATTGAAGCGCAAAGTCACGAGGGATTCCTGTGTATATATATATATATATATATATATATATATATATATATATACACACACACACACACACACACACACACACACACATACATACACACAGTCAGTATCCGAGTTACGACCTAGATCGGTGCCGAGTCGTAAGTCGGATATTTAACAGAACGAAACTGAAACCACCCAGCACTCGTCATGAATTCATTTCAAACGTATTCTTCACCTGTACGTTCTTTCAACATCGAAATAAATGTGTAGCCTTACTTTGCACTGCTCGGACATCACTTTCACATTTCTTTGCCTATTATCTTCCAACCACGTATGTAGCAAATTTCCATCTCTGTAATTGGTCCTTCACGCTATTTTGTGATGATAGTTGACTTAATTGGGGCTGCTGCTTTCACTGCTTCCTTAATGCGGTCCTTGTCCTTCAAAATTGTACACACCATGGAGTGGGAGAGATGGAAATTTCACTTTTACTTTCATCTTCGTCTCCACCGACAGTGCCTTCCTTGAGTTCTTGGTAGAATTGCCATCTGATGAATCGGACTTCCTTTTGGGGGCCATGGTAACGGTGTACAGTAAAGTAATGTAAAATTGTACTGTAAAAGAGATGTTACTGCGACGATATATAGTCACTCAGTGTAGCGGTAGAATGCTGTGAGTGTGAGCGGCTGGGATGATGTGCTGCCACAACTATCATACACGCTGTGCTGCCAGACATACTGTAAACAGTAAACTCATAATAGGCATCTGCTAGACGTGGTCGTAAGTACGGGTGGTCTTAACTTGCGTACGTCGTAACTCGGATAGTGACTGTATACAGTATGCATGTATGTATGTATGTATGTATGTATGTATGTATGTATGTATTCACCTAAACCACCTAAATAAAGAATTAAAACTATAACTAGTGGGGAACCTTCAATAACAGGGTTCAGTAAAGTGTAGTGTAAAAAGTACCACAGAAAATATATTTCTTTTTAGTACTGAACATTATATATTTTGGAAGTGCTCTTCAAATAAATGAAAGTATGACCTAATGTGCTGCTACTTAAAGACACTATGGCGCCATGAGTCATTAACACTATGTTCATCTCACCTAAACGATCAGTCTTACCATCATAGACATTTTTTTCCTTTTTGTTATATCAGCCCTCCATCTGTTCACAGAGCATTACTAACCTGAATCTGAACCAGTCTGATGTGTAATAAGAGATCACTTTTCAACTTCAACATAATATAAAACTGAAATACTTCTCTGTATGAGAACTCAAATGACAGTTAATTTAGTCTCAGACTTAATCTATGAACATAAAACATCTTTTAGGGTCTGAATTCATCGTAGATCTGTCTGGTTTTGGCCACCGCGTGAATGACAGTGTTCTGGCAGGAACAGATGAGATTTTCTGGTTATGCATTACTATAGATATAGAAGTCACTTAGACTGACAAGGAGAAATTCCTGCATGGCTGTCACTGATCTCAAAAATTATATTTTTTCAATCTTAAATCTTTTTTTCAGGACCCCCCCAATTTTATATGTGCATGATACAAAACAAAACTGAACATTTTTTAGGCCACAATAGCAAATACTGGTCTGTTGAAGGATAAAAAAAAATACATAGACAACCTTTTTTTTCAGAATTGTTGCAAAAGCTGCTCTCAAGTTTGAGTACGACTGCCTTTATTGTAAATAATGTGACAACTCGTATGTGCAGTTTGTGGTGTTGTAAGTATTTTATGACAAATTACCATATTCAGCGTAATAAGCGCCCAGAGCGCTTTAAAAATTGGAGTGGGTGGGCGCTTATTAAAATGTTACCAGTGGAGTGGAACAATAAGTACTTATTAACATCAAGGTGGAAAACATGAATAATAACAGAACAATAAAAGAGTTTTACTGGTATTTGTGCTATTCATTTTGTGGTATCGACCAAACTACTTACAAGAAAGTTGAAAATAAACAGAAAACAGCATAATATTTCAGTTCAGTTCATTTTCTGTAACCGCTTAATCCTAATTTGGGTCGCGGCGAGGCTGGTGCCCATCCCAGCCAACTTCGGGTGAGGGCAGAGTACACCCTGGACAGTTCGCCAGGCCATCGCAGGGCAGAAACACGCCAACGGCTTTGCAGCCTACTCTTTACGAAAATCAGCAATGGTTCTTTTACATGCCTCCCACCATAGACAGTGGGAGACATGGCTGGCCTTTGATAACCCAGTTAGCTGCACTGGAGGCACAGTGACAACCTTGTGGAGAGCGGGACTCGAACCCCCAACCTTTGGATCGGTGATCCAGCGCCCTATACCACTAGACCGCCACTGCCCACATAATGTTTATTAAAAAAAAAAAAAAAAAAAAAAAAAAAAAAAAGACCCCTTACTTTTCCTTCCTGGTCTTCTTATTTTTCTTTCGGCTGTTCCCTGAAACATTTTTCCGGAACTAAAAAATCGAGCCAATCAACACGAATGTTAACTTTAACAAATGGCACGTTGAACCAATCAACACGAACATAAACAAAAGCACATGGCCAGCAATGTCTTTAAATTCATGAAGTTAGTGAGCGGGAGATTCGGGTGAAAAATACTCGTCATCACTTTCTGATTGGTCCATATCTGGCTGATTGCTCCATTCATTCAGAGCATCCTATAGTTTTGCTGTAGCAGTTTCTAATGGTTCATCGGTTGTTGGGCATTTACCAAGAGAACACAGCAAAATATTTTCTTGTTTTTTAAAGCATGGCGGAACAATCAAATATGTTCTTACTGATGAACATTACGGACATTCCCCAGTGGCAGGGGGTCTTGAAAGCGTGTAAATTCACTTTTACAAGCAGTGAATGCCTCATTTTATCGTTACAGAGACCGATCGAATAAACTTGGTAAGTTTGATCTACCATTTTGCTCCCAGTACACATGAGTGGTTTTATTAGATGTAAGATCAAAAACAATGGAAGGGGGGGGGTGTTATTGGAGCAGGGCACTTATTACTTCAATTACAGCAATACAAATATGCCATTAAATGTTTTTTTTTTTTTTTTTTTAATCTTCTGGTGTCCGGCAGGTGTGTAGAGAGATATTAATTAAAAAATGTAAAACATAAAAAAACCTGAAACTGAAACATCACAGAGAAACCATGTGCTCTGGTCCACATTTCAATGAATTTTTACAAAATGCCGACATCCATTTTTCATGGCAGATATGAAAATTACTCTGCAAATTGTTAGCAGCAAAAGGCGCAAAGCGAACATCTGCTATGGTCTAGGGTACATCACTGCTTAAGGCATGGGTCAGTTGCATGTGTAAGAGTACCAATAACAAGGAGGCATATATTAGAATTTCTAGGTGGCATATGTTACCGTCAACTTAATGTCTCTTCCTGGGAATGCTGTGTTTATTTCAGCAAGACAATGCCAGGCCAATTTCTGCATCCAATTTCATAGGCATGAAGTGCATTCAGGTGGAGAATCAAACATTGGCAATCATGGACTGTGAAGCAGCTGAAATCTTGCAACGGGTATAAATAGACAAAAATTACCATTGCAAAACTGCAATAATTAGTATCCTTATTTCCCAAATTATTAAACTGTACAAAATAAAATTAAAATAAATGTGATATAATTGAAAACATTCATAGGTCCCAACTCCTGTTTACTGTATTCCACACATTCAATTTTAACTTTATTCAAATTACATCAAAATGCCAAAAATGTACATAATACTATTAGGTTCGGAAGGTTTATATATGAAAAATATTCTCAATGTATATTTAAAAAAAAAACATATACAACAAAAATATTTTGTATGGATTAACACAGAGATTTTTGTTTGCACTGTATTTTGTATTCTTTTCTGGAAATGGAGTTAGTGTTGCAATATGGGAATGAATAAAATAACATACATGTGAATATTACATTCACATCATTCGGCAGAAACCCATAACAACAACGAGCTACATTTTTATCTCAGTTATGTCAATGACATAAAAATGTAAGACTTGTGGTAAATATATTACCCGGTTTACTGTGGTAATGATGTCATTATAACAAGAAACCGTTTTAATATTTGAAGTTGCTACGACCTAATTTTGGGAAACTTTACCACAGTAATGGTTTTATTTTTGACTCGGATGATGGAACAATGCCTGTGCCATTTTAATACCTGCCCTTCAGTCGTATTACGTTAGCACACAATCAATGCTCCCAAAGTGAAGTGATTTTTCAAGCTGTCATTAATCACACTACAGTGGTAAAATTAATGGATTCTTCAGTCACATTCCAGTATTTGAGTTTAAATCTTATTTATTTTTTAAATTATTAATTGGAAAGAGTTAAGACATGTCAGTCTTTTGTATCCCCTATTCACAAATTAACTTGCACATGTTTGTGGGTGATATCAAGCGTTCATGCGTTTTACAGGCAAAGATTTATTTATCATTCAAGGCCTGGTCTGTTGCAGCCTATTGCACTTACTGAGCGAGTTTCAGTCTGTCAAATAGAGTTAAAACTACAAATGATTTACACAATACAAGTTTTTCAAAACCTAATAAAGCCATAGTGTACTTATAAAGGTTACACTACTGATGTTAACTCGTTGTGTAGTCACTAGGACTGTAGACTTCCAATGTAAATAAGTTAGACCACTTACAGTGAGTAAATTATTTTAGCATTTTCTAGAATATTGCTTTCTGTCTGCCTTTATTATGCTCAAAAAAAGGCCTTGGAACCTTAGAGTTTAATGACGTTGCAAACAAGAAGTCCACTTTATGATAGATTTTGTGCAAAATGCTTGGAAAAAAACTCCTGAATTATATATGATTAATTAGCTTGAAACAATTTAAAAATTTGGCCTGATTACTCACATGGATTTTCACTCTCTCAAAATTACCCACAGTCCTAATGGATAATATGAAATAATAATCATAATAGCCAAACCAACAGGATTTACAATTTATATCCAAATTAATTCGACATGCTCATCACTGTGCGCAACATGCCTATTTTTGCGAACTAATTTGAATGTGTGCATTGACAATCAGTAGAGATAATTGCACTGAGTGCACTCTGAGTTATTACTTTAATCTGAATTGATTTCCCATTGCCCCCAGTCATATCAACAACAATACACAATGGCAGCAATTATGAGAGGTTTTTATTTATTTTTGGTGGCTAAAACATGGCATATGGCAGGTGAGTCATGATGTTTCGTCCTTTTTGACAATCCTGTCAAACCAGAAATAAGCTGTGATCATGTATGACATGTAAAATGTAAAAATCTGGATGAAGGTTCAAGTGAATCTGTACCTTTGCATTGTTGATGAGGAATATTGACCCGCTCATGCTGATTAATTTTAGAGTGCTGCAAGGAGGTGCAATAAAATTTATGAAGTCACTGGATGCTGGATCACTGATCCCAAGGTTGGGGGTTCAAGCCCCACTCTCAACAGGTTGTCACTGTCCCATCAGTTCAGCTAACTGGGTTATCAAAGGCCGGCCATGTCTCTCACTGTCTATGGTGTGAGGCTGTAAATGAACCATTGCTGACTTTCGACAAGAGTAGCTCCATAGCTGTCAGCGTGTTTCTGCCTTGCAATGGCCTGGCGAGCTGTCCAGGGTGTACTCTGCCCTAGCCCAGAGTCGGCTGAGATGAGCGCCAGTCTCCCGGCGACTCTAATTAGGATTAAGCGGTTCAGAACATGAATGAAAGGAATGAAGTCATCGTTTGCTTCTAGATATCACCAGAACTATGATTACATCAGTGCTGATTACTGTTATCTGTGTTTCAGTGGGTTGGACTGGGTGTCTAAAAATGGCTTTTTGCATACAACAGTTATACAATACAGAAGATGATTGACAAACCTGTAGATGACCAGCACTCAGCAAGATATTCAAAGTTAGTCTTTTATTAATAGATTGATGGGTGTCTGACTCAAAAACGAAGAAGAATAAGTAGAGGCACTTAAAGTTTCAAATTGCACCTTGCTGTATACAATACCATGTGCTGGCACCTCTCAGTGTGGTTCAGTTTTATGGATTTCATGACATGGATTCAAGTATAAAAGTTGACTTTAATAGACCATCTGGTGGAGAAACAGCTCTTCGCCGGGTACTTCATGCCGTCTGTCAACACTGTCATAATGCTAGTAGCTGTACTGACACAATGTAGTCAACAAAAAGCGAATCAATTTCTGGGACGTTTTGGCAGCAGGTTTGCCGACCGCACTACGAGCGCTCCGCATATAATCACCATGCACTTACTAAACTACAAAAGCATAAGTGGGAAGTCAAGGATTTCAGGAAAGTGATGCAAATATTCTGGCTGGTTACATCAGGCTCTATCATATCCAAAAAGAGGAATATCACGACAATGAGTTAAACTGTAATAGAAAAGTGACTGTCTTCAATGTAAAATGACCGTCATAGACCAACCAGTTGGGATCCTTTTTTCTTTTTTTTTTTTTTGGTCAATGAGGGCATAGTCCCTTCATACTCTTTAGCTAACTACTTTGGAAGAAAATTAAATTAAAAGGAATCTCATTTTCTCCTCCATTAAACAAACCACTTTATAAGAACCAGAATTGTTTAAAGCACAGAGCTTCTCCAGCGAGCACAATATTCTCTGTGGTGGTGGTTTTATCATCTCGTCAGATCAAAAATAGGGGCAAATCCCCACGTCAATTCTCGTTATTGTCTATAAAGGTGGGGCTAGAGAGTCAGATAACATACTCAGATACCAATCTGCATGTACCATTGACTGCGAAGTACAGATGTCAAATGTGTGCCTTGACTCCATTTCTGATCCAGACAGCCTTCTAAATCACCCAACATTTCTAATTTCCACACACCTACACATGCAGTGAAAAGGCACCAATTATTATTACACGATCTCACCGCTTCTTGGTGTAAATGGTCCTAATGATGGTATGTTGTCGGCAATGAGAGGCCACTAATAATAGAGATTCTGAGGACACTATATGACTGGGCATGCTTGTTAAAAAGGTGCAGGATGCTCTGTGCTTGTTAAATAATCGATGACATAAGAAAGACTGGCTGTAAGGTCAGTGAGCAGGAGGAGACACATGAGCGACTGACAAAGAGTCGCAGAACACATAGGCCTGTTTACCTAGAATCTTGCCCTTGAAAGAGAAGGACAACAGAGCCAGACGGGACCTAGCTCTGGCTCTTGGAAAGAATGACAAAACCCTGTGTTGCATTTTAAGCCACTTTTCCCATTTCACTAAATATCGCCATGGCTCTGAGCAAAGTACAGAAGCTGACTTACATTTTGGTTTTCTTTCTGGAAATACAAGGCATAAAAACAAATGGGTTTTCCCCTTCGCCTTGTGTCTGAATTAATTTTATTCGCTGCTCATACACGCAAAAATTTGTCTGCCTTACTGTGTATCCTCATGGCTGATCAGCCTGCTGTTGTGAAAAGAAGTTCTAGAAATTTAATCTGCCTTCCATCTTTTATCGAATAAATTGTTCATGGAAGTCACGATTATAAAGTATCTATTGTAGGAGTGCACCTGCATTCAATCATATGAACAAAACTCAGGACACCTAAAGCTTGTACAATGAACAATTAATTGAACAGATGCAATGACTGGATTCTTTCTGGCTGATTTTTTTTTCTTTCTTTCTGTCAGTGTAAGCTAATACTGATTTTTGCTGATTATGATGTTCTTTTGAACAGCTATAATTTGCACCATATGCAAACAGAAACTCAATAATATTCATTATCATTATTATTATTATTATTATTATTATTATTATTATTATTATTATTATTATTATTATCATCATCATCTCCTCGTCTTTCATCTCTCACATTTTCCTCCTCTTGATCCAGAGTTGGGTTGTGGAGGCAGCAGTCTAAATAAGGAGGTCCAGACGTCCCTCTCGCCAGCCACTTCCTCCAGCTTTTTTAGGGGACACCTAGGTGTTCCACAGACCAGCCGAGAAACATTGTCCTCATTCTGGGTGGACCCCGGGGTGACACACCACTCCAGGTAGGCGCTCGGTAGGCATTCTAATCAGACGCCTGAAAGAACTCAACTGGCTCCTCTCAACATGGAGGAGCAGCAGTTCAACTCTTGAGCTTCTCACCCTATTTCTGAGTGAGAGCCCCACCACCCTGTGAAGCTTATTTCAGCCACTTGTATCTTTGATCTTGTTCTTTTGGTTCTTTTTTTAATCATTACAATAATAATCATCATTATCATTATTATTTATATCATTTATTTTCTAAGCAGTCTAATTCTAATTAGAGTTGCGAGGGCGCTGACAAGATATCAGCCAACTCAGGGCAAAGGCAGGGCACACCCTGAACAGTTTGCCAGGCCAACATAGAACCAACGCATGTACAGCCATTCACACTCCCGGTCATACTTAGGGGCAATTTGGAAGTGGGATATTCTCTGAAACTGGGTCAAATTTAATTATTCATTTTTTTGACCTAATGTTTTCCAAAAAACTATAAACAATTAAAAGAACCGTCCCTGCATAAAATATACCACTTAGACACATGTTAGACAAAATAATTCAGCTACATCAAGCAAAATAAATATTTTTTTCCCTGCAAAATTGGTTACGATATGTGGACAAAAATTGTGACTTTTTTAATTACTATCACCAAAGTATCAACTCAAATGCAAATAGTAGGCTTTGCAATAAAGACCTTGTTTTAACCTTTATATCCAAAGCAGAAACACCCGAGTTTTTTTCTTTACTTTATGGATGAGGATCACACATGAATTTGAAGTTCCGTGCATAACCAGTTGTGTCCACACCAGTTACATACAGTACCAACCCATTTTTCCTGTGGGGGGTGGGGTTTCATGTTACAATGTTCACCACATAATTGAGTGACACCTGTTTACTGAACATGTCGTCAAGCTGTAATGAATTTACTTGCAAAAAACAAATGGTATGAATTTTTTGTCTGTATGTGAAGGAATTTGAATATGAATTTGATGTTACAAATGGATTTCCTGACTGTTACCCATAAATGTGCAGTTATGTGCATGAAGTAGTTTTCTCACTGTCTTTGTACCAATGGTTCATGAATTTAGACCAAATCTTCTTTTCTTTTTGGCTTTTTCCCGTTCTCAAGAGTCGCCACAGCAAATCATCTGATTCGCACATTTGATTTGGCATGGGTTTTTACGTCGGATGCCCTTCCTGTCACAAACCTTTAGCAAGGGACAGAAACACTTTGCAGCTACTCTTTACGAAAGTCAGCAATGGTTCTTTTACATGAACCTCTCACCATAGACAGTGAGAGACATGGCCCGCCTTTGATAACCCAGTTAGCTGCACTGGGGGGGGGGACAGTGACAACCTTGTGGAGAATGGGACTCGAACCCCCAACCTTAGGATCAACTATCCACTAGACCACCACTGTCACGAACTTAGACTCAATATAGAGGGAAATAAGGAGAAACCCTCGCACCACTGTGAAACTCTTCTTATTATTAATATTATTATTAATATAGAAGGGTGGCACGGTGGCATCGTGGTTGGCACGTCTGCCGCACAGCAAGAAGGCCTGGGTTTGATTCCCAGCTCCGGCGTTTCTGTGTGGAGTTTGCATGTTCTCCCCGTGCTTGTGTGGGTTTCCTCCGAGTACGCCAGGTTCCTCCCACAGTCCAAAAACAAGCACAGTAGATTAAATGGCTGTTTCAAATCTCCCCTAGGTGTGAATGACTGACCAAGTCTGCTCATCTTTTTGAATGCCTTTTTGGTGCAGTGAACTGTCCTTACATGTATTACAATATATGTATTGTATTACGTAATAAATGTAAAGTATTATGTATCACCATTCATCCATTCCTTTATTTTCTGAACTGCTTAATCCTAATTAGGGTCACGGGGAGGCTGCCCCCATCTCAGCCGACACTAGGTGAGGGCAGAGTACACCGAGCATAGCTCGCCAGGCCATCGCAGGGCAGAAACATGCCGACAATTATGCAGCTACTCTTGACGGAAGTCAGCTTCTGTTCTGCTTCTTGTTCTTTTACATGAACCTCTCCCCACAGACAGTGTGAAACATGGCCGGCCTTTGATAACCCAGTTAACTTCACTGGGGGGGAGACAGCAGTGACAACCCGTTGAAAGTGGGGCTTGAACACTCAACCTTGGGATCGGTGATCCAGCAACTTCCCACCGGGCTACTACTGCTCCCCCCTCACCATACATGTACTGTATTATGTTGTCACAGTGAAAAATGTCCACTCAAGGGGGCAGTGGTGGTCTAGTGGTATAGGGCACTGGATCGCCGACCCAAAGGTTGGGGGTTCGAGTCCCATTCTCCACAAGGTTGTCACTGCCCCCCCCCCGTGCAGCTAACTGGGTTATCAAAGGCGGGCCATGTCTCTCACTGTCTATGGTGAGAGGCATGTAAAAGAACCATTGCTGACTTTCGTAAAGAGTAGGCTGCAAAGTCGCCAGCGTGTTTCTGTCCCTTGTTAAAGGGTTGTGACAGGAAGGGCATCCGACGTAAAAACCTCTGCCAAATCAAACGTGCGAATCAGCTGATTCGCTGTGGCGACTCCCGAGTAAAAGGGAAAAAACCGAAAGGAAGACAGACAGTGAAAAATGTCCACTCGTGCAAACCATGTGGCTTTATGTGTGCACAACTTTGCTGTTATATGTGTGCATGTCAAAGGCTAAACATGAGAAAATGATCTCCAATCACATTGAAAACCATCTGATTCCAAACTATGACTGTTTTCTCAGAGCATCTCTACTTAATTGGCCTGAACTTAAGCTGCATTTTCCAGACATAGTGAATATTTGTCTTTAACTGGCCCAAAACCATTTTCTATGTGCTGCTTTCCCGGCCAAACCTGTGAAGAGACCATTCAGCCGATCTACATAAGCTCTGGCCCACTCCACTGTGAGCTGTTCTATTATTACCTTTGAAATTCTTGTAACACAGCATGTGCGAGGTAAACCAATATTGCTTATCCTCATCTATCGAAATGTGCTTTTACGGTGACACAGGATTGAGCTTTTCCTTACAAGGTTGTCACTCTGAATTAACCAGTTAACATGATCTGTCAACTAGCCAAAAGCACAATGAACAAGGCTGTTTCATTACCAGAGAAGAGACCCAGAGGGAGGACTATTTATCCCACTACAGCACCTCACAGATAAGAGCAGATGGCACCCTTTAACAAGGGGAAGCTGCAGAGCTAAACAACCCCACTACCAGATGAAAACTTCATTAAATACTGAGCACCACTAAAAACCGGAACATGTAGTGACAACAGAGTGGCTTGGCTTACACATATAAACTAAAACTCTGATCCAGAGTGGACTTTTGCTTTTTAATCCCAATTGATTTACTGCCAATGTCTGAGGTCATCCTACAGAACGACAGCAACCTCATGAAGACAAAAAAAAAAAGAATAAAACCTGTTTGCTCTCAAACATTGATTAATTTTCTGATCTGCTTAATCGTAATTTGGGTTGCCGGGAGGCTGGCGCCCATCTCAGCTGACTTTGAGCTAGGACAGAGTACACCCTGAACAGCTTGCTTGGCCACAAACATGCTGATGGCTATGCAGCCCCGTTCACAGTTGAATCTGTTCACTGCGTGAAACTCTTTGAAATTGCATTGCAATAGTCCTTCACTTAATGATAGGCAAAGCAAACAAGCTGCAGGAGTTCATCACTGGCTTGCAGATGAGGATTTCTCTCTCTCTCTCTCTGTCTCTCAATTCTTTTAGAAAAGAATGTGAATTTAATCTCATGGGGATTTTCAAAATAACCCCTCTCATTTAATGAATCAGTGGATCTGTAGTTCAGGGAATTATATTTATATATATATATATATATATATATATATGATTTGTTCATTTTCATTTCAGGGTGGTTGGCACCCATCTCCGCCGACTCTGGGCAAGGTTGCCAGGCCATCGTAGGGCAGAAACATGCTGATCGCTATGCAGCTACTCTTGATGAAACTCAGCAATGTGAGAGACATACCCAGCCTTTGCTAACCCAGTTATCTGTACTGGGGGACTGCATTGACAACCGCTGACAGTGTGACTTGAACCCCAGACCTTGGGGTCAGTAACCCAGCACCTTACCACCAGGCCACCATTGTCTCTGCTTTCAAACACTTGCGGTCAAACGAGCACACTTGCAATGTCTTATTTTAAACAAGTTCTTACTTGTACAGATTGCCAACAGATGCTCTGATTAAGAAGGCAAAAGCTTTTTGACCAACAACTCGGAGAGCACAAACCATACAACCACATTTTCAAAAAATGGCATTTCCCCATGTTAAATTTAAATTGCCACAATATGCAGTCTGGATCAGATACGGATGAAACGTGGTCTGTCAATTCTGTTCCTGAAAATACATCGCAATCTTTTTTTTTTTTTTTTCAAATTGGATGTTTTAACAGAGACTCATTCATTTCATTCATTCATCAAGTTCATCATTTTTATGTAACCGCTTAATCCTAATTAGGGTTGCTGGGAGGCTGGCACCCATCCCAGCTGACTCTGGGCAAGGGCAGCGTACACCCTGGACAGCTCACCAGGCCATCACAGGGCAGAAACATGTTGGCGGTAATACAGTCTACTCTGTACAAAAGTCAGCAATGGTTCTTTATCATGCCTCTCACCATTCACACTGAGAGACCTGGTAGGCCTGTTTGGATAGAGACTTTTTTTTTGCCCATTAAAAGAGGTATGGATTTATTGCATTTTATTGTAGTGACATTATCAATCTGTGTTATTCTTAGCAAAATTTAATGGGAACATCCTTGGGTGTTCACCTATTCATAATAAAAAAATCACATGGATCTGTTAAAAACTATTGAGAGAAGGATGCTAACATACAGTCAAACAAACAACTCAACCAGCTCTAATGTAAACATGCCCTTCCTGGTGGAGGAAAGTATCTGAAAACAATGCCTGGAAACCACCACACCAGGTAGCCCAAAAAGCTTGCAAAAGCCAGACACCCAGAACCCAACACTACCCTTGCCTTGCACCATGACAGAATGAGGTCACTTCTCCAGCGGCTTACTGCCCATTTGGCCGTGACTACCTTCAGCTGTCAGGTGGCATGCAGTGTGCAGGGCATGCTTGGTGTGGTGCTTCAGCAATCAACATTTTTCTCGAAGCACATTTCTCTTTGTAGCCAAGTGACCATGCTGAGCTCCTGGATGGACAGCAGTGCCATGCTGCAACAGTAAGTGCAATATGCTTGTGTAAGCTGAATTGTGAACCAGCAACTGTGGGCCTGTTGCATATTGTTTAAAGCCTCCACATGCCTCCACAGCATCAACATGCATGAGATTACCTTTCGGCTTTTTCCCTTTATCAGGTGTCGCCACAGCGAATGATTCGTACATTTGGTTTGGCATAGGTTTTTACGTTGGATGCCCTTCCTGACACAACCCTTTAGCAAGGGACAGAAACACGCTGACGGCTTTTCAGCTACTCTTTACGAAAGTCAGCAATGGTTCTTTTACATGTCTCTCACCATAGACAGTGAGAGACATGGCCTGCCTTTGATAACCCAGTTAGCTGCATTGGGGAAGAATCAACATGCATATACGCCTCTAAACATCCTCCTCATGCTGCCAGGCATGTGCACACACACACCGAGCCATGCATATGTGTACAGAATTATGTGTTTCACTGTTGTGGGGGTGTCGGATTGTACGTCAGGTTAAGTACTTCCATTAAGTAGTGCTACGAAGTGATTCCATATTTCTGTAAAATTTGGTATATCTTCCTACATGATATCTTTTTTTTTTTTCAAGTGAAATTATGCTTGATAGGAAAATAAACTCAAACTTACTAAAAGCTTGCATGCATAGTTTGTCAGTTTCTATTAGATTAAGCTAGTTCATGAACCTTATTTTTTTCTGTGTAAATTTATACAAATGAAATAAAGAAAACAGTGATTACTTTGCACACAGGGGGCAACACTGTAATGCGAAAAACAGTGAAAAGTCACATGATCATGTGTTTCTGCAATACATAACTAATCTGCATAGGAATACACAGCAGAGAATTCTTTCTTTTATATGTAGGTTTGTGTGCTTGTCTTAATGTATATAAATGGAATGGTATATGAATTATAGATGTGCCTCATCTTGTTTTATTCAGGAACTCACTAGTTTAGATTTAGTTAGTTTATTATCTGTATAATGTTATGCTTGCCTTTAACTCACAGTATATGAACTCGGGGAGTCCTGACCAACTCCAGCAATTACACATTTTAGTGAGAGAAATGTTGCGGCCTTTTTAAACTGACTACTGCAGTCTATCATATAAATAAATACACATATGTTCATGTGTAAGAGGAGAGTTGGAAGGCTTGCCTTTTATTTTAGTTGAGTTTGTCAATGGTACCTTATTGTACTCCAGTCCACATCAGTGCTGCGATTTAAACTCCAAGTTCTCATGCGATAGGATACATTTTCAGAGAATTGCACCACTTGGAGGCCCAAAAAGTCCAATAAAATAATGGTCTTTTGTTGAGCAACTTTGATAACAGAGCCAGGAGTGCTTTATACTGAGTGCTCCAAGAACAAGCTGAGGTGAAGCAAAGGTAGTGGCCTGGATCAGGGGTTGTCTATCAAGCAATCGAAACCTGAATAGTGTGAAGTCCAAGATTTCCAGGAAGCTAACTAATTTATTTAAAAGGGAAGCAGTTAAAATGACCTGCATCTGCTACTTACCAGGAGGTCAAGGAAAGAGAAGAAAATGAAAACAGCAGAGATGCAGCGTGAAAAATGAGATGAAGAAAAGAAGAAAGCCATGTGGAGGAAAGACAAAGATATAAAGTGACAAGAAAAGCTTTGCTTGTCTCAGTTCAACCCTAGGTTTTGAAATCAGATTTTCAGCAAAGCTTTGAAAATGAGACAAGACGAGCTGGATTCAGTCATTCATGTCACATTTAACATTTAAAGTGTGTGGGTGAAAGATGCAAATGCTGATCCGTCTAGTTTGTGGCGGGCGCTAATTTTCTTCATTCATTCCCGTAGGTGGAAGTTTGGGATGATGCGGTTCACCAATCCAGTGTCACTCACCTTAAATGAACCTTGCGAGAAAAGAACATGGATCAAGCGCTTCAAAAGTGGTCAGTGAATCAAACTACACAAAAGATTCTTGGAATAAACAGGCAATACAATACTCGAAGTACTAAAAACGACTTTGTTTAGGACAGTGGCTATACATTTTGTCCTCAAGCATCTGTTATTAATCAAGAAATCTCTAAAAACACGTCGTCTTCCAAATACCTCTCAGTGCTGAATACCTGTGGTTGCTGAATCGCAAGAATGTAGCTGAAAAGTGAGTTTGTGCTGGCAGCAAAGACGACTGGTTTCCGCTGTGACTTCTACTTGCCCCTGGCTTTGTCAAACTAACAATGATCCCAGGCCTCCACTCATGTTTGCTGTATTCTTCTAGCTCACGCACTGAGAAGAGCCATTACAAATGTTCTCAGAAAAAGAAAGAGAGCGCGAAGTAAGCACTTGTAAAAAACCATTGCCTCTCAGGAACTCTGGAATTTACTTTTGAGCTGTGCCTTGTATATTGATATATGTAAATAAAACCACTCAACTGTGCTTTCATCTTCCAAACAGTAGTGTAAAAAACATTTCACATTTGATATATTGTTAGAAAAAGGACAGTGGCGACTGCGGGTTCGTGTTGAATTTGGAATGTGAATAAATAGAATGTGGTTATACCAAGGTAGGCATTTGTATTAATTACTTTGTTTTATCTCTTTCTTTCTTTAGTTATCATTAATTTTCTGTAACCGCTTAATCCTAATTAAGGTCGTGGGGAGGCTGGCGCTGATCTCAGCCGTCTCCGGGTGAAGGCAGAATACACCCTGGACAGCTCGCCAGGCCATTGCAGGGCAGAAACGCGCTGACGGCTATGCAGCTACTCTTGTTGAAAGACAGCAATGGTTCTTTTACATGAACATCACACCATAGACAGTGAGAGACATGGTTGGCCTTTGATAACCCAGTTAGCTGCACTGGGGGAACTGTGACAACCTTGTGGAGAATGGGGCTTGAACCCCTAACTTTAGGATCAGTGATACGGTACCTTTACCACCATGCTACCACTGCCTGTATTTATTTATCATTATTGTTGTTGTTGTTTTTGTTATTATTATTATTATTCATTCATTTTCTGAACCGCTCAATCCTAATTAGAGTCACGGGGAGGCTGGCGCCCATCTCAGCTGCCTCTGGGTGACGGCAGAGTACACCCAGGACAACGCGCCAGGCCATCGTAGCGCAGAAACACGCTGACAGCTTTGCAGCTACTCTTGTTGAAAGTCAGCAATGGTTCTTTTACAGCCTCACACCATAAACAGTGAGAGACATGACTGGCCTTTTGTAACCTAGTTAGCTGCACTCAGTGGGTGAAGGAGGAGACCGTGACAATCCGTTAAGAGTGGGGCTTGAACCCCAAACCTTAGGATGAGTGATCCAGTACCTTTACCACGAGGCCATCACTGCCCTATTATTAATTATCACTACATTTTGTACTTTATTTACAGGGGGTATTATTTGTCACAGTTAACAAAGTGAGCCTCATAAGAATTCTATAATTAGCATGTGCGATTGCATCTGTCCTTCATGTCAGATCACATGATGAAGATGGTTACTACTGTATGCTCTACCAGACTGTAACGCACTGGAGCACAGCAACACAGAACGGTTTGTAACTCTTCAATGGGAAAGCATTAAATGGTTTTACATTGTCAAAGTAGTACAGGGATCACTCGCTACTTCGCGCTTCAATTAATGCGGCTTCAGTGCATCACGTTTTTGTTTTTTTTTTTTAAAAAAAGAAAGAAATATTCATCGAATTAAAAAATAAGGAAATTAAGGAAGAATAGGTGGAAAGGTTAAGGAAAATGTCACAAAAACAAGGCTAGTTATGCAAAAAAAAAAAAAAAAAAAACCCTAAACCAAAACCCAAAATCTCCCATCAAAACTACTTGCATTGCTGCATCCGTGTGTGCGTGTCTGCGCAGCCACGCCCCCCTCTGCCGGAGCCTAGTATTAAGTGTACCTGAGGATAATGTTTAATCATGTTTCATACTTATATTTATGATTTATCTTTCTGTAGATTTTATTCCATTTCTATTTCTACTTGTTCTTCAATTTCATTTCACTTTCGACCTTGGACAGCTTTGTTGGTATCTCCGGATGTTTGCAAAATGAATGTTGGTAAGTGTCTGTATTTATAGGGGTGGGGGTGATCCTACTTCTTGGATTTCGATGGTCGCATTGGGATCTCGGTCCCAATTAACCGCGGAAAGTGAGGTAACACTGCATATAAATGCTGTAAATATAGCATTTGTGTGCTAATTAGCTAGCCAGGGTTGTTTATTTTCTTTGGTTTTTCCACGTCACCTCACTTTTTGCAGTGTGCAATGAGACATCACAGAAACATTCTGTCTGCTTCTGCAATTTAACAAACCGCCCATTTTTAAAATCTCATATCTTTTTGGTTCTTCTTTTATCACTACAGCCAACTTTGTAGCTATCCCTTGAGTTTTTCCATTACTATATGCCATCTTTTGATTGAAGGATTTTCGACATGTTCTCCTCCTTCTTCAGGAATATGTGGTCACAATCTGAGATTTAAATCTAAACTGTGTGACACTGCAAAAATCACACTGACTGTCTTTAGTTAAAATGGGTGGCCATGTTACTGTCGAAGTCTGTTTAGTGGTCTAAATATGTGTAACTATTCAAATATAAACACCTAATAGGCATGATTTTTCCCGGACAACACATTAAGAAAACAAACAAATAAATAAATAATAATTAAAAAAAAAAAAAGAGGTAGAAAGGTCAGCATGGATTTTGAATTCTGGCACTAACAGATGCTTCAAACAAAAATTAGTCTAATTGAAACTATTAATACTGCCATGGCAGTTACTACTAATGACTGAATATTACATAAATGGTTCAGCAATTCACATTTATTTAACTGAATGTGATCTTCCCTTGGGAATGGGTTTCCTTGAGGTACTCCGTTTTCCTCCCACAATCCAAATACATGCAGCTTAGGCTAACTGGCTGCTCCAAATTGCCCCAGGTGTGAATATGAGTCTAAACGGTTGTGTGGGTTCTGGCCCTGCTGTGGTCTGATAAGCTATTCAGGGCATATCCCTTCTTCTCCCTGTGTTGGCTGGGATAGGCTATAGTCTCCCCATGACTCTAAGAGGATTAATAGGTTTCACAAGTAAGTGATTGAGTGAGTGATCTTCCTTTGACTTTTTGTGCAGGAAAGCGGTCATATAGGGGCCTTGAAGGTCACTCATATGACCTTTTGTTTCACATTATGGGATCTGAGTACCAGTGCAGACCTCAAGCAGATGTCCCATATTGGCAAGCTTTCCAAAAAAAAAAAAAAAAAAAAAAAAAAAAGATTAATAATGTAACAGATTAAAGTAATCTGTTTAGTACACATTATCCTATTATTATTCATTCCTCAATAATACACAGTGTCCCAAATGTGACTATGCACTGCAGTTCTTCCAAGAGCAGATGTTGAAAATGCCCCCCACAGGCATTAAGACAAGAAACACAGAAAGAGAATGAAATACCAGTCATAAGCAAGGCTGCTCACTTGCTAAATATAAATAATGGAATTTGCTGATGCGTTAATGGAGTTTGTGAAAGTGTGTAGCAAAAATTAAGCAGACATGTTATAACACCATAACTTTGGGGACATACTAAACATTGGTACACAGTTACACCTCTTCCAAAAACCTTATTATATACACAACACCTAATTTCAAGGTCTATTCGAAATGTTTCTCATTGCACTACTGAGAGTCTCTGTATGCTTAATTTGTGTACTTTTTTTATGTCTTCATTCTTGAAAATCCAGACTATGTACGCTAAAGGTATTGTTATATTTGCATCATGAGGATATGCTGAGGTGAGAAAACATAGAACTGAGAATAAGACTGGTTTTTTTTGGGTTGTTTTTTTTTTTTTTTTTCTTTGGTTTAGCAAAGCAATGAGGCAGCGATGCCTTGTAGTCTTGTAGTCTAGAGCATGTGCTAATTCCCTTTCGACATACCCCAGCTGCCCTTCTTCTCTCCTACAAGCTAAATTTGCTCCCTTTTCAGGGATATGTGGAACACTCCCCAATTCCCAAAGCCATTTATTCAACTCTGTGCCTGTCAGGAATTACGTTAGGTCAGAGCAGTTGCCAAGGAAACCTTCTACACCAATTAAAAAAAGTGTGCATATGGTAGACAAGAAACAGAAATATAGAGTGCGCGTTGAACCCCTGGAATTACCCCATGAGTGACCGTGTCTCGTTGCCATCTGTGTGTACTTTTCGGAGAGATAAACTAAATACCACAACTCACCCAAAACTTCGCTTTTACATGCTTGTTTTTGTTTCTCAGTTTCTTTCACTTAATCCAAAAACCCTCTGTGCCCATGCCAAGCTGCTCAAGTCGCTTTGATCGGGCGGGTGGGGGATCTGTTATTTCAACTAAGTTTGTTAAAGCGAGAAGATGAAAAACGGACATCAGTGCATATATTTGAAGACTGGTGCCAAATGCACAAACACGTTTAAACACGTCTTTCAGGATGCTTCCAGAAAGTGTACATTTGGATCTGATCCAGGGACAGGGTAACTGCAATAGAAGATCTCTACAAGCACCCGTGCCTCTCTTTTCTGTCTACAAGCTCCTTTTTGTCTCTAACAACTCCTCTTTCATCTCCTACCACTGCCAGTGGAGGATGAAATGGCAAAATTGTTTCAGCTCCCAAAGATAATCCAGAACACAACTGAACAGACAAAAGAAAAGAAAACAAAGCATTCCAGTATATCAAGTGTACAGTGCAAGATAATTGCCGAATCATTAACATTTGCTGCTGCTGCTGTTATTTCTTCATGATTACTACAGACAGCTGAGAGCTTCTGATTTAGACCAAGCGATGAAATGCCTACCTGTTAAATGAATAGCTATAAATGTAACAAGTAGAACTTGATGCAAATGCTAACACAGGTACTACCTATACCAACCCTAATACAGTGGTACCTTGTCTAACAAAATTAATCTCGTAAGCCAAAAAGTTTGTTAGATGAAACAATTATTCCCATAAGAAATAACAGAAAACCAATTAATCTGTTCCAACCCCCTCCCAAAATCATATAACCTGTGATAAATACATATTTGACCTAATATATTAAAGATAAACATGTAAAAACAATAAATATTGCATAATAATGTATATTAACATTAATAATAAATAATAATAAAACAAGAATAAACAATAAGTCTATTAACCCTTCCGATCATTGACTGTGGCGAAGATGTCACGTGGGCAGGCAGGAGGTGGTGCATAACGAAGAGGAGGAGGAGGAGAATTTTGTGTGTGTGCACGCTACGAATGCCAGTGAGGAAAGGCTCATGTTGAGCTTCAACAAGGCCAGTGCTTTTCAAATAGTCATGTGTGATGCTACGGAGAGTGCGTATGACCCTGGGAAACATGTTTTGTTGCCATACTGTACTAAAATTAAATGTAATTGCGCATCCACTACAGTAGTTGGCAGTGGTGCTCTCATTGTCGGGCTAAGGTGTAGGGAAAAAGCACCGAGCAAGCGATATGAAGTGCAGTAAACACTAAACACTATAGTCGCACCCCGTGTGCGACTATAGTGTTTAGTGCAGTAAACACTAAACACCATAGTCGCACACGGGGTGCTGTGGGGGGGGGTTCCTTCCTCGAGGGGGCTTCATAGAAAATAACTGAGAAGCACTGTGACAAGGCGTTTTCGGAGCGCGGAGGAATACACGCGGAAGAATACAAGGCTAATCGGCCCAGTGACACTTGTTAGACAAGGTACCACTGTATTTTATTCCACAAATAGTCTTGAAATACAATTTAGACAGGAAAGTAGGTATTGAAGAAAAAGATTTGACTATACTGTGACCTTGACCCTGTTTGGATGAATTACAAAATCTAATTACTTCATCTGCTAATTACATTCATTTTTACTCGTTTTCTGAACCGATTAATCCTAATTAGGGTCGCGGGGAGGCTGGCACCCATCTCAGCTGACTCTGGGTGAAGGTACAGTACACCCTGGACACCCCGCCAGGCAATCACAGGGCAGAAACATGCTGATGGCAGCTTCTATTGTGGAAAGTCAGCAATGGTACTTTTACATGAACCTCTCACCATAGACAGTGAGAGACATGAATGGCTTTTGGTAACCCAGTCAGCTGCACTTGGGCATGGGGGTGGGGGTGGGGAGGTAGTGACAACTTGAACCCCCAAACTCGGGATCAGTAATCCAGCACCTTACTACATTCATTTATTCATTTGCTGAAATGCTTAATCCTACTAGGGTCATGGGGAGGCCAGAGCCTACCTCAATGAGGCTAAGCCTGCATACACCCTGAATATATTCCAATGCCAACTTACAAAGATACAACAACTCATATACTTATTTAGGCATTACCTTAAGGCAGAGTTCCCCATAAAGCTTTTGCAACGTGTGTTTATTTATTACGTTTGGCATCAATAGATTTTTGTTTACAACTTTCATCATACAATTCAGCACTTCATAATGGCCAATACGCATCAACTAATCTCATGCAGACATAGGACTACCACCCACAACGAAGTTGATTGGGTTAATTCGATTTTATAAGTTTTTTTCCAAAAAAAAAGTCTAATTTTGAGTCTAGCGTGCCCTCTGCAGTACGAGACTTACCTACGTAGTACGCTGATGTAATGACGTAATGATGCTGCGTCCATTGTTTACAAACAACGGACTAAACATGCCCCTCCTTCTTCCACGTCATTGGTGTTACCCTTGTGTTAAGACGTCGTCTCTGTGATCTTTGTGTTTACACTGTTTTGCGGCTTTTGTAACCTAAGCAAATATGGTTGGTCAGAAGCGTAAGCCTAATAGCATGGGTGCAAGTTTTCCGGCATATGTCGGAATTTCCGGTTTTCCCAAGACTGAATTAACTATCTGCTCGGATCAGCGGAATCTACCATGCATACTCAGTTAAGCAAAGAGAGTTGTGAAATGAATGAAAACCCGAATCCAGAAAAGAAAGAGAACTTTCCGCTCTTCTGGTGATTCATATCAGTGCAGGCTGAGTACTAAACACGTATTCAACGGCGCCCTTGCTCACTTGAAAGACCGGAAGTCCGGATAACCCACGCTTTGTCTCAAGCACAAGCAAGTGAAGTACTTTCGGTGGAGCGCCTCACATATTGTAAGCGCTTTTGACTGTTTTAAGCTTAATGTAAAGTGACTCAGCTCAGCTTCATGTAAAGTGATCATTTTTTTGTCCTGTACTTATAGTCACACTGAAGAATCTTTGCATAAATTCTAGCTAAATTTTCCTCACAGAAAGCAATATGGAAACAATGCACAAGCAACTGGACTGTGCAGGTAAAGAGACGGTATACTTGCTATTGTTTTGGCTCATATGACACTCTGGGACATGCTCAGGAGTTCTCTGTCAAAATGAACCACAATCCCTGACTTTATGGAGCTTCAAAATGAATCAATGACAGATTAAACTGTATTACTTTGTCAACTACCATCATTTTGGTATTGGCATGTCAGCTGCAAACAAAAATGAATGACATCGCTCAAAATAGCCACATTCCGCAGCTTAATGTTGTCTGCGGTCTATGATACTATGAGGCACTATGAATAAACTTAAAGCTTATGTGAAGTAGTTAATTTCACTGAAGGATTCCATTCACAAAAATAAAATTTAATACAGAGACAAAAAGTATTTTGTATTACACACTTGCCAACTGCTCAGAAGTCAGATCAGCAAGCAGTGCCAAAAATCAATTTCATGAGCCCTTTAACAAAGTCAAAACAATAGATAACGCACATTCAAAGGAAAGAAACATACAGTCCCATTTTTTGGTGTATGCTGAAGTACAGGGGTAGCACGGAGGTGTGGTGGTTAGCATGTCTGCCTCACAGCAAGAAGGTCCTGGGTTCAGGTCCTGGATTTGATAAGGGCATTCCTATGTGGAGTTTGCATATTCTCATCTGTCTTCCTGTCTAGGTTTCCTCTGGGTAATTCGGTTTCCTCCAACAGTCTAAAGACATGGACATCAGTCTGATTGGCTGCTCCAAATTGCCCCTGGGTGAGAGTGTAATTGGTTGTGGGTTAGACCTCTAGTGAACTGGTGAGCTGTTCAGGATGTACCCTGCCTTCTCTCAGAGTTTGCTGAGATGGGCTCCAGCCTTTCCGTAACCCTTGTAGAATTAAGCGATTCAGTAAATAAATAAGAATAAGTGAAGTGCACATGTATTTAGCCTTGTTATTTTGTGCTCCACCCTAGCCTATTTGAGTCTGAAATAAACCCAATGTGGGGGTATTTGTATCTTAGCATTTTAAGCATAAAATAATCACATTCGTTTAAAATGACTGAATTTTATGTTGTTAGGTGGTGATTTCTTTCAAGAAAAAACATACATATACAGGGATCCCTCACTTTCCGCGGTTAATGGGGACCGAGACCCCCACCCCCCGCAACCACCGATTTCCGCGAAGTAGAATTGACCCCCCCCTCACTGAGGTATACGTACATGCATATGTGTATATAATATCAATAAATACATATTCAATGCTATAAACGCTTATAACAGTGCTTCTCAAATAGTGGGGTGTGCCCCCCCCCTGGCACTGTTGAATATAGTGTGTGATGCTGGGGGGAGCGTGTATGACCCTGGGGAACATACTTTTCATGTTGGCACTCAGTATGAACATACTGAGAATTAGGTGTAATTGCACCGCCACTCCACTAGTTGGCAATGACGCTCTCATTGTTGCGCTACGGTGGAGCGGTTTTTCACATGAGCAAACGATGTGAATTGCAGTAAACAACCCCTCAAACAACACTCAACATTTTCTAACAGGAACGAAAAGAAAGGTGGAGAGAGACGGAGACATTAAGACATTAAGTATTAAATTAAGTAAAAATTAAGGTATTAAGATATTAAGTAAGTTAAATGAGGATAAGGATGCAAAATACATAAGGATGTATTTTTAATTTCAGGCACATTGGTGCACTTTAAATCTTTTTCTATTACAGATTAAAAACAATGAAGTTTTTCTTTATTGTAAGTTGAACTATATTTCTTTTTTGTTTTTAATGTTAATAAAGATACAATGTTATGCAGATGTATACTAATTTTATAGACAAGTACTGTAATACTATTTATAGTTGCTTGTGGGGCGGTGGGGAGGTGATTTTTTTTTTCTTCCTAAGAGGGGGGGGGGGGGCGCCACAGAAAATAATTGAGAAGCACTGGCTTAAACACACACATACAGACGCACGTGCGCACACACGCACACACACACACACACACACACACACACACACACACACACATACAGATGTGCACCTCAACATAAAAATGTAAGTGGTTTTGTTGGGTTGTTTTTTTTTTGTTGTTTTTTTTTATTTATTTATTTATTTTTTTTGCATAATTCCCCTTGTTTGGGGCAGTTTCCTTAACTTTTCCCCTATTTTTCTTTAATTTCCTTATTTTTTTATCTTTGATGAACATTTTTGAAAAACCCATGATGCACTAAAGCCGCAGAAACTGAAGCACGAAGTAGCGAGGGATGACTGTACTACTAAAGTTCCTGTACGCAGACAACAAATTCTCTCTGCTGGTCAGAATTTCACACAAGTGAACATAAACTCAAACATAGTATGAAATTTAATGAGATCTTCATTGTATGTATGAGATTTAAAGTATGAGATTTAATGAGATCTTCATTATATGTATGAGATTTAATGAAGAAAGTATGAGATTTAATGAGATCTTCATTATATGAATGGCAAAATGTATGCTGTTGTTAAATAACACTTTAATTCACTTGGCATGTGCACCATATTGCGATTTGAAGCACTTGTTTTCATGGAAAAGACAAAGCATTAGAATACGAATTCATTAAAAACTTATGATTAGTCTTACACTCAGGACTATTTTCGAAACCAAGAGAAAATTCATCAATAGCTCCTGACAAATCGGAGTAATAAATCAGCAATAAATAGCGGTTCAAAATGCAAGTCATTGGGATGGCACACATTATGCCTCTTCATTAGAAGCGAAATATTTCAACTCAGTGGCAGTCTGTGAAAGCAAAAAAATAAAAATAAAACAGTGAGAAAAGCTTTACTCACGCATTGTGGAGGATACGATCTGAAGCGGCAAAGCAGGTGCCTCATTTGTCTCATGGGAAGCCATTTTGCCTATTTACATCTGCTACATGCTATGAATATTCCACAAGGCTTTCATGTTTTATGATCATAAGAACATGACTAGAATACAGAACTATCCATAGCTGGCAAAACTTTTTAAAATCGCATTGTCTTTAATGCTGTTTCAACCGCATGCAAAAATCATTCAACTGTGGTTTTAGTAGGGTTCATATTTTGCTGTGAGGGCCAGTGATACAGTCAAGAGGCGAAGATTAAAAAGAATTCCGCTGACCTTCAAACGCAGCGCTGACTTCAGGCATGACATGGTTATAAACAAACTGTGATTCTTTGGCTGCCACTGAGGCAGTTTGGGGTTTGTTAGATTCTACATGGGTCAATCTGGCGGGATTTATACGCTCAGAAGATTAGCCTGGCACATCACGTATACACAACACAGCCAGCAATCCCATTCCGGTGGCTTGTCAATGAGCTGCTCATGACTGTGTGACAGTATGTTTGATTTCTGCATTGGTCTACTTCTAGGCAATAACTTTTTCATTCTTGAATTAAATAATCAATATCCATACACCCAGTGCTGACAGGATTCTGACATCCACATAAAAAGCTAGCATATTTTCTGCAGGTTGCACAAATATACCAAACATTAAAGGCAGCATGGAGACACGTTTTAAATCAATCTTCCAGTGGTTTTTGATCTAATCTCAACCTTCTGGAACACACAGCACGTGTGTTTACCTAAAATTTACAATTTGCCCCCCCCCCCAAACACACACGCACTTTTCTTCCTAACAGAGTCACGGTCGGTTTTTACACACTGAATGTCTAACAATAGCTCTCAGCAATGGAGGGCTAAGTGATGCCAGCCTAATGGATATTGTGGAAACTGATGCTCATGTTGCACCAGAAGCAACATAACACACTCGGAGGAAGGCACCATCTTGTCATCTTCGTGTGCGTTATCTCACAGATGACCATGGTTCGGTTGTGTCACTGTAAGTTCAGTGAATATTTGTTAGCACATCCATTAACCTTACAACATAAGGTCCTGGGTTCGAGTTCTGGGATCGAGCATTTGCATATGGAGTTTGCATCTTCTCCATGCATGTGTGGGTTTCCTACATCTTCTCCAGTTTCTTCAAAGGCACACACATTCCGTGAACTGGCTGTTCCAAATTGCCCCAAGAAGTGGCTCTCAGTATGAATGATTGTGCCATGCAATGGTCTGGTGACCTGTTCAGGGTGTACCCTGCTTCATCCCTGTATCAGCTGAGATAGACTCCAGACTCCCTATTACTTAATAGGATTAAGCAGTGTGGAGAATGAGTGAGTGAATGTAGATTTTATTCATTGCTAAATGATAATTTGCGTTTAAGTTGTAATATGTGGGCAGTTGTGGCCTAGTGTTATAGCGCGCTGGATCACTGATCCTAATATTAGGGGTTCGAGTCCCACTCTCCACAAGGTTGTCACTGTCCCCTCAGTTCAGCTCACTGGGTTACCAAAGGCCGGCCATGTCTCTCACTGTCTATGGTGTGAGGTTCATGTAAAAGAGCAGTCAGTGTGTTTCCACCCTGCGATGGCCTGGTGAGCTGTCCAGGGTGTACTCTGCCCTCGCCGGGAGTCAGCTGGGATGGGTGCCAGCCTCCCCGCGACCCTAATTAGGATTAACCGGTTACAGAAATGAAGTTGTAATATTTTAGCATTTTATATTACTCCAGTGAATGAAATACACAATATCGCAGGATTTCCCGTGGGAAAATTAAAAAATTAAAGATTATTCAAAATTCACTAGCACTACATGTACGCTACCCAACATGCTCTGTTCTCCTGCTTGACTTGAGTGTTCTCTGATTGGCTGTGAATCCAGTAATCCGATTGGTCGAGATTATATTTCCCAGCATCCAACACACCTTTCCTCCCTCATGAAACAATGACTTTTATTGAGCTCAGGGGAAGCACTGAGGTGCAGGAAAAATCGTGTTCACGGTAGTGGTGAGGAAAAAACAAAAAACAAAATCACTGGGAGAGTATCAACACGGAAACTGGTCGAGCACGGAGCTATTTATAGCTGATGTTTGAGTGAATTAAGGTGCGCTCTCTGGATTTCGCCTACGGGTAACAGCCACATCCCTCACCAGCGCATGCAGTGTATGAAGAGAAAGAGCGTTAAGCGCCACCAACTAGCACAGACCATAACAGTTGTGAAAATGGAAAATGCCTCATCGTTGTGGATTGCGGACTGCCATAAAAATGCAGGGGTAATGTCTGATGTGTTACATGCTGTATGTACTGTGTCATTTTGGGTGTAAAAGTGATCTGATTTGAAAGCTCAATAAGTGATTTCTGTCCGATGTAGATTCAGAATTTTAATGGAGCTGTACAGGAAGATAATAGAAACATATTATCTCTCTTCTGTCCTGCAGGCTTAATATATATATATATATATATATATATATATATATTATTATTATTATTTTTTTTTTTTTGTATTTTCACACTGACTAGGCTTTACACCAAACTTCATATTGACAAGCTTTTGCTCCAGGGCACTTCATAATGTTCACAGAAAACATATTTATACCGTTTGAACCACGTGACATGTCTGCAGCAAGATAAATACATTAGCACGGTCTTAAAATAAATCCGTCTAATTGTAATGGGAATTAATGTTGAAGTGATGATAACATCTTCTGTTCTACCTTCCCCTCTAAACTGTTACTTGCTTCAAACCTTAAAATAAAATGAACTTTTAAATAAATAAATGAAATCATGTATTCTAGGCAGATATGGCTGTTTTTGCTGCACAGTATAGCTGGAAACACATCGCGGTAAATATCTCAGAAATCATTTATCGAAGTCAGAGTGTGAGCAAGAATCCATAATCCAGTGCAAGCTCCACCAGCACCCCAGAGTCAGTGGATGCCAGGCCGCTGAATAGATCCACTTCCATGAGAACGTTATATGTACCTGAAACTTCCTGCAATTCCTCAATGTGAGTGGGTTAAAAGACTTTTTATTCAAATGAGTAATGTATTGCATGGCATTAATAGTTTATTTTGCCATCTAAAAGCTAAGATACCTAGTACACATGGTTCATATAATTCTATTAACGATGTTAAAAAAGCATTATGATAGGCGAGGTGAATATAATTGATGATTTTGTTACAGTGGCACCTGCCAGGTAGTGGAAAGCTTTCAAATTGTGTTGGAATTTGTGTGTGTGCTCAACAACTGTACATCTTCAAAGTTGATGTGTTTGAAGCAGGAAAAATTAGTAAACGTAAGGATCTCGGTGATTCTTACAAACGCCATACTGCGATGGATGAAAGACTGCATCTATTCATTCATTCATTTTCTAAGCCATTTAATCCTAATTAGAGTCGGCACCCATCTCAGTCGACTCCGGTCTAATGCAGGGTAAACCCTGGACTGCTTGCAAGGCCATCACAGGGCCAACACTCATACAATCATTCACACTCACACCTAGGGATGAATGGAAGTCAATTAGCCTACTGTGCATGTCTTTGGGAGGAAACCGGTGTACCCGGAGGCATCCAGCAAACTTGGTCCAAGGAAGGACAAAAAGTAAACTGGAAATACTTTCACTGGAGCCCAAGATTGATTAATGTATGTGGGGAGCTGGGAAGAATAGTACATCTGGTGTCATCCCACAGAGGTACTGCAGTATGCTGAAACAGTTGATGCAAATGTGTCAGTACACACTGCATTGCAGCTTGCTGTGTATGGGGCTGCCTAGACTACACCAGTTTGGTAGTTTTAATGTTGTGGCTAATTGCTCTATACCTGTAATTTCTGTTTTGTATAGTAAAGGCTGTTTCTGGCATGTCTCCCATGCAGGTGAAAGCTCCCTCATTTGTTACTGATTGTAAACATACACACCTTCCCACCAGCAGTCGCTAGAGTTACCTGCAGATTGTATGATTCTTCTTTGAGACTTATTTTCACATTAATTGAGCAAATTACCTTTTGATAGAGCGGCCGGTCCTGGACAAATTGGCAGTCATTTGAAACCCACTTACAGATGATTTTCATTAAATAATTTAGACATCATTAAAATCCCTTGTTAAACTCACAGTCACCACAAGTCCTTAGGGAGCTCTTTGGCTCTTGGGTTTTGATGCCATACACTTCAATAAAAAAAAAAAAAAAAAAAAGGGGAACACCAGACCCTAGAAGTCAGGTTTAAATCAAACAGGTTCTACCTGCAGGAGGTTATAATTTATGGCACCTAATCTCACTAAGTTTATGACAGTGCTGGCTTAGTGGTGAAGGCAACGGGTTACTGATCTGAAGATTGGGGGTTCAATCCCCAGTAGTACCATTGTTGGGCCCTTGAGCAAGGCTGTTAACCCTTAATTCCTCAGTTATATAAAAATGGTAATTACTCTATACGTTGCTCTGAATAGGGGCATCTGCCAAATGCCATAAATGTAATCTAAAACATGTGGTTATAATTTTATAATATGTGCAACTTGTAATAAACGTGAAGGTTTAGTTACTTCTTTCTTTTCAGTGATCTACTTCCATCTCATTCATTCATTTTCTGTAACCGCTTAATCCTAATTAAGGTCGCGGGGAGGCTGGTACCCATCCCAGCCGACTCTGGGCAAAGGCAGAGTACATCCTGGACAGCCCACCAGGCCATCACAGGGTAGCAACACACTGATGGCTATGCAGCTTCTCTTGACAAAATTTAGCAATGTTTTTTTTTTTACATGAATCTCTCACCATAGACAGTGAGAGACATGGCCGGCCTTTAATAACCCAGGGACCTGCACTGGGGGGTGGGCGGGGGGCAGTGACAACCCCAACCTTGAGATCAGTGATCTAGCACCTTGCCACAAGGCAAGCAACCTTGCCACTGCCCCTGATCTGCTTCCTGTTTATTTATGATGATGAAATTAATTGCACAATGTAAGTCTCATGTGTTATTAGTAAAGAATATCACCTTTATCTGTAGGTAATGCATCAACGATGCAAAACGTTTGCATGGTCAAATATGTTGGAGAAAATCAACAGTTTTCGTGACTTACTTTTCCACATGTGGCTTTTATACATATTCAGAAATTTTAGATTAGTAAATACTTTTTTTCAAGTTATGATACTGACAACAATGATGATAATGATGATGATGATGATGATGATGACAGCAGACAATTTTAAAGAGAAACAGTTCATTGATGTGCATGAACTTTATAAAATCTATTATAAAGTCTATAAAAGACTATTAATGGTTTATAGGCTACACATGCTGGTTTATTCTAGCATATTCTTTACAAACATTTTATAACAGTTTCTGGTCATACCAGACCTGTAGCATGTGTGTAGGTTACAACATTAATAGATTAAAAAAATATATGCTGTATACATTTCTAACTAATTCAAAATGTTCGACCAATAGTAACCCAGTATCAGTAATTAATATTAGATCACAGTCTGTCTACTAACATATTTACAAGATATTCAGAAATAGGTCAGGAAAAAGGTAAGAAAGAGGTCAAATAAAATCATGTACAAACAGCCTGGAAAAAATGAGACCAATAACACAAGGAAGGCGCTGGACCACGTGCAGCTGATTTGTAAGGAACGACCCAACACTCATACAAAACAGTTCTCCTGTCACGAAACATTTGGTCCCTCCCCTGACTATTGCTACCATGGTGACGGCTCCCTCCATGGCTCCCACCCTCCCTTCTCCCTCCTTGCTTGTAATCCAACTATAAATAGGATGCAAGAGTGAAGATTTAGGGAAAAACAGCTTAACGTGGCAGAAGATGGAGGCAGACATCTGAGGATTGTCACATCCTCACATGGCATTTTCTATCTCTCGTTGTCTTTTTGCTATTTCCTTTGTGATGTTTGAAACATTAGAGTTCTAGCCAAATACAAAGCTGGAAAAAACATGAGGTTTGTGGGTTGGTGGTTTATACACACAAATAAAAGGTTTTTTTATAACTTCTTTATACTTTAAAGTGGGGGACTTTTCACAATTCCATTGTACTGCCTTTGGAATTCTGAGTTTATGGAGGGTAAAATTGCTACCAGAAGGCAAGAGGAAAAAAAAAAAAAAAAAAAAACGTGCAAGCCAGTTAACAAAATATTCCCAAAGAGGTCAGGTTCTGGTCAAATAATGCAAGTGAATTTGTGACAAAAAAAACCCCAAAACAAAACAAAAAATCCATCCCTGTAAAATAACTAAACAGTTGAAAGATTCAATGTCTGCACATAGCCACACGTGTTTAACACGATGTAGAAAGTCCAATCTAACAGAATGAAGCCAAGTTCAATGCTTTGACATTTCCTTTCATGAATAATCCATGAAGCAACTTCTAAGCATTATAAGATATACAGGCAGCTCTGAAGGCCAAGATTAAGTGATGGCAATTTAAAAAGGATGTGCCTCTTCTGTGGCTAAATGTTAAGGACCAACTTAAATGAATGATCTGAAATATCAGCTTTGAGCATGGTGTGAGATAGGTTACTTCTTAACATCAGTCATGGTACTGGATATATTAAAAAAAAAAAAAAAAAAAAAAAAAAAAAAAACTCCATACAGAATAATAACAAGCAACATGCTGTTCTTCACCTGGCTTCAAAGCAAGTCGCATCACAAGAGAGGATTGGAAACCAACTAAGGGAAAGTGGACTATCCCTCTGGGGTGAAATGTACCACTTGCGCTGGATGGACTCTTTCCCTTCTGCTTGTTATGTGTTTTGTTTTTGTTTTCTTACTTCTCAGAGTTCTTTCCAAATTTTTGGTGAAAGCAAAAGAATGAAAGGACACAAACAAAGAGCCTGACAACGGAGATCAAGAACAAAGCATTTGCCATTTTGCCCTTCTCACAATCTCTTCTAATCTACTTTTTTTTTTTTTTACTTGCATAAAACTCCACGCTTTGTTCCATCCCATAAAGCCAGAAGGAGAAAAAGTGAGAAGTATGTAAAATATCAGTGCTGAAGCCAACATAAAAGACACGATTACGGTTGTTTTATGATCACATTTTAGCGTTTGACTAAAACCAAGAGGGGCTAATTTGGCAAAAGCAGTGAGCTGTTTTGCTTCATGTTATTTATGAATTCCCGACATTGTGCAAGCATTAAACTGATAAATGCACCTGAATATTTAACAGCATGGACTCAGGAGAATGAGTATGGTGTTCCATCCTATTAAGAAATCAAACGCAACTTCTGCAGAAAGATACCGCTCTCTCTAATTATTATTATTTTTATTTATTTATTTATTTATTATTAGCAATTCCATACCAAGCTCAGGAATCCATTAATCATCTCATAGCAGGTGGTAGAAAAAGAATAAAAGGAGTTACGAATCATTGGCATACATCTCACTGTCACTGGTATGGAACCTGGTTTCATTCGGTGTCCCAGGTGAGATAAACGCTTCCACCGACTCTAGCAATGTTCATTAGGATGATTAAAGAAGCGTGAATTGTGTTCAGTAAAACGTTCTTACCTTTACGCAGGCAAAGGATCGGAGATGAGCATCAGCCATAGCAGTGGAAGAGCAAAGAACAAAAAGAGAGAAATCTAATTACTATATAACACAACAGTGGCAAACACAAACAAACTGGCACGGACTTAATGGCACTCTTAATGAAAATGAGTACAGTCATCATAAATATGAGTAAAAATTGAAATGTCTTTGCATTTAATTGGGTTGATTTTTTTGACACATTTCCAACTTATTAAGGTCAACACATGGTGACATTTTTGTGTGTGCTTTCTCAAATCACCTCCATCTCAATGAACAGCCATTCATAATATGAAAATGAGCTAACTTTCACACATGACTGACAGGTGCCCATCTGACCCATCCATTTTTGTTACACCAAGACTGTGTGAACACAAACTGGACTATTACATCATACATCACACATCAAGTCAGCCAGATTTTTTAAATCAAAATATGCAGAAAGTCATTAATTATTAATTGGATATCTGCAAATGATTAAATGACACTTGTACAGTATACGTAAATACATCATTATGAGCGTTTTGTCGGCTTTAATCCTCTCTGAACACTCTGCTAATTTGAAGAATAGTGGAAGTTTAATTACATTATCACCTACATTACTTTTTTTCCAGCATTTGGCAGACAGTATTATCCAGAGTGACTTATAATTATCACTTTTATATAACTTTTGCTCAATTGAGAGTTAAGAGCCCGGCTCAAGGGACCTACAGTGCTGATAGCAGGGATTGACCCAATGACATCAATAACTCATCGCCCTTACCACTACGCCACCATTATAGTTTATATATATTACTTATATAGTATATAGGTGCTGGATCGCTGATCCTAAGGTTGGGGGTTCGAGTCCCACTCCACAAGGAGTCGGGCCATGAAAAAAAGGGGGGCCATGTCTCTCACTGTCTATGGGGAGAGGTTCATGTAAAAGAACCATTGCTGACTTTTGACAAGAGTAGCTGCATAGCCGTCAGTGTGTTTCCACCCCTTGCTAAAGGAAGGGTATCCGACGTAAAAACCTCTGCCAAATCAAACATGCGATGATTTGCTGTGGTGACCAGTGAGAAAAGGGAACAGCCAAAAGGAAAAGAAAAATGAAGAATATATATATATATATATATATATATATATATATATATATATATATATATATATATATATATATATATATATATATATTCTAAGGTTAGGGTTTCAAGCTCCACTCTCCATAGGTTGTCACTGCCCCCCCAGTCCAGCTAACTGGGTTATCAAAGGCCAGCCATGTCTCTCACTGTCTATGGGGAGAGGTTCATGTAAAAGAACCATTGCTGACTTTTGACAAGAGTAGCTGCATAGCCGTCAGTGTGTTTCCACCCCTTGCTAAAGGAAGGGTATCCGACGTAAAAACCTCTGCCAAATCAAACATGCGATGATTTGCTGTGGTGACCAGTGAGAAAAGGGAACAGCCAAAAGGAAAAGAAAAATGAAGATTATATATATATATATATATATATATATATATATATATATATATATATATATATATATATATATATATATATATATATATATATTCTAAGGTTAGGGTTTCAAGCTCCACTCTCCATAGGTTGTCACTGCCCCCCCAGTCCAGCTAACTGGGTTATCAAAGGCCAGCCATGTCTCTCACTGTCTATGGTGTGAGGTTCATGTAAAACAACCATTCCTGACTTTAGACAAGAATAGCTGCATAGCCGCCAGTGTGTTTCTGCCCTGTGATGGCCTAGCGAGCTGTCCAGGGTGTACTCTGCCCTCACTTACAGTCGGTTGGGATGGGCGCCAGCCTCCCCATGATCCTAATTAGGATTAAATGGTTACAGAAAATGAATTATGCACACACACACGTTTTTTCTCCCTCACATGGTGTTATTTCCTATCCGTGCCACACTACCTGACCAACAAGAACTGCTAATTTACCCAGTGTACAGAAAAGCAAAGCCTGTAATCCAGCCAAAAGCCAATTTAGCTGGATGTAATCCATGCATGCACGGGATGAAGAGAGAATTAGTGGCAAACGACTGCAAAAACATATCAACTTATCGAAGTCCCAAAGCAGCGGCTGCAGATTCTAACACAAGCACACTGCATATTATTAGTCGGCACACTCTCTGCTGAGCCGAAGGATGTTGCTAAGAGTATGCTTGGGAAAAGGTTGAGATGATCTCTGGATAGCAACATGAATACACAGATGAAACAAGAAAAGATAATGCTACGCGTTGCTTTGTGCGTCAAAAAAAATGCTTTGTTGTTCGGCTGTAGAGTTGTATTTCTGCCTTTCTGCACTTCTGTGAGTCTGCTAACAGTTTCAGCATGTAGTTTCTGAAAGGGTGATTATGCCAAGACGTGATATTTCATACTGAACACGTTTGTCTTCGTACTTGTACACACACACACACACACACACACACACACACACACACACACACACACACACACACACACACACACACACAGGTCCTCATACTGATCTGTTGGTTTTACTATGTGAACTGCTTAAATATAAATCATGTGTATAATAAATAGATTTAATTTTATGAACACCATGCATGAAATCAATAACTCAATGTATTTCTATTTCTCTTTCATGGCTACATATTTAAAGAATAAAACATTGAGGAGTGTACTTATTATAAGAAAATAATCAATAAGAGAGTGGCGTGATGCAACCCGAGGCAAAGTTAAGTACATTGTAAAAGACTATTTTGAAATACCACATTCATTAGTATTTTACAACAGTAAGTTGTCTATTACAGTATTTACAGTCAGATACTTTCTCACTTATTAGTGGGGCAGTGGTGGTCTAGTGGTATAGGGCGATGGATCACTGATCCAAATGTTGGGGGTTCAAGTCCCACTCGCCACAAGGTTGTCACTGCCCCCCAAGTGCAGCTAACTGGGTTATCAAAGGCGGGCCATGTCTCTCATTGTCTATGGTGAGAGGCATGTAAAAGAACCATTGCTGACATTCGTAAAGAGTAGCTGCAAAGCCGTCAACGTGTTTCTGTCCCTTGCGAAAAGGGTTGTGACAGGAAGGTCATCCGACGTAAAAACCTCTGCCAAATCAAACATACGAATCAGATGATTCGCCGTGGCGACTCCCGAGTAAAAGGGAAAAAGCCGAAAGGAAGACAGACAGACAGACAGACTTTCTCACTTATTAATGATTTATTCACTAATTAATTCAAGCTATTTGCGCTAGAGTTCAAAATTCTGAAATCACACTTAAAATGTGACTCAAACGCAGATATGATAGTCAATAATGAAACGATGCAAAAGTATGGAAAACAAAGTTCAGGGATAAATTCAAAGGCAGGCACAGGTCACAGGATCAGGCAGACAGCATTTCAGAGGCGGGGAAACTCATGGTCAAAGAAACAGGCTGGAATAAAACACTTTCCAAGACTAAAGGAGACTAGGCATGAAATCAAAGTCAAGAGAACTGAAGCTGGAAATTATTAGGATAACCAAAAAAAAAAAAAAAAAAAAAAAAAAAAAAGACTTGGCATGGAAGATAAAGTGCACCTCTGGCCAAACAGCTATGGACCTTGATGATGATGACATTTGAAATACTTTGAACAGATAAACTAAAAGCAACTGCCATATTCAACGTGATAAGCGCACAGGGCGCTTAAAAATTGGAGTAGGTGGGCGCTTATTAAAATGTTACCAGCGGATTGAAACGGTAAGTGCTTATTACCATCGAGGTGGAAACATGAATAATAACAGAACAATAAAAGATTTTTACTGGTATTTGTGTTATTCATTTTGAGGTATCAACCAAATTACTTACATGAAAGATAAAAAAAACCCAGAAAACAGCATAAATTAAAAAAAAAGACCCCTTACTTTTCCCTACAGGTGCTGTCCCTTTAAACATTTTCCCGGAAGTAAAATCGAGCCAATAAACATAAATGTCAATTTTAGCACATGGCACGTTGAACCAATCAACACGAACATAAACAAAAGCACATGGCCAGGAACATCTTTAAATTTATGAAGTTAGTGAGCAGCAGAATCGGGTGAAAAATACTGATCATCACTTTCTGATAGGTCCATATCTGGCTCATCGCTCCATTCATTCAGAGCATCTCATAGTTTTGCTGTAGCAGTTTCTAATGGTTCATCGTGTTGAACATTTACCTACCAAGAGAACACAGCAGAATATTTTCCTGTTTTTTGAAGCACGGTGGAACAATCAAATGTGTTGTTACTGATGAACATTATAGACATTCCCCAGTGGCAGGGGGTCATGAAATACTATAAACTCACTTTTGCAGACAGTGAACGCCTCATTTTACCGTTACAGAGACTGATTGAATAAAATTGGTAAGTTTCATCTACGATTTTGCTCCCAATACACATGGGCAGTTATTCGACCTAAGATCAAAAACGGGAGGGAGGGTGTCTAATTGGAGCAGGGCGCTTATTAACGTCGAATACGGTATTTCTAAGACTGCTAAAATCGAAGCGGACGTGTGATACCGATCATGTTAAGTGATTTTTACGAAAAGACTCATGCCTCATCACTTTTATTGAAATATGTTCTGGTGGTAATGTTGAATTTGATTTAAAATAGGTCATGGGATTTTGCACAAATTATAACATTTTTGCTGGTTAGAGGAAACACTGCCATTAAATTAAAAGGATGACATGCCAATAAAACGTCAAAGTTTCTATGTTTTAGTTCAGTTGATATGAATAATTAAATAATCAAGAACTACTAGTCACTATTTTAAATTTTTTTAAAAATTGTTTTCGTATATACTACTCAGGAACATAAAGATTATATATTCATTCATTTTATAAACCACTTAATACTAGTTAGAGCCAGAGGGGAGGCTGGGGACCATCTCGCATGACTCTGAGTGAGGGCAGATTACATGCAGAACTGCTCGCCATTCCATCGTAAGGCCAATACTTATGCAACCATTCACACTCACACTGACACCCCGGGCGACTGCGAACAGCCAGTTAGCCTACTGTGCATGTTTTTTTTGACTGTGGGAGGAAACCGCAGTGTCCGCATGAAACCCACACGAGCATTGGGAGAGCAGGCAAACTCCGCACAGAAATGCCCAAGCTGGAAATCGAACCCAGGCCATTTTGTTGTGAGGTAGACCTGCTAACAACGACTCCACCGCATCACCATTATATATTTTTATATTTACATATTTTAAACATTGCAGATGCAAGTCAAGTAAGGTTTGGATGCAGAACATCGGTGCAATGTAGTTAACAACATCTTTACCCATGCACAGGAGTTTTCAGAAGAGTTTGAGTCCATACTACATGAAAATGTAGGAAACCATGCTCCATAACACATTTTTGAAGTCATTTAAAGTTACAACAACAACAACAACAATAATAATAATAATAATAATAATAATAATAATAATAATAATAATAATAATAATAATAACTTCAGTTTAAAATAAGGCTTAGATTATGTGTGAAGTGTCCACATCCTTCTAACTGAGCTCATAGTGTAGAAATGACAAGAACAGGGAGTGTAGGTGGTGCAGTGGCACTGTTAGCACTGTTGCTTTACAGCAAGAAAATGTGTTGGTTTGAGCCTGAAAGCTGACTGTGGTATTTCTTTCTGGATGTTGCATGTTAACCCTGTACTTGTTCAGACTTTCTCCAGGTACTCTGGTTTCCTGCAACAATCCAAAACTATGAATTCAGTTAAATGGCTACTCACAACTGTCCATAACTGAACTATACTGAACAGCAGAATGGGGCAGCCGTCGCCTAATGCTTAGAGAAGTGGCTGTGTGACTGAAAGGTCATCAGCAAGAAAAATTGTGTGGAGTGTGTGTGTGTGTGTGTGTTGGGGGGGGTGAAGCTTCCCTTCCCACAAATAAATGGCTGAAGTGCCCTTGAGCAGGGCACCGAACCCCAAACTGCTCTCTGGGAACCCCAATGTGTGTTTCAGCCCACTGTTCCAAGCGTGTGTGTGTGTGTGTGTGTGTGTGTGTGTGTGTGTGTGTGTGTGTGTGTGTGTGTTCTCACTTTGGATGGGTTAAATGCAGAGGAAATAATTTCCCTTACGAGATTAATATAGTAAATCAAAAAGCATAAAAAGGAAAATAAAGAATTGTATAGCCATGTTTAATTTGATGAAGTGCACAAAATAAAATTTACAAGGTACTCCCCTCCCCATGGTTCTAAATGTCTTGCTCTGGAAAATTAAAAAAAAAAAAAATTGTATTACTGTTCAAAATGTTTGCTGTCAGAACCTGGCACACAAAAGCTCAGGTCGGTAATCAGATTGTATCCTTCAAGGATCTAATGCTAAGTGCATACTCGGAATTGGAAAGGGCTGAGGGTCCGAATTCTGCACTAACAAAATGGAAGTGCCAATTATGATTCTACCTCGTTCACAGGACATGGTGAGTTGTCATTGTTTGCACACTGCTTATGTGCATAGGTAGTTTTGTTGATGGTTAGAAAGAAGCAGGGGACAGTCATACAGAGCTCTGCTTGTTGGTGAATGCAAGTATTAAGCTGACTATACACTCTGTGCCCCCAGCGCAGCTAACTGGGTTATCAAAGGCTGGCCATGTCCCTCATTGTCTATCGTGACACACATGTAAAAGAACCATTGCTGAATTTTGTCAAGAGTAGCTGCATAGCCGCCAGCGTATTTCTGCCCTGCGATGGCCTGGCGAGTCTTCCAGGATGTACTCTGCCTTCGTCCAGAGTCGGCTGAGATGGATGTCAGCCTCCCCATGACCCTAATTTGAATTAAGCGGTTCAGAAAATGAATGAATGAATAAATTCTGCAGCTAATAGCATTAAATGGCATCGAATGCAACTTCGGCATGCCAGCAGGCGGCCTAGCTGGTGTGGAGCGTGGGAAAGTGATCCATCACTTCTGCTCTTTCTACATGACAGATCACATATTCACCCTGCAGTGGAGTGAGCCATTGATTTCTTTAAAACACCCCCAAAAATCGAGGGGGAAATCCATCAATTGGACTTTATGTGTATCTGGCCAACTGTAACCTTCATGCCCTGCGCAGTTGTATACCGAACTATACACAAGATGATTCAAAATCAATAATACGCTTTCATTGTGCAAGTGCTCTGATTCCTGAAATTGTTGAGTCACCGCTGTGTATATGATGCAAATTGAGGAGGATCTAAGCAGAACAGATTTAATGAATTATGGTTATGATGGGTTTATATTCCGGCAGTAAGTATACTCCGTGCACAATACAATGAGGAATATTCATTACCCAAAGATAGAAAAATGAGGAAAAGTAAAAAGAAGACATTTTACCCAAGATGCACTTCCCAGAAAAAAAGACAAAGTACTTTCACGTCAGTAAACAAGCTCCATAACCTTTCAATAAACAGCCATTTAATCCTTCGTTGATACATTTTCCGAGATGCTTAATCATGATAGGGTCACAGTAAGGCTGGCCCTATCTCTGCATGAAGGTGGAGTACACCCTGAACAGCTCAGTTTATCACTGTAAAAAATTACAATGCTCCCATATTACCAATAAACACTAAAAATGAGTGCCTCATAAAAACCTAAAGCCTTACCAACAGTACATATAATTAGCTAACCTTACCACAGGCACATCAATCAGTAACCACATGACGGCATGTGCTTGTGATAATGATTATAATATCAGATCATTCTGTCCTAATGATTTAAGCTCAGCTGTCCATATGTGACGATTGTGGAAACTATATGAAAAGTGTATATATACGGTGAAATGAAAAAAATTAGGACAACCAAGTACTGTAAATAGTCAGCTAATAAGAAATGTTCCCATGACACTGTCCAATAGAGGGCAGTGGTGGCCTGGTGGTAAAGGTGTTTAATCACTGATCCTAAGGTTGGGGGTTCAAGCCCCACTCCCAACGGATTGTCACTGTCCCCCCCCAGTGCAGCTCACTGGGTTATCAAAGGCCGGCCATGTCCGTCACTGTCTATGGTGTGAGGTTCATGTAAAAGAACCATTGCTGACTTTTTACAAGAGTAGCTGCATAGCCGTCAGTGTGTTTCTGCCCTGCAATGGCCTGGCGAGCTATCCAAGGTGTACTCTGTCCTCGCCCAGAGTAGGCCGAGATGGGTGCCAGCCTCCCCACAACCCTAATTAGGATTAAGCAGTTCAGAAAATTAATGAATGAACAATGTCCAATCTTTCTTTTGTGGAAAAGAAAGTGATTTCATTGTAATTAAACATCGAAAATTAAGATATTTTAACTAATCAAACAAAAAGACATGAACAACAATGCGTATCTCAATGGAAGAGAAAAAAAAAAAAGAATCCCCCACATATTATCCCGCTTAAAAAGGCTATAATCACACATGGCTATATTAGATCAGGTGTACATGATCAGAACATCATTACCCAGCATTTTGAAGAAGGCTCGCCCTATTTAAACCTCAAACATTTTAGTTTGGTGTATATTATATACCAACACACGCACACACACACACACACACACACACACACACACACACACACACACACTGTTACCTCATCTACCGAGTGTTCCTTATAATGATTTTTCCATGATACAAGCTTCAAACCCACCAAAAGTCTGCTCCATCAAACGAGCAAAAATTCACTTTACGAGAGATGACCCCTTTAACAGGGTCGCCACAGCGAATGAATCACACGTTTGATTTGGCAGAGGTTTTTACGTCGGATGCCCTCCTGACATAACCCTTTAGCAAGGGACAAAAACACGCTGATGGCTTTGCAGCTACTCTTTACCAAAGTCAGCAATGGTTCTTTCACATGAACCTCTCACCATAGACAGTGAGAGACATGGCTGGCCTTTGATAATCCAGTTGGCTGTACTGGGGGGACAGTGACAACCTTGTGAAGCGTGGGACTCGAACCCTAAACCTTAGGATCCAGGACCCCATACCACTAGACCATCACTTTACGAGCTCTCCTCAAAATGGCTTTTCCGGGCCAATTAGCCTCGTCTTCATCTGTGCGTATTCCTCTGGGCTCTGAGAACACCTTGCACTCTGCTTTTCAATTATTTTCTGTGACCCCCGGGAAAAAAAAAAAAAAAAAAAAAAAAACATGTCACGTCCCGCATGCTACTATAAATAGTGTTTACTGCACTTCATATTGTTTGCTCATTGCTTTTTCCCCCTACACCATAGTGCGACAATGAAAGCGCCACTGCCAACTACTGTAAGGGATGCGCAATTACACTGCATGTTCTCCAGGGTCATATGTGGCCCCCGGCATCGCCCCACTATTTGAGAAGCACTGGCCTTGTGGGAACTCACCACGAGCATTTCCTCGCTGGCATTCGTAGCATGCACACGCACAAAATTCTCCTCCTTCTCCTCTGTTACGCACCACCTCCTACCTGCCCACGTGATATCTTCGCCGCAGTCGGTGATCGGAAGGGTTAGTTAACATTGTTTATTTTTGTTTTATTATTGTTTATTATTAATTATTATTAATATTAATGTATGTGTATTATTATGAAATAGTTATTGTTTTTAAATGCTTATCTTTAATATATATTGTGTCAAATACACCTGTTTTGTAGCAGGTTATATGAGTTTGGGAAAGGGTTTGGACCTGATTAATTGGTTTTCTGTTCATTCTTATGGGAATAATTGTTTCATCTAACAAACTTTTCAGCTTACGAGCTTGCCCTCAGAACAGATTAAATTTGTTAGCTGAGCTGTCACTGTACAGACATATTCTAGATATTATATACAGGTCGTGTCCAACTTACGACCTGCGCGACTTACGACTGTTCGACTTTACAACCACCCATGGATAATGAATAAATAAATGAATGAATAAATAGCTTATATACTTAAGTACCATGTATGTGACTATCATCAGCATAGCCAAACTGGTTGTAGCCTATTTGTGAGGATCAAATAGGCAGAAATATTTTCATGTATATACACACACACTCACACACACACACACACACACACACACACACACATCTGTCCTGTACTCTCCCTCTTTCCATCGTCTGAACCAAACAACGACTCTGATCTTTGTCGACTCTTGCTTCTTTGAACCATCAACTGATTTACGAGAAGTGACTCCTCCCCCACGACCTTTGTAAACAGATGCATTAGGTTGAAAATACATGTACACTTGTCCTCCTCCTCTTCCATATATTAATGTCTAAAGAAAGGTAAAAGGATCGCAAACAAAATTTTGACACGAACTTGTAGAAAGGTACAGGATACTCTACATCAGGGGTGCTCAATACGTCAATCGCGAGCTACCAGTCGATCTCGAAGGTAATATTGGTCGATCGCGAAGGTAGTATTGGTAATTAACATGACGTTAAAAAAATAGATGTATAGACTTATTTTTCTGACCTTTAGCTCACCACGCATGTGCGAACAACGGCAAAGTACAGCAAAACAAGCTAGTCAGCAAGTTCCCGCCTATTTTAAGCCCTCGCTTTTTTCTTAAAGTAAAGAAAGCTTATCAAACATGAGTATGGATGCTAGAGCAAGGAAAAAGACAAAATATCACTTTCATACGGAATGGGAGGCGGACTTTTTCCTGATGTCATTTTCGAAGTGCTTTTGGAAGTGTGCTTGAGGTTGGCTGTCAGCAGCTACTGTCCGGACTATGCATCCCTGGCTGATTCAATTCAGTGCACGTCATCAAAGTGAACTCAGGTAGTTACAAAAAAATTTCATAGTTAATTATGTTGTGTTGTGCAATATTGGCTCATGCGGTTATGCAAGGCACATAAATATATATTTACACATAAAAAATCCTCAATATACTTTAAAATAAATATATGTTTTGCATTTTTGTAGTGGGTAGATCTTTTTGACTTGATCATTCTATAAGTAGCTCGCGTGCTGGAAAAGTGTGAGCACCCCTGCTCTACATACTAATAGTAATACATGCAGAGATCAAACCTACGTCCAAGCCATCTTACAACCTGCTGGTTAGAACCAAATGTGGTCGTAAGTCGAACACTACCTATATATATATATATATATATATATATATATATATATATATATATATATATATATATATATATATATATATATATATATATGTGTGTGTGTGTGTTGTGAGAGACTCTAGTTTTGGCAGCTCTATCTCTCTCTCCCTCACACACGCACACACTTTCTCTCTCGCTGCACGTTGGAGAGGGGCATGGCTGTCACATGCAGGTGGCGCACTAAACACACACACATCTGATTCCACTTAATCTCGGGCTATAAAGACTAGCAGAGCGCTCCTCCCGGTGCTAGAAGATTGTCCCTTTTTCCCGTGATCTCTCTGGCTCTCAGCTCCGTGCTCCACCAGTTCCCGCTTTAGTTTGATCTCCATGTTTCTCCGCATCTATAACAGTGACTACGATTTCACCGTGCTCTAGTGCCCTGTCAACAATAAAGCACACCCGTTTTCATCACACCTTGTCTCCTGTATTTTTGGGTCCGGCTGAATGTTCCTGGTGTCACAGAATCTTCTAGCCCTTGAGCTGAGAGCCAGAGAGATCACGATTAAGTGGAATCAGGTGTGTATGTTTAGCGCTTCACCCGCATGTGACAGCCATGCCCCTCTCCAACATGCAGTGAGAAAGTGTGTGTATGTGTGTGTGAGAGTGAGTGAGAGAGAAAGTGTGTGTGTGTGTGTGTGTGTGTGTGTGTGTGTGTGTGTGTGTGTGATAGAGTGTGTGTGTGTGTGTGTGTGTGTGTGTGTGTGTGTGTGATAGAGTGTGTGTGTGTGTGTGTGTGTGTGTGTGTGTGAGTGAGAGAGAGAGCCGCCAAAACCAGAGTCTCTCACAACACAGACCATAACAGTGTACTGTATTCAAAATTTTTTTCACTTAATTTGCGTACCTATGGTATGAGTTATGGTACCGTTAACTTATGTTCAAAAGACGACGGAACGGATTAAGACTATTTACATTATTTGTAATGAGAAAGCCGATTCGGAATTCGAACAAATCGGAATTCGACCAGCCATCTGAAACGAATTATGGTCGAGTACCGAGGTACCACTGTATGTATGTGTGTGTGTGTGTGTGTGTGTGTGTGTGTGTGTGTGTGTGTGTGTGTGTGTCTCACAAAGTTGAAAGCACACAATCAGCAGAATGTCTTTGTCTGCCGTTGGGTTACGATTTCTCGTCAATAGAATTAAAAGGCACAACCTGTTCCTGCTTGACAGTTTGAGAACACAGTGAATTCCATGAAAACATGGTTTACCGAGGTTGGAGTGAAAGTATGAATATGTTTGGGATGAACCAGAATACAAACTATCCCTGGTGTCCCAGCCTGACTGACATCAGTGCCTGACCTTAATAATGTGAATGAATGATAAAGCCTCACAGGCACACTCGAAAATTTAGCTAACATCCGAACCAAAGGAGAAAAGTTTATTATAAAAACAATGAGGAATGGAACCTGGAGACCAACGATCAAGAAACACATATGACCGTTATGGTCAAGTGTCCAAAAACATCCACAGAGGACGGAGGAAGTAAGACATGAGTACAGGGAAAGGAAACCAGACAATACATGAGCAAGACAGTGCAAATGAAGTGCTGAGTGAATCTGTTAGTCCAGATGTTGAATTAATCATCTTTACCACTCGCATGAAGGAGCTTGCAAGTCATAATATCTTGAATTATTCATATCCCCGAGCCGGAGTAATTTCTTCCTGAATTATTGAATTCAGCATTTCAAAGACTCGCTGGCTTATTGGCCTTTTAGACGCTGCCCGGCCTCTCTCATTGACTGGATTGGAGGCAACCTGATGGAAGAATTTAAGTAAGAACTGAACTAAAGGGAGCAGAGTGAATGCATCTCATCTATATGCAGTACTTTAAAGTTCAGTCATTGTCAATAAGTGCTTTATTCTGGTGAATCCAAGGCGGGAATACACCAAGCACGGGAAACCAGTCTCATCTCCATACACACTTGCACAACACTCATGCACACCAAGGAACAGTTCAGTTCGTTTAGATTAGGCCAGTCCACCTCCCTGTGTATTTCAGAAGATGGGAGGGAACATCGGAACCTGGAAAAAACATCCAACCACAGAGTAAATATATAATTCAGACATTCATCTGACCTCAAGTCACCAAATGTCACCAAAAGTGCCACACTGCTTTAGAGATCATTCATTCACCAAACCACTTAATCTTACTGTGGTCAAAGAGAGGCCAAAGTCTATTTCAGCTGACTCTGGCAGAGACAGAGTAGCCTTCCAGTCTGTCACAAGGTCAAAACACACACACACACACGCACACACTTAGAGGCAATTTAGAACAGACAAGTAACCTAATGTATCTGTCTTTTAACAGTGAATGAAAGATGGCAAACCTGATGAAACTCAGGTAGGCACAGGGTGAACATGCACACTTCCTTGTCTAAATGAACTCGCAAAGCCTGAGAACTTTAAAGAACAAGGAGGTTGTTATATTATGCCACCCGTGCTTTATAGCTGCACTATGTCATGTTTAAAAGTAGTACAAATCATTATACTTCAACAACCTCATTTTAAAATATCCCAAGAACATTATTACCTTGCAATGATTAACTTATATTTCTGGTTTTATATCTGGTTTCAATTTCGCATGACTGATGTGGCTCCACTGTTTCCCATTCTATATAAATTAAGTCCAAATAACTGTTATGTTGTCAAATTTGGTATTACAGTCTGCACATTAGAACAGTTGCAGAATGTCTGCATTGTGAAAATCAATCATGCATCTATCCAGACAGGTTAAATTGGTTCACCTGGAAATATTTTATCAATACAGAAGCATTTAGGAAGAGCATTTATCATATAAACTAGAAATTTACTGACATTGAAGTGACTAACATCATCCATTCATCATACCGGTGTGGAACGCTCTGGAAATGCAGGGTGAGTTAATACCTCATTATTTGGGACATAGATATTCTGAACGCACTGTAAACTAGCTAGACTACTCATGAAATCCATCAAAATGATAGTGTTGGGGTATATGTTTACTGACAATGTATATTTGTGCATGTTTTTAATATATGGGAGGAACCCAGAGGAAAGTCATACAAGCACAGGAACAACATACAAATAACATACACAGGAAGGACTGAGAGAATCAAACCAAGGCTTTCTTGCTGCGAGGCAGAAATGCAAACCACTACTACACCATACTGCCCGGGCTAGAGGATGCAATACAAGGCTCCCTCACTTTCTGCGGTTAATGGGGACCGAGATCCCCCCCCGCGACCACCGATTTCCACGAATCAGGATCGACCCACCTGACTGACGTATATGTACATGTATATGTGTATATAATATCAACAAATATATATTCAACACTATAAATGCTTATCATGACAATTAAACATTCAAAAATAATGCATAAGATATAAATAAAATATAAATACACACACAAACAGACACGCGCGTAAACACACAGATGCACGCACACACACACACAAATTCGCACCTCACACAAAAATGTTAGTAGTTTTGTTGGGGGGATTTTGGGTTGTTTTTTGTTTTTGTTTGTTTGGGTTTTTTTTGCATCATTGGCCTTGTTTTGCGGCATTTTCCTTAATTTCCTTTTTTTTTTTTTTTCGATGAATATTTTTGAAAAAACCTGCGATGCACTGAAGCTGCATAAACTGAAGCACGAAGTAGCGTGGGATCACTGTGCTGCCAATCACACAACAAATCAACAGCAATCAAGGAACAAATCATACAAATCCTATATGGATGGGTAGCTAGAGTGTTGAATCTGGCCTTTTTCTCTATTAAACTTTTAGATGTATCAGATATTTTTACTGGACATTGCTTACAGTGTGTATTACTGCACGTGTCAAGAATAGTTCAAATAAGTAGGTATACAGTGCTAAAATCTGATCTCTTGTGGCCTGCCACTTCTTTCCCAAGTAGTCATGACTTCCTATGGCATGGTAGTATCATCATTCATTTTCTGAACCACGTAATCCTAATTAGTCACAGGGAGGCTGGTGCCCATCTCAGTCGACTCAAGGTGGGGGCGGAGTACAACCTGGACAGCTTTCCAGGTCATTGCAGGGTATGATAGAATAAAGTAGTAAAAATAATTATACGTGAAAATAAATATGCAGATATCAGCACAAGAAAAAAACTGTCAATTTAAATTCTATAACTGAAAAAAAAAAAGTAAAAAAAAAAAAAAAAAAAAAAGTGGAATATCAGCTGTTTTGTCAGTAAAACCGATAGATATGGGTGATGCCTAAAAGTGTACTGTAACCAGCCAGCAGGGACCCAAGAGCACTTTTTAGAGACAACACATGGCTCCTTTAATTTGTTACATAATCAGAGTTAAAAAAATAAATAAAATATATTAATATCTGACCCAAGAACTAGTGAGTTTGGTTATTTTTCACACACTATAGATATACTACATATCATGGGAGCTGTTATGTATCTGGCCTTTGTTAGTGATATATTTGGATCAGTATTAAATCTGATCTATTTTGAAGCATAATTGTAAATATTCATGCCAAGGAGCATGCTTTATTTTCTACACATGGATATTAATGTTAAAGTGATTATACAACACTTAAGAAGAGTGAGAAAAGGCTTGGAGCTTGGGGATGCATGCCAAGTGCAGTCGACACCCCCAATTCTAAATATGCACATTTTGTTCCAAACCTGTAGGAAAGCTGTGAAGGAAAAAATGGTATACGGCCATTCCATGACTGTGAAATCCTCAATTCACAGAATCAAAGCACCAGATGAATTCTTTTACTAATCTCTGTTCAGCTCTTAACACTCTCTGTTCCCCTTAAGCGAAACTCTCCTGCTTCATTGCCTGGCTTGAGCCTTTGAGTCTTGACCAACATCACTCAAAGAAAAAAGAAAAAACAAATAAAAAGCAGTGGCAGCTGACAAGCTTTGGTGGTGGTGGTGGTGGTGGTGGTGGGGAGGAGGAACTGCAGGGGGGAGGAGTTATTGTAGTTTTGATCTTATCAAATTATCATATAAATGCTAAAAATAAATAATGAAACTGTTCCTGGAGACATGCAAGCAAACGCCACTGAGAAATATCAATATTCTGTCACTTTTCACTTGTGAATGATGACACATTCGCTGAGTGTTAATTATACTGCAGTTGCATGTCTCTTATTTATTTATTTTTTTTCCTGCCTCTTCTTGGTATTCCGACCTGAAGTGCACCTTTCAGGTCTATAATTAATTAATCAGTACGATTAGAAACAGCAGGCTACCTTCCTATCCTACCAATTAAATTTCTGTCTCCCAGAATGCATCTCATCAGCTACAGGTGAGACGGTGCATTAGTTATCTGTCTTCTTTTCTTCATGCCACCTCAATCTGCTTCCTCAATTAATGTAAGACCTGATGTCTTTGACAATACGGATCCAGCGGTAACAGAATTGAACATTGTTGCACATGCCTGGCTGAGTTACACCGCTCCAATCTGAGATGTCAGGCATCATGGTGAGATATTCGGAAAGAGAATGTGAATGCTTCAGCTGCTAGTGTGTAAGGTTTATCCTCTCTCTCTCACTCTCTTTCTCTCTCTCTCTCTCTCTCTCTCTCTCTCTCAAAAGTGTCTTTATGCTGAATGCTTCCTCCTGCAGTGTGCCTACCACACATAACACTATCTCATGTCTGGCATTCAGCACTGCCTAGGGTACAGTATGATTTTTATGGCTCGGTTTCTACTGCGTGTTTAGCAAGAAGTGTTTAAATGTAGACATACATTGTTGACTTGAATTATTGAATTTGAATTTCTTTATAGATGGGTAACAAATAAAAAAAAAAAAGAAAGGATGACCGTTTTATCGTTGTACTACGTGGCCCTGTTAAAAAGAAGTCTTATTGCAAATCAATACAATCATCTTCTGATTGATCATCATTAGGGGCCACACATTGGCTCAGTGGTTAGCACTTCTTGCCTCACAGCGAGAAGATTCTGAATTCAAATCTGGGAGAAAGGCATCGCTATGTAGAGTTTGCATGTGCTCTCCGTGCCTATGCATCCCCGCCACAGTTCATGAAGAAACACTAAGTTGCATGGTCCCTCAAGGAGCTCCTGTGAGGAGCCCTATAGGCAGCTAAGTCACTTGGATGGCTGTCTTGTGTCTGTGCCTGGGGTGATACTGATGATGGGCACCGCAAGGATGGGCAGAAATAAACACAAACTTGTTCATCATGTAACTAAACACCCCAAAAAAAATAGAGGCTCAGAAACCACTACTCAGACTCACACAGAATAAAAAGGAACACTGACTCAGGTTGGCAGAGAAACTTTTACCAAGCACGAATGGTTACAGAGATCATAAAATTGTTAACTGGATATAATTAAACTAAGAGAGCAGTTGATACAAACAAACATGAGAACCAACTAGTGAATGGTGATTTAAAAAACACCTCTGTGTTAACCTTTCCTGCTTTCACTTCAGACCGTTATACTGAAAAGCGGTGACACTTATTTATTTATTTATTTTCCTCAGGGCTGAAGTTGTTTCCACTCTAAGACCACCATCACCGGCCACTTATCAACAGAGGTAACTATTGAAGTATTGTTTTTTTTTTTCTGTACAATAATCTATTGTTATTAATCTTGTAATATAATAATTGTTGGTTTGTGTAGGTGTTAGCTTTGCAAAAAATCTACCTTCGCTATCACCCTGACAAACAAGTGATACAACAAGTGAACAAGCTGAACAAACAAGTGAACAAGATAATGAATGGATAATCACCTTTGATCAAGTAGTTTTATTCCAATGGGAGTGGCCTCTTTCTGGATGACATTTATGCTCAAGAGATCTCAACCCGGTCGGGAATGAGGTCCTGCCCCAAGTGAAGGAGTTCAAGTCTCTTGGGATCTTGTTCATGAGTGAAGGAAGGATGGGGCGGTAGATTGACAGACTGATTGCTGCAGCCTCTGCTGTAAAGCAGAGCCTGTACCGGTCTGTCATGGTGAAGAGGGAGCTGAGTCGCAAGGCACAGCTCTCAATTTACCAGTCGATCCACGTTCCAACCATCACCAATGGTCACAAGCTTTGGGTAGTGACTGAAAGAACATGATCACTTATACAAGTTTCTGAAATGAGCTTCCTTCGCCAGGTGGCGGGGCTCTCCCTCAGAGATAAGGTGAGAAGCTCAGCCATCCGGAGAAAGCTCAAGTAGAACCGCTGCTCCTCTATATTGAGAGGGGCCAGTTGAGGTGGCTCAGGCATGTGGTCCGAATGCATCCCGAACACCTCCCTGGTGTCGTGTTCCGGGCATGTCCAACCAGGAAGACACCTCAGGGTAAACCTAGAGCACGCTGGAGGGCCTATGTCTTTTGGCTGGTCTGGGAACGCCTTGGTGTCACCCCCCCCCCCCCCCCCCCGGAAGATCTGGAGTAAGTGGCTGGGGGGAGAGAGACGTCTGGACCTCATTGCGTAAACTACTGCCCCATGACTCGACCCCAGATTAAGCGCAAGATGAGATGAAAGATCTCAACCCAACTGAACAGCTGAACTATGGTGTGGAAGATGTTGTCAAAACGTTCTCTATCACCATAATTAAAGCACCAACTACGGATAAATATAAAATTAGTAGGTATCTTAAATTTATATTTTGAAATATTTTATATATGCCCCTAGAGGTCCTCTTGAACAAAATTTAACAATTTGGATTCTTTCAAATTAATGATATATACATACACATACACACCGATACTTAAAACTGAACAGTTAGAAAACCATCATCAGGGGCCTCATGTATAAAGCCAGGCATATAATTATATTGAAATGTAGAGAGCTGCACACATATGAACAAAAACGATCAAGTGTATGAAAATGTGTGCATTCAGGATTCGAAAGAGATTTTCTTCAGTCAATGTGAAATTGACCGTGCATGGGCATCACATAAGCTCCAACATCTCTTAACCCTTCATCACACCAATTTGAATATGTTGCTGAAGACTATATATTAATTCAATCCAAAAACAAGAGGCAAATGAACCCCACATGCACAATAAATAGATAAATAAATTAAAAAACCAACAGGTCCAAGATGGAGTTGCGATTTTCCATGGTAAAGTACATAAAAAATGTTTCTCTAACATCCGTAATTTATAATAAACGAACATTATGAGTGGGAGTGTAAAAAGGTTTTTTTTTTTTTTTTTTTTTTTTTAATATTCATAGAATTAAAAAAATAAATGAAATTAAGGAAAAATAGGGGGGAAGGTTAAGGAAAATGTAGCAAAAACAAGGCCAATTATGCAAAAAAAAAACAAAAAACCCTAAACAACCCAAAACCTCCCATCAAAACTCGTTACATTTTTGTGAGGTGCACATCTGAGTGCATCTGTATGTGTGTGTACTTATATTTTATTTACATCTTATGCATTATTTTTGAATGTTTAATTGTTATTATAAGCATTTATAGCATTGAATATGTATTTATTGACATTATATACACATATCCTGGTGGTTTAGGGCGCTGGATTGCTGATTCAAAAGGTTGGGGGTTCGAGTCCAACTCTCCACAAGGTTGTCACTGTCCCCCCCAGTGCACCGAACTGGGTTATCAAAGGCCGGCCATGTCTCTCACTATCTTTGGTGAGAGGCATGTAAAAGAACCATTGCTGATTTTCGTAAAAGAGTAGCTGCAAAGCAGTCAGCGTGTTTCGGTCCCTTGCTAAAGGGTTGTGTCAGAAAGGGCATGTGACGTAAAAACCAAATCAAATGTGCGAATCATTCACTGTGACGACCCCTGATAAAAGGGAAAAAGCCGAAAGGAAATGTCTCATATACACACATACATGTATGGATAAGTCATCCCTACTTCGCTACTTCACGAAATTTGATGGTCGCGGTGGGATCTCAGTCCCAATTAACCGCGGAAAGTGAGGGACCCCTGTACCTTATTATTATTATTTTTGCCCTGCAATGGCCTGGTAACCTGTCTGCGGTGTACTCTGCGCTCGCTCCGAGTCGGCTGATATGGACACTAACCTCCCCACAACCCTAATTAGGATTAAGTGGTTCAGAAAATGAATGAACAAATCTTCATAATAATAATAATAATAATAATAATAATCATAGGCAGCATGGTGGCATAGTGGTTAGCATGTCTGCCTCACAGCAATGAGGTCCTGGGTTCGATTCCCATCTCGGCCTTTTCTGTGTGGAGTTTGCATGTGCTTGCGTTGGTTTCCTTTCACAGTCCAAAAACATACATAGTAGGTTAATTTTCTGTTCCAAATCATCCCTAGGTATAAGAGGGAAGATGAATGGTTGTGTGGGTGTTGGCCCAGCCATGGCCTGTCAAGCTGTCCAGGGTGTACCCCGCCCTCGCCCAGAGTCGACTGAGATGGGTGCCAGCGTCAGCATGACTTTAATTAGGACTAAGTTGTTCAGAAAATGAATGTATTATTACTATTATTATTATTATCATCATGATTCAGTAGGGTTGTAAAAAAACAAGCTGCAAATTAAATGCAGCTTTTAAAAAAGTGGTCCAGCATTAAGGACGACATCAAATATAGGTTGACTTAAAAAAGAAGTTTGTCTCTGTTGTGTTTTTATAAAATTCGATCTATAATTGATGGCATATACAATGTTTTTGTGTTTGTACATGAGGTCTCACCTCTTTTCCTGTGAGGCATCATGAGTTCATCGTGGTGAACGAATGCCCACAGTAGCTATAGATCTTTGTTCATGACTAACAGGAGGGAACCCAGAGGGCTCTCTGACTTGTAGCACATCCACCTCAAAGTTCAAGATGTTGCGCTTTCTGAGACGCATTTTATTTCATCAAAGTTGTAAAAAGTGGATATTTGAGCTGCTCTGCACCTCCAACTCGGACGAGTCGATTCATTCTCCTCTGAGTTTTCTCATCAACAAGGTGCTTCAGCCTGCGGACCTTCTGTTCACAAGACCTTTGTTGTTTTTCACACCATTCTGTGTCACCTCTAGAAACCGTGTTGTGTGTGTGAAAATCCCAGGAGACCAGCATTTTCTGAAATACACTGATGTCAACACTTATACAACTGCTAATGTCACCAAGATTAAGCCCACATTCTGATCTTTAACGTGAAAGGTGTAAATAAAGTTCAGTTTTTTTTTTTCAAATGATCATTTAAGGGCAGCGGTGGCCTGGTGGTAAGGGTGCTGAATCACTGATCCCAAGGCTGGGGGTTCAAGCCCCACTCTCAACGGTTTGTTACTGCCCCCCCCCCCCCCACACACACACACACACACACACACACACACACTCTGCTGCGAACTGGATTATCAAAGGCTGACCATGTTTCTCACTCTCTATGGTGAGAGGTTCATGTAAAAGAACAATTGCTGACTTTCATTCAGAGTAGCTGCATAACCATCAACGTGCTTCTGCCCAGCGATGGCCTGGTGAGCTGTCCAGAGTGTACTCTGCCCTCGCCCGGAGTCGGCTGAGATGAGCGCCAGCCCCGTGACACTAATTAGGATTAGGCAGTTCAGAAAATGAATGAATGAAAGAATTTAATATTCTAAGAAGGTGTCCACATCTTAGAATGGCTGTGGGTTCTAGATCTCAACCCAGGTTCCATTTACACTCTTTCCTGGAAAGTAGACCCTCTGCTATAGAATTGTTTAATAGAGAAACAAACTGATGAAGCATTTAAAGGAATTGAAATTACCAGTCATCCATATGATATTACTTTTTGCTTGGACCAAGGAAAAGTTATGTTTTAACCAATACACCAAAGACTATCACAATAATTCAAATCAACTGGAGTGTGTTTTTTTTTTTTTTTTGCAGTGCGTTATAAAATAACAACAAAAAAGTAACGTTGACTACCAGAGCATGCACTTAATCAAGAGTTTGGGCTATGCCATGAAGAAATGTAGCTTATAAATGCAGAAGTCAAGAGTGCACCGGTCCATCCTTTGACGGCCAGATCACCACTTTAAAACTGAAAAGGCTCGGGAATAAAGTGCATAAAGAATAAAGATAAAGAATCTGGTGTTTTCGATTTTGCTGATGACTTTGTATTTCCCGCAGTGCAGCTAACTGGGTTATCAAAGACCAGCCAAGTCTCTCACTGTCTATGGTGTGAGGTTCATGTAAAAGAACCATTGCTGACTTTCGACAAGAGTAGCTGCATAGCCATCAGCGTGTTTCTGCCCTGCAATGACCTGGCGAACTGTCCAGGGTGTACTGTGCCCTCGCCCAGAGTCACATGGGATGAGCGGTGCCGCCCCGCAACCCTAATTAGGATTAAGCGGTTCTAGATGATGACGATTTTGTATTTGCCAGACATTTACTCATGCCTATAAATTGTAGGTAATAGAACAAAAATGTTTTGTCCACATTTGTAATATAGTCGGCCCCCAATTTACGAAATTAATCCGTTCCGGAGCCATTTTCATATATTGGGGATTTCGTAACTAGGGGTCGCATCTTACATGTTAAATGCCTAATTCATTCCAAGTCTCCAGTCCTTGGATTGGATAAACCCCATGAACCCTTTAAAATGATAAAAGTACACCAATTTTGTATGAAATATGTGTTAAAAGCAAAAGAAAATTATTTATTAAACCATTAAACCATTATTAAACATTTTTATTAACACACACACACACACACACACACACACACACACACACACACTAGATTGAGATGGTTTGGACATGTACAGTAGATTGAGATGGTTTGGACATGTACAGAGGAGGGATAGTGGGTATATTGGTAGTAGGATGCTGAGGTTGGAACTACCAGGCAGAAGGCCCAGAGGAAGACCAAAGAGAAGATTTATGGATGTGGTGAAGGCGGACATGAAGTTCGTTGGAGTAAGAGTAGAAGATGCAGAGGATAGGGAGAGATGGAGGCAGATCATTTGCTGTGGCGATCCCTGAAGGGAACAGCCGAAAGGAAAAGAAGAAGAAGAAGAAGATACAGATACACACACACACACACACACACACACACACACACACACACACACACAAACACACACACACACCTCTCTTTCTCTCTCTCTCTCTCTCTCTCTCTCTCTCTCTCTCTCTCCCTGTCTGGCCTGCATGGGCGCGCGCGCTGCAGGCCACGCCCACAAGACATGAATTCAAAGCGTATTTCCCGCTTGACCATTTACTGAATTAAAACAACTTAAAAAACTAAACTAAAAACTAAAGCGTTATTCCTTCTCTCTCTCTCTCTCTCTCTCTCTCTGTCTCCCTCACGCGCGTGAATTCAAAGCGCATTCCCTGCTTGACAAACTCAACTTTAATTTGATTCCTTGAGGGATCGGGATGCCAAATGAGCTCAAATTCACCCACATTTATTAAACATTTACTGAATTAAAACAACTTAAAAAACTAAACTAAAAACTAAAGAGTTATTCCCTCTCTCTCTCTCTCTCTCTCTCTCTCTCTCTCTCTCTCTGTCTCGCTCTCTCTCTCTCTTGCACGCGCGCGCGCTGCAGGCAACGCCCACAAGACATGAATTCAAAGCGCATGCCCTGCTTGACCATTTACTGAATTAAAACAGGGAGGCCAGCGGGGCGGGATGTTGAGAGACAGCCAATGAGAGAGCAACTCGCATGTCGTGTGAAATTCTGATTGGCGTGTTTGAATTTCTTTTCGTAAGCGGGGGTTGTTTTGTATTTCGGGGACGGAAACTCAAGAAAATGTTTTTCGTAATCTGGGGATTTCGTGCAGAGAGGTCTTCGTAAATTGGGGGCCGACTGTAGTTGATAGATTTGAAATATGCTAATGCACATTTGCGTGCATTTACGACTACCCAGCTCATATGCTCACTAAAAAACAACAGCCTGTCCTTAGCACATATGGCCAACTGGTGACACATTCATTTTAAGTGCTAGATCAGACCTTTTATATTTTAAATGCATTTGTCTCGCAACTGTCCTTCAGCATGGCTGATTATTGCCTGTCATATGTCTGTCATTTCCAGTATCTTATAATATATATCCCATCATCACTTCTAATGACAATATAATGGAATAAAAGGTGCTTATATTCATTTATACAATCATAGGCCTGTCAGGGGTGCTATGTATCATAAATACAGGGGAACCGAATATGAAAGTGGGAAAAAAAAGAAAGAAAAAAAAAGGTTTTGATCGGTACGTGCTATTAGAAGTCTGCCTGAATGTGAGTGTTTTCTAATCAAACGAACGCTATTTTCATTCCGTAACTATTTCCTAAAATTCTGCTGAGGGATCTCTCATTTCTGAACCTTTAATTAATGACAGTGATGATCTTACATCAATAGCATTTTATTATGATTTAAGGCATCAAAGCCATTATGCATGCAGTGCTGCATTTTCACAAGATGACTGAATTTCTCCGTGCCCTCACATTAGTGATTATTAAAACCAATTAAAGGAACAAAAATGACATTTTAGATCATTTACTAAGTATCACTCAAATTTCCTACATAAGCCACGGGAACGGCTGTGGATTAACAGCTGAATAAACAACCACCATTTAGCCATCTACAATACTAGATCTTATTCTTTCAGCATTAAATTAAAAAAAATAAACATTTAAATTAATTGATAGTTTTTTTGTTTTTTTTAAAGAAGCCTTTCTGCCAAGTCTCTTAAACGTATTAGGGTGGAGGGGAGGCTGGAGCCTACCTTAGCCTTGTTTGTTGTTTTCCTTTCGGCTGCTCCCTTCAGGGGTCGCCACAGCAAATCATCTGTCTCACCCTGTCCTCTGCATCATCTTCTCTTACACCAACTACCTTCACCACATCCATAAATCTACTCTTTGGTCTTCCTCTGGGCCTTCTGCCTGGTCGTTCCAGCCTGAGCATCCTGCTACCAATATACTCACTGTCCCTCCACTGTAGATGTCCAAACCATCTCAATCTAGCCTCTCTGACGTTGTCTCCAAAACATCTTACATGTGCTGTCCCTCTGATGTGCTCATTCCTGATCCTATCCATCCTCGTCACTCCCAAAGAGAACCTCAACATTTTCATCTCTGCTACCTCCAACTCTGCCTCCTGTCTTTTCCCCAGGGCCACTGTTTCTAACCCATACAACATCGCTGGCCTCATCACCGTCTTGTACACGTTTGCTTTCATTCTTGCAGATACCTTCCTATCACTCATCACACCGGATACTTTTCTCCAACCATTCCAACCTGCCTGCACACGCTTCTTCACCTCTTTTCCACGCTCTCCATTGCTTTGGATTGGAGCCTACCTTAGGCTATGCTGGATAAAATGCAGGGCGCACCCTGTATAGCTTGCCTTTCTGTTGCAGGGCCAAGACGCACACAAGCATTCACACTCGCCCCTAAGAACAACTTGAATACCCAGTGAGCCTAATGTGCATGTCAGTGAACTGTAGGAAGAAACTAGAGGAAACCCATTCAAGCACAGGGAGAACATTCCAAAGCCACAAACCCAGAGACTCAAAACCCAGGACCATTCTTATAATAACTGTGTGTGTTGGGGCGGGTGTTGTAGCTTTAAAATATATTATTCAGGCAATGTTACAACATGGTGGGGCCGGTGACGTAGTGGTTAGGGTGCTGCGCTCATGATCGAGAGGTTGTGGGTTCAAATCCCAGTTAGACCCCCACTGTGCTCAGACCATTGGACAAGGTCTTAACCACAAGTGTGCCTCTGTTCACCCAGCAGTATAAATGGGTACCAGTAAAAATATTCTGGGAAGGTAAGCTGTGATGGACTAGTGTCCCACACAGGACTTGAACTCCTGGTTACTTCACGCTACAGAAACCGGGGATAGGCACCGGCCTGATGAGCCACTAGGGTCGAATGTAAAAGGCCCAGTATTACAATATGGTTGAAAAATTTAACGTGTGGAATATTCAAAACATTTTAAATAATATATTATTTATTTAATAATATTCTCATGTGTTTAAGGTGTTCAACAGATTTACAAAGTAGCACAAGTGAAATATTTTCTTATTTATTTCCTTTCATGTGAACCAAGCGGAAGGTACTGCGACATGCCGAGTTTCGTTCGACAGGAAATTGTGTGCGTTTGCCTATCTGCAGTCCTCGAGTACACACTAGTTATTACCTTTCACATGAGCAACATATTGCTCATGTTGTTATTATTATTACTTTTGAGAGCTTACGGAAATTATACTAAAGCACTATTATGCGAGACACTTACATTTGCATAGGGTTATTTACATTAAAGTTAGACAGAGTTTATGTGTGTAATACCAAAAACAGGCAAAAAGTCAGGGAATGCATGTGTTTTCTCCATACTTTAAGTGCAGATATAAGTGTTACAAATATAACATTGCTGCTACCAAAACCATCTGTTGTGCTCGTGTGGTAATATTACTGAAACAGACATGGCATCTTTATCAGTGAATCATTTGTAAGCTGATAGCTTCAACATGCTGTGTAAATGAACGACATTATAAATAAGAAACCCTTTTGGATTTAGCTCAAGGTTTAATTCTCAGATGTATAAAGTGTTCACACAACAAATAGATAAACAGGCCTCCTCATTTATTAGACAACTGTTTACCTGCTAATCCCAGCATAGAGAGAGAGAGAGAGAGAGAGAGAGAGAGAGAGAGAGAGAGAGAGAGAGAGAGAGAGAGTTCATGTTCTGAACTGGTTAATCCTAATTAGGGTCGCAGGAAGACTGGTGCCATCTCAGCCGACTCTGAGTGAGAGCGGGGAACACCCTGGATGGCTCGCCAGGCCAGCACAGAGTGAGAGAGTTCTATGAAGGAATATAAATGCTTTGGGCAGCATCAGCGCATTCCTCTTGTACAGACTCCATGGATAGGAATTCATCGATCGTATTTTTTTAGAGTATTGTAAGGCAGTTAAAGCTGTTCATAAGCTTATAAGCACAGTTTTGTGTTTTGTTTACATTTCTGAGCCTAGTGTTAGGTCAGTGAACAACACATGGCTATATACAGTAAATAATGTTTATCAATGTATATCGTGGCTATATAGATAATATTTAGACACTGCTAAAATGCTGTCTGTGCCAGAACTAGAGGGCAAAACAATGTACAGGGATCCCTCACTTTCCGCGGTTAATGGGGACCAAGACACCCCCAAATGATCACCGATTTCTGTGAAGTAGGATCGACTCCCCCTGACTGACATGTACCCACATGTGTATATCTATCTATCTAGTGCCTGAGTCATAGACGACCATTGGCGACCCGCCATGAATGAGGTTTTCTTGGCAGGATTAGTGCAGTGGTTTGCCATTGCCTTCTGCACGATGCAAACCTACGGGCAATTTAGAACAGCCAATTAACCTACTGTGCATGTCTTTGGATTGTGGGACGAAACCGGAGCACCCGGAGGAAACCCACACAAGGGACAGAAACACGCTGACGGCGTTGCAGCTACTCTTTTCATGAAAGTCAGCAATGGTTCTTTTGCATGAACCTCTCACCATAGACAGTGAGAGACATGACCTGCCTTTGATAACCCAGTTATCTGCACTGGGGAAGGGGGGGGGGGGGGGGCAGTGACAACCTTGTGGGGACTTGAACCCCCAACCTTAGGATCAGCAATCCAGCACCCTATACCACTAGACCACCACTGCCCCACATATTCAATGCTATAAATGCTTATAATAAATATTAAACATTCAAAAATAATGCATAAGTTGTGAATAAAATATAAATACACACACATATAGACGTGCACCTCGCATTAAAAATCTCAGTAGTTTTGTTGGGGGGGGGTTTTCATAATTGGCCTTGTTTTGTGGCATTTTCCTTAACTTTCCCCCTATTTTTTCTTAATTTCCTTATTTTTCGATGAATATTTTTGAAAAACCCGTGATGCACTGAAGCCGAAGAAACTGAAGAGCGAAGCAGTGAGGGATCGCTGTATCGTGTTATCCAGACTAACATCAGCTGTGATTGTAATTAACCTGCTACTGTAAGTAAAGTCCACAAAAGAAGATCCTTTGTCGTGTGCTTCATTCCCACGCCCGTCCACACTGCCGCAAGGTAAAACACAACAGTATAAATACAAGTACATGTTCTTTAGCACTCATCAACACCTATACCAATCCTGCCAATGAAATAAATAACCTACTTCGCATTAATCAATCACTGGCATCATCATGTTGTTTCGCCCTGTTAAATTTTTACCCAGTAGGCAATTTGACATGAATTGTATTAGTTAGCTACATAAGTTACCGTTGGTTGAGTAGCATTGCTGAAAAAAAAGCAGATTTGTTATGACCTTGGACTACTGCAGCAGATCATCAGAAACAACAAGAGGTGGTTTTTCCAGACAGCCTGGATTCCTCCCACAGTTGGAAAAATACAGATCAGCTCAACCTGCAAACTGCCTACAGGTGTGAACGTAAATGTGAATGGTTGTTTGTGTCTGTATTAAGCCTTTATCTTACTTCACAAAAGATAATGGTAGGGTTTGGTTTTTTTGCCTTTCAAGTATCAGCTGGCATTATCCAGTGTTCTAAAGGGTAGGGAACTACTTTTCTAACCTGGAGATCACGGCTTCCCTTCACAGAAAGTTTGGTTGCATTTAAAACTACTGTGTGTGTAAAGTGCCAGATCAATTAAACCGTTGCCATTGCGAGGTTATCCGTAAGGTGCACATGGCCTGACAGATGCTACTACAGATTCCCATGGTGAAAAGATGTATATGGAGCAGTGACTGCCATATATGCATCACTGGTACTGCCGATAGACATGACAGCTGCCACATATGCATCACAGATGCTCATGTTTCTGAAGCAAGTGCAGTTTTCCTTTGTATTTCTGAACGAGACTGCCCTGACCCCCCCCCCCCCCTAACTGGGTTATCAAAGGCTGGCTATGTCTCTCACTGTCTATAATGTGAGGTTCATGTAAAAGAACCCCTGCTGACTTTCGACAAGAGTAGCTACACAGCCATCAGCGTGTTTCCACCCTGTGATGGCCTGGCAAGTTGTCCAGGGTGTACTCTGCCTTCACTCGAAGTCGGCTGGGGTGGGCGTCAGCCTCCCCGCGACCCTAATTAGGATTAAGCGGTTACAGAAAATGAATGAATGGATAATGGAATGGCGACATGTCAACCACCAATGAGAGACCACATTAGCAAAGCGAAAGACTGGTGTCTCTCACCAGTTAACTAGCACGAGCAGCAGCTTATCTGTGACCCGAATGGATAAGCCTTTCGAATACTGGATGTATAGATGGCTGGATGTTTCATCAGGTTATTTACATTGCAGAAGGATGCTGGAGTCTGTTTTGCTTTGACCCTTATCTTAACATTGAAATATTTTCAAAATCTGTCCAGATCTGTGCATATTTTCTGTTATCTTTTGATTAAAGTGGCTACCCACACTAGGATTACATCACAAAATATAACGTGGGATTGGATATTGGTATCAAAACAATTTTCAGGAAAATGTGTATGCGTCAATGAGCTCAGTATCGAACTGATACCTAATATCAGTCCTGGTATCACTGTGCAATAGTCTCATCTCCACCAACAGTGTGCAATATTGATTTAGATGGGTCCGGGGTACGCTTGAGGGAAGCAGGACATGAAACCTGACAAGGCAAACAGGTAAACAGGACCATTTTAAAGGAGACCAACTGGGGACAGAGCTGACCCAAGCACACATCTGCTTGAGCAGCTATAATGGACCACTGCTGTTCTTTACTCGGTCAAGCCCATAGTTTCCCCTTACCCCCTGCTTGTTCATTGAATTGCCACAGAAGTGGAACAAAACCATATAGCATTTTTATTAACACAGTCTAAGTGCATTCTTAGCAGGGAAAAAAAATATTATAAATATGGTTGACACAAATGCCGTGTTTTCAGGCTCCCTCTTGCCAAAGCTCTTCGCCGCCATCAGATAGTTTATATTCTAAAAATGCTATTATTTATTTTAATGTAAGCCTCTGGTTTGTGAGAAAATGAGTCATTAGTTTCACTTAATCTTGCTTGCCAGTGTAAATCAGATGCACCACTCGACTTTTTTTTGCCTTGTTATAAGCAGTCTTATTCTATCTATGACTCTCAATAAAGCTCTTAGACATTTTAAAGATCTGGATAATGCAGGCAATCCATCACCATAACAACAGAGCAGAAACGATTTGCTGTAAGGAGCCTGGTTATTCTCACAATAATGCAATAACGCCAAAAGCACTCACCAGGCAGCTTTTCTTCAATATAAGATTATAACCCCAATCAATAAAAACATAAGAAGTTTCATCATCATCTTAAGAAGCTTCATTTATCATCACGTGCTTACTTTTTGGTAAGTTCGTTAATGCTACACGGTCGTTAATCCACCTAAGCTTTTAAAATAACGTATAGCCGCAAAATCCAACAAGTAAAAATACAGCATTCTATTCTTAAAAACTATTTTTAAACCAATGTCATTCATTATATTTTGTCCTTATGGACATCAATGGCATCCAAATAACACACACCAACACAAATACAGTATTTTGTTTGTTTGTTTAAACTGAGATTTTTTTTTCCATTTTTCTCTCTCTCTCTCTTGCTCCCTCTTTTTATCCTATGTGCACGTAATGGCTACTGGGATTAATGCACTGCTATAACATAAATAAATTCCTCATTTAGTGACTTTGTTTCCGAAGGCCATATTTTTGTGATGCATCAAAAGACTTAAAACGCATTACAGTTAGTGTTGAAATCATCCAGAAACATTGCAATACCCAAAAGATAATGATGGCCTGAGATAATATGGAACAGTCAAAGCTAGGATTAGGGCAATATTAGCATATGTAGTGTAAACAGATGTTTTCGTGAGGCTTAACCACATTTTCCTTTTTTTTTTTTTTTTTTTTTAATCAGATTGAATAATTAATAAAACTGTACAAATTAAAATAAATTCAGGACAAAACAAAATCCCTATGATGATTTTTATCACCTTTTACTTGTGTTATTTTAATGTTTGCTTGTCCTGAGATAATCAGCACCAGTGTTTTCCTGCCAAGTTTGCCTTGGCTTAATTATCGTACATTCGTTTGATCATTTAAAATATTTCATTATCTCAATTTACTCAGCTCAGGTCATTAGAAAAATTATGCCCTCGTCTTCTTTCCTTATTTCACTTGCTCAATTTTCTCAACTTCTTCAGGTAATATCATAACTTAGTTTATTTACTGAGTGCCATGGACCTTGTTAGCTTAACTTACACAGTTAACCCAGCCAGCCCTTGTATGCCAATGTAAATCTGGGCCCAATGTGTGTAGTAATTGGGCTGAAAAAAAAAAGATCCACATTGGGAACGTCTGTAGGTTCCATAGTTGGCCAATGTCTAGTGTGTGTGTGTGTGTGTGTGTGTGTGTGTGTGTGTGTGTGTGTGTGTGGGCCTTACCTCTGCTACATGGGCACTAAGTGGACATGGGCATCTTAACTTGGGCCCACTTGGGCCAAGCCCATATGAGTCTACTAAGTGGGTGCTCATTGGGTTACTAATGGGAAATGAATTCATGTTGGCACTTGACATATGGGACAGATTTTTCAGCCAAGTTGGGGTGCCACATACAAGTGCTGGCTGAGGGTATCCTTACCTTTATGAATACAGCCTGCTTGGTTTGCACTGCAGCCTATTGATAGCTCGGTTATTAGCATCAAATCCTTTGCTTATTTACTCAATGACAAATGCGTAAAGAGAACAAAATCCAAAGAAAAACAACAGCAAATAAATTCAAATATTTCAAGACAGGAAAGCAGTCTAGTTTTTACCATTTGTTTGTATTGACTGTGAAATGTGCACACTGACTGTCTGAATTTGAACTTTAAAATATTTATTAAAATTTTATTCAACATTTTTGTACACCATAAGCATGAATTTGAAATGCCAAGCACATTCTGCTTTACTTATCTGCTCTCCTGTGTTAACAGGATACAGATCAGCTCCCCTGGCATGCCTCCATCACACTTGCACTCTCTCACACACACACACACGCACACACACACACACACACACACACACACACACACACACACACACACACACACACACACACACACACACACACACACACACACACACACACACCCACACACACCCACACATAGTCCAAATAAAAGATATCCAAACACAGCCACAGACAGATGACATGTCCACATGCACCAGTATCACAGCCATCGAGCCTCCCGGCTCTCACATCTGGTCTGTACAAACTCCTTTGGGACAGCGTGGCTGCCTGCAGCTCACCCCCAATCACCCCTTGCTCTGCTTAGCTCCAGACACTGATTAACATCCCTTTGTCTAAAGGTTGACATAATTCTCCATCTTTCCATTGTGTGTGTAAATGGGTAGGGGCAAAGAGAGGCAGCTGAATCCCTAAAGCCTCCAAGAAAAAGTGGTTCGGAGAAATAAAACTGTAGTCCGTCCACTTGCTCAGCAGGACCCCATCACCCTAACCCTCATGAAAAGAGTTATTTTCCAACTCTCCTCAAATGCGACAATGGTGCATGCAGCAGGTCTAAAAATACCCACCTTATTACAGGGATGATTTATCAACATGAGGTATGACATATGCATTAGGCAGCAAATCATATCAGCTCTACTCGAAGCTATTTATACATGGCAATATCAAATCCCAGCACTCCAACTCAAACTTATATGGATAATAGCCAAAAGACAAAGGAGACAACATTGCCTCGTGCCACCCTGATTACAATTAATCTCACTTTGCATTTGAAGCAGATATTGTCATTAGGGCTATGCTGCTACAAGACTCCTCTACGACAATTTGCTGAGCCTCTTGAGAGATGTAGATTGTCACCAACCATGCTAATGAACGCTTTGAAAACAAAGGCCTTTCAAAGGGCCCTGGGCCCCCTGGGACATGAGGGCTGATGTCATTGTGCTTATTTGGACACAAAAAAAGCACCATAGCAACCAGGGAGGATTGTTTTTCTGAAAATGGGGAAGCATGCTCAAACAAAAGCAAGGCCTGCTGTAGACTATTGCATGGAAATAGCCATTGTTGAGCCAGGATGGAAAGTTTGCAGAGCTGATCCTGCCATATGCAAACAAGTCCTTCAGTGTACTGTAATGCTATTACATCTGATGCCATCAACCATAATCCAATCTACAAATGGCATATGTATCTGGGTATCACCACGAAGGTTTGCAGTAAGGATAATACTGTAGAGGGCAAAATAGAATGATGCAATGATTTTATCCATCAATATTTTTGGGAGGTTAAAGAAACTGGAAAACCTGGAAGAAACCCCATGCAAAAAGAATAGACAAAACTCTGCACAGTCACTCAAGTGCAGGAATTAATACGGATGGGGATTTAAAACATCTGAACCAATGTAAAAGAATTTCAGTCATACATACTGAAAGCTTTGCAACATCAAGAGCTACACAATTGGATTAAAAATTTATTTCTTCTTTTCCTTTCGGCTGTTCCCTTCAGGGGTCGCAACAGCAATTCATCTGCCTCCATCTCACCCTATCCTCTGCATCTTCTTCTCTTACACCAACTATCTTCATGTCCTCCTTCACCACATCCAAAAATTTTCTCATTGGTCTTTCTCTAGGCCAGGGGTCACCAACCTTTTTGAAACTGAGAGCTACTTCATGGGTACCAATTAATGCGAAGGGCTACTAGGTCGATACACACCTCTGAAATTACAAATTTGCTCAATTTACATTTAATTAGATTTAATTAGATGTTATTATTAATAATTAATGATATTCATCTATGTGAAGATATTGACTTGATTTAAAAATATATTCAAAAAAATTATATGCAGCTCAATGGAGAGTGGCGCTGTCCTAAAAATGGGCCTGTCCTAAAAATAGCAGTGAACAGGTCCGCGGGCAACTTATATTGTCCTTGCGGGCTACCTGGTGCCCACGGGCACCACGTTGGTGATCCCTGCTCTAGGCCTTCTGCCTGGTAGTTCCAACCTCAGCATTCCTCTACCAATATATTCACTATCTCTCATCTGTACATGTCCAAACCATCTCAATCTATAGATTAAAAATTTATTTACCGTATTTTCCGGACAACAAGTCACACTTTTTTTTTTTCATACTTTGCCTGAAGGTGTGACTTATACTCCAGAGCGACTTATATGTGAAATTATTACATATAATTCTGTTCGTCATCATAAACATAATTTCACATGTTTGTTATTTTTACACTCACAGCCACAAGAGGGCACTCTTATCTTGGGTACCAGTACCAGCTCATCCACCACTTAAGAAATGTCCCCAAAAAGAAAATCCTATTCTGTGGATTACAGGCTGCAAGTACTGAAATATGCAGCAGAAAAGGGTAATCGAGCAGCAGAAAGAAAGTTTGGAATGAACGAGAAACTAGTGAGGGACTGGAGAAATGCGGAGATTATTATTATTGCAATGAAGAAAACAAAAAAAAAGCTAATCGCGTGCTAAAAGCTAGATGGCCACAGCTAGCAATACCAGCTCGCAAAACGAACAAACAAAAAATGTAGCTCAAAAGATTTTTTCTATTAAAGCATAATTTAACATTTTTGACTTCAAATATTAAAGTGGCCACCTTTTGCAGATACAGTGATCCCAAGGCACTTCATGCTTCAGTTTCTGCGGCTTCAGTGCATCACGGGTTTAACAAAAATATTCATTGAAAAATTAAAAATAAGGAAATTAAGGAAAAATAGAGAAAAAAATTAAGGAAAATGCCACAAAACAAGGACGATTATGCAAAAAACAAACAAACAAACAAACAAACAAGAAACCAACCCCAAACCCCTCAACAGAACTACTTACATTTTTATGCGAGGTGCGCATCTGAGTGTGTGCACGCACGCGTCTGTACGTGTGTGTAAAGGGATCCCTCCCTACATCGCTCTTCAATTCATGTGGCTTCGGTGCATCATTGTTTTTTTTAATAAATATTCATTGAATTAAAAAAAATGGAATTAAAGAAGAATAGGGGGGAAAAGTTAAGGAAAATGCCACAAAAACAAGGCTAATTACAGTAGGCCCTCAAAATTCGCGGGGGTTCGGTTCCGAGCCCTCCTGTGAATTGAGATAATCCACGAGTTTTGTACGCAGAAATAAAGCCCCATGTATCACGTCACATGCGCGAATGAGCAGCCGGAAGAAAAATACTATGTATCTATTACATGCGCTAAAATATGCTTCTTAAACACATTCGACAGACAGTCTTATTCATTAATTCTGTATTAATGTAGTAAAATATAGTAATGATAAAGAAAAACTTTTCAATTTTTACTCATTTTTATTGATGATAAAATATAAGCATTATACAGCATATACTGTTGTACAGCACTCGTAATAAAGTCTTTTTCAGTTATTATTCCAGTACAGTACCTAAGTTAATCTTTAGAATGCTTGTGTGTGAGATTTTATGTTCTGTGGAATGTCTAACAAACGATACCAAAAGGATAAACTGTATTAGGCTTCATGTCCTTTTACATTGAACTTGGAGTGACATCTTGGAGTGACGTCTCCAAGATGGCACTGCATAGAGGGCGACATCGCGGAGTTCTCAGAGCCAAATTGTTTCTTTGTTCCTTTTAATTTGGTTTATTTGTTGTTTTGTTTGTTCATGTTTTGCACTATGCTCATCTATGACCGGTCGACTCTACTACAGCTATGAGCAGCTTCAACTTCTCGCAACTAAGCATGCAATAACTCCTATCGTGAGCGAATATGCTATGGTAGGTCAATGCTAGCCGCACCACGGCTAACAATTAGCCCAGGCAGGAAGGGGCCGAACGACGACTCCGGTGCTTGGGATTGCATGGGATGAAGGCCGTATAGCCGGCTGGTGCAATTACCTTGTCGGGTGTACTCTCCTCGAGCCATGTTTCAAAGAAACAAAGCATGGAGCGGTCCGGTAGATCCCTCTGCACTGCAATCTGAGCATGATGCTCGTCCACCTTCATTTGGCCCCTCCCCACCTCGGCTTAGTGTTAGCTGGGGTGAGGCTAGCATTCAGCTACCATAGAATATTAGCTCAGGAGTTGAGTGTGCTTAGTTATACACGCCGAAGACACTCCGATCTCATAGCTGTCGACCGGTTATAGACGAGCATAGTGCAAACCATGAACAAACAAAACAATAAATAAAACAAATTAAAAGGAACAAATAAACAATTTGACGCTGAGAACTCCGCGACGTCGCCCTCTCGGCAGCGCCATCTTGGAGCCGTCACTCCAAGTTCAATGTAAAAGGCCATGAAGCGTAATAAAGTGTATCCTTTTGGTATTGTTTGTTAAGCATGCTACAGAACATAAAATCTCACGCACAAACATGAACTTAGGTACTGTAGTGGAATAATAATTGAAAAAAATTTTAATACAACAGTTCAGAGAAAACTATCATTTCTCAGGAGAAAGTCTTATTTCTTCAGAAGAGACATCCAGTGTTTTCTATCGCTTAGCCAGAGAAGACGCACAGCGTTTGAGTGGTATCATAGAGCTTAACTGGTAATTAAAACACACACAAAAAAGAGGCTCACTGACAACTTGTGTGTGAATGAGTAAAAAGGGGCGTTACATCATCTCAACCAATCAGCAAGAAGGAGGACAGCCATTGGCTGAATTTGAGTGACGTGTCAGCTGCCCGGCAGTCCGCGAATACTCAAACCGTGAGTGCAAAACCACAAATAGTCAAGGGCCTACTGTATGCAAAAAAAAACCCTAAACAAGCACAAAACAACCCAAAATCTCCCATCAAAACTACTTACGTTGTTGCATCTGTGTGTGCACGCGCATCTGTGCGCGTGCATGTATGTGTGTCGTCTTCTTCTCATGCAATACCATCTGTATGTGTGTGTATTTATATTTTATTTACATCTTATGTTATTTTTTTAATGTTTAATTGTTGTTATAAGAATTTCTAGCATTGAATATGTATTTATTGACATTATATATACATACATCAGTCAGGAGGGGTCGATCCTATTTCACAGAAATCAGCAGTCATGCGCGGAGGGGGGGGCGCACTCGGTCCCCAATAACCGCGGAAAGTGAGGGATCCCTGTATTTCAGTTGAACACATTTGTGGCATTTCAGATTTTTTCCCCAATACTGTTGCAGACGTTTCTACAAGTGTGTTGCATTTGTTGCTTGATTTGTCCCATATTTTTAATCCACATCCCAGACTAGCATGAAGGGGCTGTATAACAGTAGGGGGTGCTTGAAAACTTGAGTTGTAGTATAACCAAGAAGCTTGCATCTTTCCTGGCTATTTCTATGTTATATTTACCTTGGCTCATACATTGTCTGCAGCTGGAATTTTTCTTTAATCCATATTAAAATGACCACATGGGGACCAATCAGTTTCCAAAAAGGATCTGGAAGTCTGACAGCTTACAACAGTACAATGTGACTGGTCAGAAAAAAATACTGCACCCAGTAGTCATGTCACTTGTCAGCAGGTTGCTGTGTCATTTAGTCATCACAAGAATAAGAGCTGTGATTACTGTACTGAAAAAAGAAATAAACGACTGCATGTTAATTCGTTGCTTGTGAGTGTGAATATAGAGTTGTAGCTTTTTATCAAGTCAAACCTGAGATTAAATACCACTTTGACTTTTGCTCTTTGTATCACTGGAAATTTAAATGGAATTTTACATGAATCAAGATGTTTACATTGGCCACGAATGACTCATGAGATAGAATTGATATATAACAAAGGCCACATGAAATAGTTTCCAAGAAAACTGGCAGAATATCAATTTCAGGAACTTGATCTTTATTATATTTGTCACGGATTATTTTTTATTGCATTTATGCCATATTCTGCTGATGTATCTGAAAAATTACATATTCCATAGTGACAGTATCATTCAATCTGCAATTTATGACCAACAGCATTGTTATTATAATTGTTCTTTCGGTTAATTTGATTTTATTTTGTATAGTATTTTTAAGGTTAGAAATTCACAAGAGCACATCTACCTGATGAGCAGGTTGTAGGTTGTAAATCAATCTTTTTTTCGTCATTCGTTCATTCATTCAATTTCTGAACCACTTAATATTAGTTAGGGTCACGAGGAGGCTGGGTGCCCAGCTCAGCCAAATCTGGATGAGGGCAGAGTATACCCTGGACAGTTTGCCAGGACATTATAGGATAGAAACACGTTGACGACTATGCAGCCTGTTATTGACGAAAGTCAACAATGGTTCTTTTTACATGAACCTCTCACCATAGACTGTGAGAGACATGGCCAGCCTTTGATAACACAGTTAGCTGCACTGGGGGGCAGTGACAACTCGTCGATAGTGGGGCTTGAACTCATGACCTTGGGATCAGTAATCAAGCACCTTCCCACCAGGCCACCACTGCTCATCTTTTACCTTTTACATTGATTTTTTTTTTTTTTAATTAAATAAAACCAGTTGTAAAAAATGCTTGACACTCCACAAACCACTAGGGTCACGGGGAGCCTGGAGTCCAGAGTCAGGCAGAGTACACCCTATACAGCTCGCCAAGCCATCACAGGGCAATACACATACAACTATTCACACTCACACTCATCCTTCAAGGCAATCTGGAGCTGCTAATTATTCTCAAGTGCATGTTTTTGGACAGTTGGAGAAAGCCAGTGTACCTGGAGGAAACCCACAAAAGCACAAGGAGAGCATTGCAAACTTCACACACAAACATGCTGCCAAGCCCAGGACTCAAACCCCCAGAGCTTCTTGCTCTGAGGAGAATCTACTTGGCATAACATGAATATCTCGCCACTTATGTTATATTACACTATATCAAATAATTTTAACAGAAACCTCTAGTTGTTTGCAGATCTAAATATAATCTTATTTACATACAAATAAAATGCTACAACCACCACCTCCACTACAATATATCAAAGCCATGGCCCTTGGCTCTACATTATTCATTTATTCATTATCTCGGCCGCTTAATTCTAATTAGGGTAGTGGGGAGGCTGGCACCCATCTTACCTGACTCTGGGCAGAGTACACCCTGGGCAGCTCCCCAGACCACCACAGAGCTAGCTGAATGTTCAGTACTTAATTTTATCACAATACTCGGTCATGGATTATTTTTAATAATAATAATAATAATAATAACAATAATAATAATGACCTTTTATACAGTTTCCATGTCGATTCTCTCTCTCTCTCTCTCTCTCTCTCTCTCTCTCTCTCTCTCTCGCTCGCTCTGCCCCTCCCTCATTGGTCTACCCTCTCTTTCTTTCTGTCAAAGTGCATTCTGAAAGTGAATGGAGGAAGCATGTTATTTGTGATGTTTGTCACTTCCTTCCGTCTGCCCCTTTCTATCTTTGGTATAATTTCTGGGTGTCAGCAGCCGTTTTTCACCGCGGAGGATCATGATCCAGGATGCTGACCGATGCTGTACAGCAGGGGTGTCAAACTCATACCACAAAAGGCCATGTGGCTGCAGGTTTTTGTTTCAACCAAGCGGCAGCACACCTGGCTTTGCTCATTTAAACAAATGATCCGAGTCTTCACGAGGTTGATTGGTCAATCTGTGTGCTCTGTACAAAGACTGATAAATCAACTGCCTGAAGACTCAGATCAGTTCTTTAAATGAGCAAAATCAGGTGTGCTGCCGCTTGGTTGAAACAAAAACCTGCAGCCACATAGCCCTTTGTGGCCTGAGTTTGACACCTGTGCTGTAGAGGAATGAAGCTCGACTCTGGAGGAGACGGTTGAGCATGAAAAAAATTTAATTTTGTTAAACTATTTGGCTTCTCGTACATTACATTACTTCCACATTGGAATCACTTAAAGTCTGTGTTTAGTCATTAACAAATGGAAATATGTACTGAATTTTCAGGTGCACTGGTGACAGTATTTCAAAGTGGAGCCTCGTGTTAAAGTCCTGAGAACTGCACTCGGTCCGGCACTGGTCAACTGGTTGGAGGATTTGGATTCATTTAACCTCTTTCCAGTGAATTACAGTAATTCCAGAATGTGAAGCGGCCTGTAGCTATTACTTTGAGGACAAACAGGTTCAACTCAACCACTATTATTTCTGCTATGTGTTGGTTACTAGGGCTGGATAATGTAGAGTAAATGTAAAAGTTCAGAGTATTTTTCAACCAACATCTGATTTCTTCTTCTTCTTCTTCTTCTTCTTTTCCTTTCGGCTGTTCCCTTCAGGGGTCGCCAATTCATCTGCCTCCATGTCACCCTATCCTCTGCATCTTCTTTTCTTACACCAACGACCTTCATGTCCTCCTTTGCCACATCCATAAATCTCCTCTTTGGTATTCCTCTAGGCCTTCTGCCTGGTAGTTCCGACCTCAGCATCCTACTACCAATATACTCCCTATCCCTCCTCTGTACATGTCCAAACCGTCTCAATCTAGCCTCTCTGACTTTGTCTCCAAAACAGCTTACATGTGCTGTCCCTCTGGTGTACTCATTCCCGATCCTATCCATCCTCGTTACTCCCAATGAGAACCTCAACATTTTCATCTCTGCTACATCTGATGTATGATTGCTTTTTAAATGTAATGAATAAAAAATAAATGCACAGTCCTCATGCTCATCCTCACCTCAAAGCAAGACGTTCCTGGATTGAGTGCTGTGCTTGGCGAATGCTTTTCTGTGTGGCGTTTCTTCCTGGATTTTAGGCTAATTAACTCTTTCAAATTGTACATAGGTGTGAGTCTGAATGCTTGTGTTGGTTCTGCACTGGACTGGACTGGTGAGTCATTCAGGGTTCACTCAACCTTTGCCGCACAACCCTAGTAGGACTGAACTGTTTGGAAAATTAATACATAAATAATATATATTGGTAAGCAAATTTAAGACATAGGGTTGATTAACAATTGATTTCATGACTATAATGTATGTGTTTTGTTTTTTTTTCAGTTGTTTTTCCTCACAAAGCTGCATCAATAGTGCATCTGCTGCGATAAAACTTTAATCTTTCGCCACAATCTGTAGTGCGATGAAATGTTTTTCTTGGTACCATGATTCCGACTCATTTTTCAGCATTTGGTTTACGGGTATCTTGATAAAACCCATGCACTTTCAGTCAAGCTAACAGGAAGTGAGTATATTCTGTGAAGGATTAAGTCATATATCTTGATCCCTGTGCTAAACGCGTGATATGTCTCTTTTTAAAACTACATTGTTTGTGAGGAATGACTGATGCTCTAAGCCACACAATCTGCAGCATGTGCAGGAGTTTTCCTTTTACACTTTGGCTGGGAAACTTGACTTATTTGGCAAGGAAAGAAGAAGCTTTCAAAGTCATGCTGAAAGACTAGTCCTTGGTCATGCTTCAAATCCATTTAAATTGCAAATATGCTAATAAATGCATTATTGGGGGGAATTTTTTTCTATTAAAAAAATCTCACAGTATGCATTTTGACAGTGCAAAAAGTTCTGTCAGAGGAAAGTAATGGTTCCCTCCAGACACCCTCTGTTTAGACTACAGACTTTCTAATGGACTGAAATATTTATGGAAAATGATGAGCAAAATTCTCTCACTCAGTACAGCAACCAGACTAGTTTGGTTTATCGACTGACAAGTAAATAACTCTTGCTCACAAATGTAACTGATTTCTTGCTCTGCAGAATATGATAGGTTGACCCGGTGAATATGCTCACTGCTCTGTCCTGTGTCGTCCCAGAAAAAGAAAAGTACTTTGCACTACCCATGCCTTCCATCTAAACATAAAGCAGAAGCACGCCAAGGTCCAGTGAAGAATGTCAAGCCTCATTCATTCCTATAAAAAATGACTTCCCACTCGTTTAACTGCCCGAAATGACTCACAAAGGAAATCTGTGACAGGCATGTTTTTTTTTTTTTTTTTTTTTTTTTAAAGCAGTTCCACATATCTACTGGATGAATGTATTGCTTTTTCTGCTTAGCATTTGCCCAGCTGTGGTTTAAGACATGCCATCTCAGATTACAAAAATCGTTTTGTCGAATGCAGCTTCTACTCTGAATGTTCACAGTTACATTACTTTACCCCCCTCAGAGCAAAATAGCAACAACTGTGGGTTCTTTGTCACAGGTGGACCTGTGCTTTGGGCTAACTTATATATAATATTACATACGAAGCTCTTTCTGATGGGTCTGCTTTATTTATTTATATATATATATATATATATATATATATATATACATACACACACACACACACACATATAGGCAGTGGTGTCCTGACGAGTAAAGGTGCTGGATCACTGATCCCGAGCTTAGGGGTTCAAGTAAACCCCCGTCTGACGTATACGTATATGTATGTGTATATAATATCAATGAATACATATTCAACACTATAAATGCTTATAACAAGGATTAAACATTCAAAAAAATAATGCATAAATGTAAATAAAATATAAATACACACACAAACAGACACGTGCGCGCACACAGATGCACACCTCATATAGAAATGTAAGTAGTTTTGATGGCGGGGGGTGGGGGTGGGTTGGGATGTTTTTGTCTGGGGTTTTATTTTTTTGTATAATTGGTCTTGTTTTGTGGCATTTTCCTTAACTTTTTCCACTATTCTTTGTTAATCTCCTTATTTTTTTATTCGATGAATATTAAAAATAAAAAAACGCAATGCACTGACGTTTTGAAGTGCGAAGTAACAAGGGATCCCTGTGTGTGTGTGTCGGTACATATACATATATATATATATATATATATATATATATATATATATATATATATATATATATATATATATATATATTTATATATGTGTGTGTGTGTGTGTGTGCACAACAAAAGATCCTGCCAGCCGCTAAAGGAAGTTGCTATGGAAGCTTTGTTTTAACTTTTCCTTCAGCTGATGTTCTATTTTTAAAACAACTAAGCGTAGTTCACAGTGGATTAGAAGTGATTACTTTGAAAGGATGGTGTAGTGATTTTGACAATCCTGGTATCAATTGCCTTTTTTTTTGTTTGTTATTTTTTCTTAATGACTTCAGAAATTTTATAATGCTTTGGTGCTTTGAAGAACAAAACAGATACCAACAGGTATAACCCTTAACAAGTATAATTCCTTTTAAATCTGCTCAACATTAGCTATTTAATTTATAACCTAACAAATTCATAGTACATTAATTCATCTCATGTCATATTATATATTACACATGTTTACAGATACGGACAATTTTGCAAAGTCAGGGCCCCTGCTGGAGTGTTAAGAGGTCGGTGGGAACCAGAGAACTCGTGAAGCTTTGCAGGATTGATTCAGGGTCACTCGAGTTGTTTAGGTAGCAATGCTACCTGCTGTTTCCCTGCGCTGCCCTAACAAATTCATTTGTCATTTTGACATGTGTGCCACTGCATATCTCGTGTCCAGTGTGTTCAAGTCTGATCTTGGGCTACATGCGTATAGAATTTAACATTTTCTCGACTCAAATTTCGTCTGATTCTACCTGCCTCAGAAATCAGCCTGGTATGTTTTCGGAAATGTGAAACAGGTCCTTACAAACACTAAAACTTTGTTGAACTGTTCTGTTTTAAGATCTTACAATCTACTTAAGCAACAGGAAGGATGGTTTCAGTTATTTTTGTAGGGGAAAGAAGTAACAGAAGCAAAACCACCAGGTGATAAATTAGGATAAAAGCCCAGCAGTGGGGCGAATGTGTGAAGACTGTGAATCCGCAGATGTTCTAAATAAACTAGAAGCTCTGCAGTGGGAACCAAAGCCAATCTTGTGCCGGATAAAAAATAAATGGACGTGAGGAGTCACTGAAGAAAGATTCCATTCCTCCACAGAGATGTTAACAGACACCATTATCCCTTGCTTATCCTGGGATATAAGGGACATTCTTTGTTTCAGGATTAGTTTTCTTTCTTTTTTTTTTTTTTTTTAATCTCAAGCTGCTAGATTAACATTCTCCACCATACCAATATCGCCAGTTTGTTTTTAATTAAAACCAGCTGCTTTCCAAATACAGTAATTACAACAACCAAAAGAAGAAAAAAAAGAATCAGGAACTGTATTTTAACAGATGCTGGTATTAACTGCGTGCTTTCTCATTCAAGCCTCGCAAAGCCGAAGTGTGACATAGACAAGAAAAAAAAAAAAAAATGAAGAAATATGCTCCACTTACAAAGCCACTGACTGTACAGAAATATACGTTGAAAAGCAAAGCGTGAATCTCGTGCCACGTCTACAAACATAAAGCATATTTTGCCACCATAAATTAACGTGATGGCTCAGAGACGAGTGAATGAAGACAATGTATTCAGTAGCGTCCTGCTTTGCTGAGCCCAATTTGCACCCGCTTCCCAGGACAGCTCATTTCACCAACATTAGGAGGCGATTTTCCATTGTCAGCAACTGCCATAATTCATTTCCATCAACAGAGTGCCTCTGAAAGAAGCTTGGGACTCATTCACACGGGCCATTCATGTGCCTGTGGATCCTCTTTTACTGGAGTTCATGAGTTTTCACAAATGAGAGGGTTTCAGTTAGGGAAAAACCATATTTCTTGAACAGGGAGAAAATCAAGGCTATTCAGAAATAAACTTACAGCTTCATTAGAAAGTGAAAGAGGATGTACTTAAAGACAGAAAACCAGTACTGTACAGATGACATCTGAAATCTAGAGCTAAGCAAAAAAAGTACAGTATTCACCTTGGGGGGGAATTTACACCAACAAAACATGAAAATCTTGAGTCTAACTGTCTGTCTTCCTTTCGGCTTTTTCCATTTTACTCAGGAGTCGCCACAGTGAATCATCTGATTCGCGTGTTTGATTTGGCAATGGTTTTTACGTCGGATGCCCTTCCTGTCACAACAAGGGACAGAAACACGCTGACGACTTTGCAGCTACTCTTTACGAAAGTCAGCAATGGTTCTTTTACATGCCTCTCACCATAGACCAGGGGTCGGCAACCCGCGGCTCCGGAGCCGCGTGCGGCTCTTTCACCTTTCTGGTGCGGCTCCATGGCTTTTCAAAATAAAGTTGTGCTTTACGGTGGCTGACTGGTGCACCACAAAGTGCTTAGTTACTCACACAGCATAGGGCCGGTGTGGGTGCAGGTTTTCACTTCAACCAAACAATAGCCACACCTTCCACCTGTTCCCACCAATCACTGATAATCAAAAGAAAAGAAAAAAAACCTAGAGTGGACATTACTATTTCAATTCTGAATTGGAGCCATCTTCGTGAGCCACCTTGCTTTAAGTCTTAAACAGTCATGTGATCCCACCAAGATGGCCCCACTTCAGAATTGAAACAGTGATGTCCAATCTAGGTTTTTTTCACCTGAATGATCTGGGTACCCTTCCAATGCTCTTTTCGGGTTGAAAATTACATAGATGAAAATTAAGAGTCACAGATGTGGCGGATATTTATTTGGTGTGGGCGGGTGATTTTGTGTGTGTCCACAAGAACACAAGAACACACACACAAAATCACCCCGCCCACACCAAATAAATATAAAAGAGCCCTAAAAGAGCTCATGGCAAGCAGCAGTGCGGTGAGAGAGAGATTTTTTCTGCCACCGGGTTTGTAATTCAGGAACAGAAATCACAGCTGAAGGAAGAGATGTGGATGAGATTTGTTTATACACAGCAATCTCCAGATTAAATAACTGTCCTCACTGTGGTTCAGTATCCACTCTGAGAATGGGTCGGTCAGTGCAGCATTAAGCATTAATATTTATTTAAAAGAATGTTGAGCAGGCTCCTTGTTAAAATAAGTCTTCAAATACTTTTCTGTGTTGGTGTCATTTTTGTAAATTAAAACTATGACAAAACAACATTAATATAACGAATAAAGAAAAGAAGATCCTACCAAGGGCGTGAATGGTGGGGATGGCAGCCCCACCCGTTACACATCGGGCTGCAGCCCGTCCCCGCGCTTCGGGATGGATATTCTTTTTCTTTATAAAAACACAAGAAGCATTCAACACATTCATTCATTTTCTGAACCGCTTAATTCTAATTCGGTCGCGGGAGGCTGGCAATTTTTATAATCTAAATGTTTTTGTTGCAAACAGAATTGTAATTTAATGGTCTCTGCAGTCGTTTAAATCAATGTAACATATTGTTATTTTATATTAACATGAAGGAAAAAGGGGAAAAACATTATATGCAGTGTGATTTGATTTAAAATGTCAAAAAAGGATTTGTGGCTCCCAGTGTTTTCTTTAATGTGGAAAACGGGTCCAAATGGCTCTTTGAATGGCAAAGGTTGCCGACCCCTGCCATAGACAATGAGAGACATGGCCCGCCTTTGATAACCCAGTTAGCTGCACTGGGGGAAAATCTTGAGTCTAACTAGTCGACTGTAATCCAGATGTGAATACCTGAAAGTATTTCACAAGGTCAATGATATATTTGAAAAAAAAAAAATGCAGCATGGCTAATATACATATGGGGAACAATTGGCTGAATTTTTTTTTTTTTTTCCTTCATGGTGAACCAATGTGGCATCACCATCACCATTATCTATTGTCAAAGCTCATGCATTTACATGAATTCACATGAATTATTTCACTGATAAAGAATGATCAAACTAGACCCAAACTACAGCACAAAGATATTTGTTCAGAAAATGGCAGGTTTTCAGAAACATTTTCCCTCTCTGTGCTGAACAGTGATGCTTATCTCAGTCAAACTTTCCATTAAAATCTGTCTAAGTACAAAATCCATTCATCATCCTCTGAAGTATGTCATCCTAATTAGAGTCGTGCGGAGGCTGGCTCTCTGACTCTGGGTGAGGGCAGAGTACACCCTGGACAGCTCGCCAGGCCATCGCAGGGCGGAAATACTCTGACAACTATGCAGCCTACGCTTGACGGAAGTCAGCAGTTGTTTTTATATGCCTCACACCATAGACAATGGTGAGACACTGGACAGGCCTTTGATAACCCAGTTAGCTCCACTGGTTGGTGGGTGGGGGGGCAGTGATAACCCGTTGAGAGTGGGGCTTGAACCCCCAAACCTTGGGATTGGTGATCCAGCACCTGTACCACCAAGCCACCACTGCCCCCACCAGTCCATCACTGCCCCAGTGTTTATCTTTCTCTGTAAAATTAAAGGTTAATTTGTAGACATATTTGATAGCCCATAGCTTGGCAAAACCACCAGGCCACCACTGCCTGAGGTACAAAATCTTGGATCGATAAATACAGTCGGCCCTCTACTTACGAAATTAATCCGTTCCAGAGCCTTTTTCGGAACCTGGAGTTTTCGTAAGTAGAGGCGCATTTTACATGTAAAACGTGTGATTCGTTCCAAGGCTCCCAAGACTACCCCATAAACCCTTGAAAAATGACAAAAGTGCACCAATTTTGTATGAAATATGTGTTAAAAGTAAAAGAAAATTATTTATTAAACCACTTAAACATTTTATTAACATATTTATTAATTAAACCATGATTAAACATTTTTTATTAATGCACATACACACACACACACACACACAACACTCTCTCTCTCTCTCTCTCTCGCTCTCTCTCTCTCTCTCTCTCACTCTCTCTCTCTCTCTGTCTCACACACGCACGCACGCACACACACACACACACACACACAAACACAAAACTCTCGCTGTCTCTCTCTCGTGTGTTTTGCCACATGCGGGCTCCGCCCACACGCGGCACGCAGGTGACGGAGCATTTGAGTAACGTATTTAAAGCGTACATTTAGGGTAATGTTTTTAAAGCGGAATTACAGTACCTGTTTGAAAGATCAGAGGTCCTGATTTAATATTAGGAGGTCTTGTCCCACGGAGCACTATCATGCCTCCATCTGCTTCAATATCGTGCCGAAATAATCGCCTCGGTCACTCTATTTCCGCTTTAAGGTCTTCTTCTGCTTCAATATCATCCCGATTGTAGAGGGGTTTTGGCCATACTCCTGTGCGATTTTGCTCAACCACATCCCGCTTCTTCCTTTCTGTGTCACCGGGAATCACTTTCTTGGGGTCCATGATGGATAATGAAATATAACGCTGCAATGATCAATCTCAAAACAAGCCAACAGTCCTGTTAAACTCTCCTTCATGCGTGTGACAAACAGGAAGTATGGGTACAAGAAGTATGGGTACAGTTTAGCTCCTTGCTGGCCAATTTTTGAATGGCATGTTTGAATTTTTGAATGGCGCATTTGGCGCTTTTTGTAAAAAGAGGTTGTTTTCCTAAAAAGAAGACGAAACTTTAGGAAAATGTTTTTCATAACCTGGATTTTTTTGTACTAAGAGGTTTTCGTAAGTAGAGGGCTGACTGTATCTGTCATTTTATGGGTGGTTATTTGAAACCAGAACCTTAAGGGGCAGTGTTGTCCTGGTGGTATAGGGTGCTGGATCGATGATCCTAAGGTTGGGGGTTCAAGTCCCACTCTCCACAAGGTTGTCACTGTCCCCCTAGTGCCGTTAACCAGGTTATCAAAGGCCGGCCATGTCTCTCACTGTCTATGGTGTGGGGTTCATGTAAAAGAACCATTGCTGACTTTCGTAAAGAGTAGCTGCATAACCATCAGCGTGTCTCTGTTCCAGGCTAAAGGATTGTGTCAGGAAGGGCATCCAACATAAAAACCTATGCCAATACAAACGTGAAAGTTTCATTCGCTGTGGCGACCCCTCATAAAAAGGGAAAAATCGAAAGGAGTATAACTTGAAACACAATTTCTTTCAGTTTTTTGAGGAGTGTTTGTCCTTTAGCATATGAATTTTGGTACATCGTTTCCTATTGCACAGGCAATGACTTTATTCTAAGCCTTTTGACACCTCCAATACAAACCAAACAATGAATGTCATGAATCTATCAATGTATCACCCAGTTTTCAAATAATTACCAATAATTATTATTAAAACAGAAACAATCAATATTTTGCACAAAAAACAATTATCTGGAGATCTGAATAAAATTAATAGTCGCTGACAAAGCAGAACTCGGTGGCGTGGCTGTAGGGTGCTGGCTTACTGATCTAAAGGTTGGAAATTCAAGCCCCATTGTCACCAAACTGTCACTGCTGCCT
>CM045735.1:14962248-14967248 GCA_024760905.1 Plotosus lineatus | reverse complement strand
TCTTCATAAATCGTACCCAATGAAAAGAATTCACCCTGAAGTAGGGTTTGAAGCCACACCCCTTCCAAAAATCCTCTCAGGTTGGGGTGTATAACAATCAACTCATTCATACTTCAAGATCCGTTATTGTCATGCTTTCATATGATTTGCATCCCACTTGGGTATAATAAATTTCCACAGTCCAAATGTCTGCCCCCATAACAACTATTCATTGAACATGCATGCATGAATAAGTAAAAAAAAAAAAAAAAAAAAAAAAAAAAACAGCATCGTGCAAGGTGGAATACACTTACTCATTTTTCACACAAGCAACCAAGCATATAGTTTAACCTTTTCCTTATACAAAAAGAGGAAGAAGGTTAAATAGTTCCAAACTTTAAATTAATTCTTTGATAAGGTAATGAGGTGTTTATTTTAAAGAAACCGTAGTTAGCGACACAGTGGCGTAGTGATTAGCACATCAGCCTTACAGCAAGAAAGTCCTAAGTTCGATTCTCATCTCAGGTGTTTCTATGTCGAGTTTGCACGTTCTCCCCGTGTTTGCGTGGGTTTCCTCCAGGTACTCCAGTTTCATCCCAAACACCAAAAACATTCACAGTTCCAAACTGCTCATAGCTGTGAGTATAAATGGTTGTGCCAGTTTTGGCTCTGTGATGGCCTGGCAAGCTGTCCAAGGTGTACCTAGCCCTCGTGCAGAGTCGGCTGAGACGGGCACCAGCCTCCCCATGACTCTATTTAGGATCAAATAAGGTAAAGTCCTTTGGGCTTTTTACACCCGAGCCATAGTGGCTCATCAGGCTGGTGCTTATCCCCAGTTTCCATGGCGTGACGCGACTAGAAGTACAACTCCTCCTGGATCATGAGCGCAGCACTCTAACCACTACGCCACCGGCCCCACTATTTAGAATTAAGCAGGTCAGAAAATGAATTTAAAAAATGGAGAAACCTAGCTATGACTAAACTGAACTAGATGTGCCATGCATACAGTTGTACGCTGTATGGAAAAGTGTGTGTGTGTGTGTGTGTGTGTGTGTGTGTGTGTGTGTGTGTGTGTGTGTGTGTGATATGCATGTACATGGGCTTGGTGATGCAAGTGTGCTGTGTGGATTATGTTGCGAGGCATAGCTGGTGCACTGTTGTATGCTTGTATACTTGTGTGAGGCACACATAGCCTGTTGATTGACATGACTTTCGTCAATAATCTTGCATATTGCATATTGAGTAAAAGATTTCAGGGGAACACTGAAGCACCCAATCAGCAAAAGTTATTTTGCCTGCTGGTTTTGGGTCTTGCACAAGAACTCAACAGATGCATCTAGGTAGTGCTAAGATTTGAACTCACAACATTCTGTTTAGGGATAAAATATAAGAATTTCTTCTGAAGCTGTTTTATTTATTTTAGACATAAGTTCATACACTTTAAGTTTACAGTGATCCCTCGATACTGCGTGCTTCAGTGCATCGCAGGTTTTAAAAAATATATAAATCGAAAAAAAAAAAAAAGAAATCGGGAAATTAAGGAAAAATAGGGGAAAAGTTAAGGAAAATGCTGCAAAACAATGCCAATTATGCAAAAAAAAAAAAAAAAAAAAAAAAAAATCTCCCAAACAAAACTACCTACATTTTAATGTGAGGAGTGCATCTGTGTGTGCATGCGCATCTCTATGTGTGTGTATTTATATTTTATTTACACCTTATGCATTATTTTTGAATGTTTAATTGTTATTATAAGCATGTATAGTGTTGAATATGTATTTATATGTATATGTATATGAATATGTATATGTTGAATATGTATGCGATTGGGGGGGGTGGTCCCTCAGTCCCCAGTCCCCATTAACCGAGAAAAGTGAGGGATCCCTGTATACAGAAACATCACTGCCATTGACATATTTTCAATATTCTATTATCTCATTTTGGATATTGTTCAAGTTCTGAACATGACTGAAATTGCTTGAAGAATTCGTAATGACAACAAAATGACACCACCTCTCAGTGCCTCTAATTTTGCAAAACCAGGATCTTTTAAGAAGAAGAAAGGAGAAGAAACAGAAGAAAATTAAGTGTCAGTCCAACACCAGAAGGCATTTACCCTTAGGGTAGCTGTAACTGTACAGAATACTCAAATACTTTCCTCTGCCTCCTTCTGAAATCTATACTGTACATATGGTGCCTCAAAAATCCCATTATGTGTATAAAAAAAAAAAAAAAAAAAAAAAAAAAATTATGTGACTCACAAACCTATGCATCAAATCTTATGGGATGGCAAGCAGCATTCAACAGACTCAGCACAAAGAAATGTTTTTATAGACAATAGTCTGAATGCAATATGATCTGTACTTCACCTTGTAAAATGGAAACCTTTATTAATTAATTTATTTTCTAATTAGAGTCACGGGGAGGCTGGCACCCATCTCAGCCAACTCTGTGCAAAGGTAGGGTATACCGTGAACAGCTTGCCAGAGAACTGCACTCACACTCACAAACGAGCAATCTGGAACAGCCAAATAGCCCACCGTGCATGTTTTTAGACTGTGGGTGGAAAACAGAGTACCTGATAGAAACCCACACAAGCACAGGAAGAACATGCAAACTTCACAAAGGAAGAGAGTCGAACATAGGTCTTCTTGCTGTGAGGCAAGAGCATAGAGCTCGTAAAAATTGACTCTAGGATTACAAATTTAAAAAAAAATACTACAACAACTATAGAGTGAATGTTGCAGCATTTAAAAATAATAATACCGTATTCAACGTGATAAGCGCCCAGGACGCTTTAAAAATTGGAGTGGGTGGGCGCTTATTAAAATGTTAACAGCGGAGTGGAACGGTAAGTGCTTATTATCATTGAGGTGGAAAACATGAATAATAACAGAACAATGCATTTTTTTTACTGGTATTTGTTTAATTCATTTTGTAGGATCAACCAAATTACTTACATGAAATCTGAAAATAAACAGAAAACAGCATAAAAAAAAATAAATAAATAAAAAAAAATGACCCCTTACTTTTCCCCTCCCGGTGCTGTCCTTCTAAACATTTTCCTGGTAGTAAAATTGAGCCAATCAACACCAATGCCAACTTTAGGACATGGCACTTTGAACCAATCAACAGGAACATAAACAAAAGCACATGGCCAGGAACGTGCTTAAATTTATGAAGTGACTGAGCAGGAGAATCGGGTGAAAAATACTCGCCATCACTTTCTGATAGCTCCATATCTGGCTCATCGCTCCATTCATTCAGAGCATCAGAACAGAGTTTTGCTGTAGCAGTTTCTAATGGTTCATCGGTTGTTGGGCATTTACAGAGAGAACACAGAAAAGTATTTTCCTGTTTTTTAAAGCATGGCGGAACAATCAAAAATGTTGTTACTGATAAACATTATAGACATTCCCCCATGGCAGGGATCTTGAAATACCATGTAAACTTACTTTTACAGGCGGTGAATGCCTCATTGTTACAGAGACTGATCGAATAAAATTGGCAAGTTTGATCTATAATTTTGCTTTTGCTTTTACACATGGGTGGTTATTTGACGTAAGATCAAAACATGGGGGGAGGGGGGGCTTATTGGAGCAGGGTGAATATTATGTCGAATACAGTAATTCATCTATTTATGTTGTCTGTTTTAACATTATTGCGAATAAAGTGCGTAAGCAATGCAGTCGGTCACACACCAAGTCATACACATGCCATCAAAGGATGCATTTATATAATCAAAGCCTTTTAGTACTCTATGATAATTGCCATCTTCATTTGTAGCATTACATTTGTGGTTTAACACAGTTACTAAGCCACTGTCTCACGCACCACCAACACATGTGGCATACAGTGGTTTTATTTTTTGTTCCCACATTTATAAAATAGGACACAAACTACCATGACTTCAAAATAAATAAGGAGAAAATAATAATAATAATAAAAAAAAGATTTTTTAGACCTCACCTTTCTCACCACAAGATCACATGCAGTTGGGAAGAGTTGAAAATGGAACTCAAAGATTCTTATGAACTTTACCAAATTTCAGTCGGGCTGTTTGTTTTTCATTGATGAAAGGCTTTTTTTTTTTTTTCTATTGCACTAAACCCCAACTGCAATTTGTCTTTCTTTTTGTATATCACTTGATATCACCCCGAGGTTGATGAGTGAAATCGGTAGTAGTTGATGAACATCTTGGTGAGTGGAGGGTCATTTTCACCCTCTGCCAGGCTGTAACTTTGTTGTCCCCAATGTCTGCTACATGACCCTGTTCTTATGAACTGCCATGTTTGAAGATGGGAGCTAAGCAACCTAATGCTCATTGTATCCCTCTGATAGTAAAATCAGTATTGAAACCCTCCTTTTCTAACGTTTTATTTTTATAGATATTTTTCTATTCCATTCTAACTTAAGACACTGGAATGAAATGCCTTCCATATATAGAAATGGTCACTCTGCTTCACTGCTTGTACATATATTAGAAATACTAATTTGTAAAAGTTGCCAAGTCTTTCAAAATAGCATTCGATTAGTCAGTTAAATGTTATGTACACACTCAGAGAGTGGTTGTCCCTGACTGGGTGCTTGGAAAAATCACTAATGTTCGTCTGGCTTTGTGCAGTGCCTTGCTCTCTGGTGTTGGCATTACTGTTAATTCTAGCTATTGTTAGCGGGTGCCTCATCTTCAGATGATTGAATATAGGCATTCTTTTGCACTTCATTTCATGTATACACAGACACTTTACCATCAACCTCAATGAAGTATTTCCATACATTTTTAGCTGGGTGATTTTTGCTGTACCAAAGCCATTTTGTGCTCAAGATGCCATTTTTTCCATGACTAGCCGATTACTGCCCACAGCATCAAATAGTAGTAAACGTAGTCGACAAGAAAACGTAGTCAAAGTACCAGGTGCAACATAAAAAGTATTTATTACCAACCACAAACTTACACCGAATATTTCTTGTCGGCCTTATCCACATATGTGGATAATATATGCAATACAATCCATATATGCAAT